>OU015761.1:25874359-25905186 GCA_907173295.1 Fagus sylvatica | reverse complement strand
CTGGGTGCAACAACATTTTCACAATTGACTATCAAGTCTTCTTGGCCTCACAAGTACTTAACTAAGTTTCATTTCCTTCACTCTGCCATTTACCATTCTCTCTCAAACTTATTGAGAAATATCTCTTCTTACTAATTTTTCTTTTACTCTAATTTCTTAAACTCTTACATTTCCAATTTCATCACATCTTTCTTTCTTTCTCCTCTCTGTCTATATATCCAAATCACAATGGCTTTCTTGACCAACAAAGGAGCCTCCTCTTCCTCTTTCAACCGCCGAATACAAATATGATGTGTTCTTGAGTTTCAGAGGTGAAGATACCCGCAATGGTTTTACGAGCCATTTGAATGGAATTTTGCGTCATAAGGGTATTACCACCTTCATTGATGATGAGTTCTGAAGGGGAGAAGAAATTTCTGCAGAACTTCTTGAAGCCATTGAAAGTTCAAGGATTTCCATAATTATATTCTCTCAAAATTATGCATCTTCTACTTGGTGCTTGGATGAACTTGTTAAGATTCTTGATTGTAAGAAGAAGGGCCAAATTGTGCTACCGGTTTTTTACAAGGTGGATCCATCAGATGTACGGAATCAAAAAGGCAAGTTTGGAGAAGCTTTAGGCAAAACATGAAAAAAGATTCAAGGATAACATGAAGAAGGTGTCAGGATGGAGGGAAGCTCTAAATGAAGCGGGCAAAATATCTGGTTGGCATTACAATAATGAGTATGTATTTAATGACTACATTGTTATCACCTTTAAGAAAATATTCTATTTTATTCACATCTTCTATTAGTAAGTTAGGATTTTACATGAGTGGGGGCCGGTGCATGAACAAATTTTTTTCTAATGAAAATTCAAATCAACATCCATTAAGTATTAAAAAAATATCAACAACTGAAACCCTATCTTTATACTCGACTGTCTGGTAACCCCTATCTTCTCTTCTTTTTTTTTTTTTTTTTTTTTTTTTTTTTTTTGGTTATTTTTTTTTTGTATTTAATTTATTTTTTTTTTTTTTTTGGGGATATTGTTTTCTTCTCTAAATTTTGCATGAATTTGCATGTTTTTTTTTCCCTAAATTTTAAAATATTTTTTTTGTTCCTAAACTTTTTAAAGATATTTTTTCAATAGTTTAGGGCAAAAATAGGGACAAAAATGAAAAATTTTTCAATAGTTTAAAGATAAAAATATATATTTTTAAGTTTAAGTAAGGCAGAAAGTGAATACTTTCAATATTTAGGGACGGAAAATAAACTTTTTAATAGTTTAAAAATGAAAAAAAAAATGTTTATTTTTAAAGTTTAAGACAAAAAGTGTAACACTTTAAATATTTAGGGACAGAAAACAAGCTTTTTAAAGTTTAGGGACAAAAAAAATGAAATTCATGCAAACTTTAGGGACGAAAAACAATATTTTAGACTTCTATTTTTTTAATATTTGAAAAAAAATTTAAGAGAAGAAAAAATTATGTTAGTGGGGGCCCAATTTAATTTTTAGGCACCCAACTTCAAAAGCAACCTAAGTACCTAACGAATATATACACTTGGTCTTAGTTGGGCTCCGTCCTTGATGGATAATATTATCAATTGGAAGTTTCTCCCACACGTAATGTTTAGAAAATTTATATTAAAATTTTCATTCAAATGGGATATTCAATAAGTTTGTTTCGTTACCTATGTAGATTCGTGCTAAAATCCTAAAACTAATTTCCACAAAACAAGAAAGTGTTACAACATAATGGTTGTAGGTGCATAAGCTAAACATTTTGAATTTAGCTTATGTTCATATATCTATTTTCTAATCTAACATTTTACATGTTTTTGATACTTTGTGATTGGCAGCCACCCTGAATTTGGATTTATCCAAAATATTTTTGAAGCGATCTCAAATGCTAAATCAAATCGTACGGAAAGTATTTGTCGTTAAATACCCAGTTGGAATAGATTCTCGTGTAAAGGAAATAAATTGGTTTTTAGATATTGAGTCAAATGATGTTCGCATGATAGGGATCCATGGCCTTCCAAGAGTAGGAAAGACAACAATCGCAAAAGCTATTTTTAACATGATTGCTTATCGTTTTGAAGGAAGCAGCTTTATAGAAAATGTTAGAGAAAACTCAAGAACAAATGATGGCGTACTCCAACTACAAGAGACGCTTTATTCTTGAGATCTTAGGGGATAGAAAATTTGAAGGTGGGCAGTGTATCTAAAAGAACCAATGTTGATAATGGAAAGACTTCAACACAAAAAGATTCTTTTAATTCTTGATGATGTTCAAAAATTGGGCCAGGTACAAAATTTGCTCGGAAAATGTGATTGGTTTGCTTCTGGAAGTAGAATCATTATAACAACAAGGGACAAACACTTGTTAGCTACTCTTCGAGAAGGTGGTAGTGTTAGCTATTACAATCACAAGGTTAAGGAATTAGATGATCAATGAAGCTCGTGAACTCTTTTGTCAGCATGCCTTCAAACGAAACAAACCTAAGGAATATTATTCCGAACTCGTAGACCAATTTATACATTATGCCAAAGGCCTGCCATTAGCTCTAGAAATAATAGGTTCTGATTTGTGTGACAGAGAAATACGTTATTGGGAGAGTGCATTACATAAGTATAAAAGAAATCTTCGTCCAAATATTCAAGAAATACTCAAAATAAGCTACGATGGATTGGACCAAGCTCAACAAGATATTTTCCTTGATATTGCATGTTTCCTCAAAGGATCCTACAAGCATGAAGTTATAGATATACTTCACAGTTGCAATTCCAACGACCCATTTTATGATATTGAAAATCTTATTGATAAGTGTCTCCTATTTGTTGCTAGAATGACATATTATCGATGCATGACTTGATACAACAAATGGGTTTGGAAATTAATCGACAAGAATCAGAAGTGCCCAAGAAATGTAGAAGGCTATTATGTTATGAGGATGCTTCTGAAGTACTAACTGGAGATAAGGTATAAATCGTTTTGATTTACTTTTTTTTTTTTTTTTTTTTTCTTTTTTTCACAAGGAAAATTTATTTTTTTATATTTATTTTTTTATAATGCAGAAGAAAATACAATTTTATCAATAATTGTGAATATTTGTTGTGTAATGTGATTCACGTAATTCTTTGTTCCAATTAGGGGTCTCAGATGAAATTCGAGGCATAACATTGTGCTTTCCACAACCAAGAAACATGCAATTGGATCTTGAAAAGATGAAAAGTCTCAAATATCTTAAAGTTCATAATGTAATCTGTGAAGATCTTAAATATCTTCCCAATGGGTTAAGGTTACTTGATTGGAGAGAATTTCCTTTATCTTCTTTGCCGTCCAATTTTGTTCTTCAAAATCTCGTTGCACTCAACATGCCAGGAAGCCAGATTCAATTGGACGGCCATTTCGAGGTATAATCATTAGCATTTATAAATTATTATTATTTTGGTGAAGCTAATAAATTTCGTAATTTTTTTTTTTTTTTTTTTTTTACAGAGGTGTCGATTTGAAACATTGAAATATATGGATTTCCAATCTTGTAAAAACATTAGGAAAGTACCTGACTTACTAATGATTGCCCCAAACATAAAGAAGTTGGATCTTTATAATTGTGAAAATTTAGTTGAGGTTCATGACTCCGTTGGACTTCTTAATAAGCTTGAATTTTGGGGTCTCAGCTATTGCAAAAATCTTAAAATTCTTCCAAGAAGCCTCCAGTTGAAATCTCTTAAAGAGTTTTATCTCTATGGCTGTGAAAGTCTTGAGAAGTTCCCCGATATCCAGCAAGGAACGGAAAGATCAGCACTGCCTTCATCAGAACTACAAGGATCTCTCAAGTTAAGCATATGTTGTAAAAACCTCAAAGAGCTTCCAAGCAGCATCTCTAATTTACAAAATCTGAGGGAGCTCCATTTGTATGATTGTGAAAATTTTCCAAAGGGCATGGATACTCCTGGTTGCTTCCCCAAATTAGAAAGATTAAGTTTCTGTGACAGCAACACTACTACCCTCCCTGAAATTGCTAGTATATTTCCTCAATTAAAGACCCTTCAGATTAACGGGTGCTGGAACCTTCGGAAAATTCCAACGCTTCCACCATGTATACAATCTATTCTTGCAAGAAGCTGCTATTCGTTGGATTCACAATCAAGAAGAGGATTATTGAGTCAGGTCTCTCTCTCTCTCTTTCTCTCTCTCTCTTAAAGTTATAGAAAGAATCAATTTTGTTTAACTATCCCAAATATATTAACTTTTATTACTACTTTTGCTAAACTATAGTTTCTTAAATTTGCTATTTGCAAGCAGTTTGGGGAATTTCTAGGGCTTCCACAAAATATAGTATGTGCAAGAAGATCATCGTATCAGGCCTCTGCATCTAAAACGAAATCTACGGTTGGATATCACCTTGTACTTCCAGGAACTAGGATTCCAAAGTGGTTCAACCATCAAAGTGTGGGAAGTTCCATATCATTCTCGGTTGGTCGGGAATTCCCACCATTGGCTTTCTGTGTTGCTTTAAAAGTGAGATTCAAGGTTTCTGAGAAAACTACAGGTTCAAGGTTTACATGTTCTATTTACACTTTCATCAATGGTTGTAAGAAGAGGCTCACGGGTTCTAAATTTCTCCATTATTCATCATCTTTTATGTGGTTTCACTATAGAAGAGTTAATGATAACATAATTCTAGATGAACGGAATGACGTTAAAGTTTTGTTTGTAATTTCAAATTATATCCTGAAATAAAAGAAGTTACGATAGAAAAGTGTGGGGTCCATGTAGCATGCATATGTTCTCCTCAAGATCAGGTGGCCTGCATAAGAATTCTTGAAAGATTACAAGTTTCATTGGACGAAAGATTAAAGATGTTTTTATGCAAAGTGGCTGCAGAGGTCCTTCCCTTTGAACAGAAGCTGGTCAGATGCTCTAAACGCCAAGATGCCCATTGCCCGCTTTGTGAAATAGCAGAAGATTCTGTTTTTCATCTATTTCAATGTTGTCCTTACGCCAAAGGAGTGTGGTATGGTGGTAGATGGGGTTTTCGAGTCGAAATGATTCAAGCTCAATCTGTAAAGGAATTTGTTGAACATATAATTGACCCCCCAGGTGAGTTACTAGCAGAACGCGTCACCAAAGATGAATTCACGCTATATGCAACACTGGCGATGAAAATTCTTTGGGATGCACGGGAGGAAGCTCTGGTTTCGAGCACTAAGGCCAGCATATACCAGCTAGCCCATCGTCTTAACAAAGAGTACGTCTATTACTCGAGATCACTTGAGATTACAAGGGGAACTGAAGAGCAAAACAGTGGAAGTGGTTGGACAAGGCCACCTGATCAATGGGTAAAGCTTAATTTTGATGCATCATGTGATCAAAATAATGCAGGCTTGGCTATTGTTCTTAGTGATCAAGAGGGGAATGGCAGATCAATCAGACGTGGCATAAGCCTCTGCAGTAAGATGGGCAACGCCATTGGCAAAAGAGGAGAGATTTGAGCAATTTGTGGTATAGGGTGACACAGCAAACGTCATCATCTTCATTGTAAATCCAGCTTGCAAGTTCGGATAGGAATGGAAGAGCATAATGAAGGATATTTTGGCTTTGGCTTCTTCCTCATTTAGGCATCATGTTAGATAATAATCTGAGCACTGGAGGCAAAGAGGGCCTTGACTTCTGATGCTGCATGTAGGACTCTGACTTCAATCCATGTCTACTATCGAAGAAATGAGAAACTCTTGATTCAACTTCAAAGAAACATGCCAAGGTACTATTATTACATTGAAACTGTTTGCTATTATGTTTTTTAATTTCAAAGTATGTCTCCTTTAGTTTTATTGTTTTGTTTGCATCTTAAATTTGCTAATTGTAATCAGTTTGGAGAAAAAATAGGGCTTCCACGAAATTTAGTATGTGCAAGTGGATCATCACATCAGGAATCTGAATATGAACCTGATGAAGCTACGTCTAAAATGGGTTCTGTATCTGAATCGGGCCCAGCATCTGAAACAGACTTTGCTCCTAAAACAATCTCTTCATTTGAAATTGATGTGGATCGATATGACCTTGTACTTCAAGGAACTAAGATTCCAAAGTGATTCACCATCAAAGTTATGGAAATACCATATCGTTCTTGGTTGGTCTGAAATTTCCAATATTTGCTTTTTGTGTTGCTGTAAAAAAGGAAATGCTGGTTGCTGACCCATTAGAATGGGTTGAATGTTCTATCTACATTTTCATCAATGGTTGTAAAGGTAGGCTCATGCGGATTAGATTTTCATTTGAGCCAGCATCTTGTATGTGGTTTTGCTATATAAAGGTTAGGGAAAGCTCATTAAAAAACTAGAGAAACAACCAACAGATATCTAAATATATGAATTTTCCTTTCACAACCCCATGATATAACTACAATACTAGAGATAGATATTGAGTTGAACTCAATTCATATCAACAGATAATATCATATCCATATAGCTCCTAAGAACTAGCAGATAACTATGTAGTCTCTAAGGACTCTGCTTCTTCATCTTCTTTATCTGTTATTTGTGTTGATCTGAATGTCTGATGATTATCCTTGACATGATCAAAATAATATAGGCTTGGCTATGGTTCTCAAAGATCACGAGGGGAATGGGAGAGCAATCAGACGTGGCATAAGCCTCTGCAGTAATATGGGCAATAACATTAGCAAAAGAGGAGAGACTTGAGCAAGTTTTAAAGGACTGTGGTAGAGGGTGACACAGCAAACATCTCAACTTCATTGTAGATCCAGATTGCAAGCCCGGCTGGGAATGGAAGGCATAATGAAAGGATATTTCGGCTTTGGCTTCTTCCACATTGGGGAATCAGGTTAGATAATAATGTAGCCCACAGCCTCATAAGATGGCCACTGGGGTCAAATCACTCTAATCTGATTTTGCCTCTAGACTTTCCCTCTTGATTGAACTTCAAAGAAATATGCCAAGGTACTATTATTACATAGAAACTGTTTTCTATTATGTTTTTTAATGTTAAGGTATGTCTCCTTTAGTTTTATTGTTTAGTTTGCAGCTTTGAGTGCTTTTGTCAATTACTTCTCTCTCTAAATTAACTAGCCCATTAGGTATGTCTCCTATTTTTACATTGCAGAAGATCAACGTCTAATGGGTTATACTCAAGAATTAATTGTAGCTTGTAGGCTTGTAACTGAATTTTGGATTATTTGAGCCTAAGTTGTATGGTTAAAAGAGAATGTAATGGCGTTTTGACCAAATGTTCCCCTTCCTCATAATTCTAAGTTGGAAAATGAGGTCATTGTTTGGATGTGGTATCTTTGAAAAAATTATAATTTCCGAAAAGAAAAGTTACATTATTAGAATAATGAAAAAAAAAAACTAATTTTCAGAGAAAAAATAATGAAAACAAGTAGATAGAAGTTCATTGTATCATGTTTTTCATTATCCATTACCCCATTGACGAATGTGTCATTTACTTTTGGCATAACATGTGTATTAGGACTTTGGTCTATCAATTTGTTAGCACTTAGCAGCAGTTCTGAAAATTGATCACATGCTAAGTCCAGAAATGTCGTTTCACTTGTCCATGCCTCTCTTAGCGTCGTTGCTCCTTTTGAAGGTACTCATTTTTAAACACAGTTTGATGTTCCTAAGTTCACATAAAAAGTATACCAATTACAAACAAATTTCTAAAAACTAGTAGGAAATATCATGATCATCACCACAGTTAGCTATAGGAATTATTATGTCCAACTTGTGAAATTTTTATGTTGTTGACAAGCTTAATAATAGGCAAACAAGAGTTGTCTTTTCTTGCTAATTGGCAAGAATTTGCATCTCTCTCTCACATATACACACACATTTTAGTGAAAGGAAAATTCAAACTTCAGGAGGTCTAGGTTTGTGCTTATGTCATCCTTACTTTTATATAGGATGAGTTTGAAATGGTTTTGCCTTTGACAATGGTGGTAGGTTCAAGGCCTTCTAGATGCGTGTGTAAATTACGAATCAAAAGCAAATAGGATTTCGGTTTGAAGAAGTTGGTATGTCTTCTGTATTGCTGTTTTGTTAAATATGACAAAATATAAATAAGATCAAACTTGGATTGATATTCCAGTTGGACAAGTTTGGAATAAGTTGTCTTATCCAATGAAGTTTGTGTTTTATACTGTTCTTTTTACCCTAACTTATCTCATGAGAGGCTATGGAAGCCCTTGGCCCTTGGCACTATATTTCATCTTCACTTCACCTAAAACAAAAAGTCATGTATTACAAAGTCATGTGTTTATTGCATTGCTTAGACATACATATCTGATGAAAACTGATATTGGCTAGTCTTTCAGGAAGCAGAGCCTGTTTGCTTAGCCAACTGCTTGCTAGAAACTGGAATACACTTGAAGAGCCAACCAATTGGCTAAGACAAAGCTGTGAGTCGAATGGAAGCACCCCATTAGCCCAAATTCAGCCTCTCAGTACTGTCAGAAACTCCATCACCAGTTGAAGAACTAATGGTAAACCCAATAATTAATAAAAGCAGCTTGTTCTTGAATAACTCCTTAAATATGTTCTTCTTCTCTAGTTTCCTAGCATTAAACTCATTGAAGACTTGACAGAGGACAAAAGTATTGAAAATGAGTGTTTTCTTCACTTTCTCGTCCACACCAAAGATGGATCTTTCCCTAAATTGTAGCATCAATAAGATTGTTATCAATCTGGTTATAAATTCCTTTGATCGACCCACAGATGGCTTTACCATTATTTCATTGTTGGGTAGCTCAGTGGCCAAGGCTGAAGCTCCTCCAATGTATCCATTATTAGGTTCACCTGTAATAGTTGGACTGTAGTTAGTGACTTTATCAGAAGAAACAGCTGCAAAAAAGTTCCCATCCAGAATTGAAGTTACCATCCCGGATGACAATGTTTGAGTTCTCTATTTTGGATTTCATCAACCTTAAATAATTATTTATTTGATTCTTCATCATTTTGTACAATTTGAATATATTTGCATCTCAGACTTCCCTTATTTTTTCTGCATTATCTCATATGCTAGTTCTGGTGTTTTCTACCTTTTCCTTAATCATGTGATTCTCTTATTTTTAAGATTTTATTTTTTCATTTGTTTTGAAAATCGGTATTGGTCGCTTTCCTTGAAAACCAGTACTTTCACAAACTCAAAGTCAACATTTCCAGAAAAGTTCCTTTCACAGCAGCATCAAAGTTCAGGCTTGTTGCTCTTTGCAATCGCTTTTTACAATGTTTTGTTAGTGACCCTGCTCAGGAGACTAGGAATTATAAGGTCTGTTATGGAATTTTTGTATGTAAATTGTTAATTGTGGTTGTTTCCTATTTATTAGCAAGCTTAACACTAGAAGGTTCGGATCTTGGAAGCTAAATAAATCATTTGACTACTGGATTTATTTTGATCATCCATAGTCCTCTGGTTATACTTTATTTCTTATTTATTAGCAAGCTTAACACTATCTTAACATAGCCTAACAATATAGGACAAAAAAAAGAAAGAAAGCCTTGCAAAAATGGGCGCTGCGGTTGAATCTTTGTGGTCTGATTTTGCCTCTGATGCTGAATGTAGGACGTTGAGTTCTATCCATGTCTACTATTGACGAAAAATGAGAACCTCTTGTTTGAACTTCAAAGAAATCTGTCAAGGTACTATTATTACATTGTGACTGTTTTCTATTATGTTTTATAATGTCAAGGTATGTCTCCTTCTTTAGTTCTATTGTTTTATTTGCATGTTTGAGTGCTTTTGTCACTTATCTTTCTCTCTCTAAATTAAGTGGCTCATTCGTATGATTGAGTACCAATCCGAAAGTAAAGTCGTTAAAATTGTTATAGAAAAAAATTTGAAGTTGTAAAGGTTAATGGACAAGTCAAGTATGGGCAGCTGAAGCTAATAAACTAAACAAATATTTTTTCTTTTCTTTGATCATTGAATGTGTTCGACATAATTGGTAGGTCTTTTAGTTTCACAACATATCTTTTATTCAGAAAAAAGAGGGTCAGAATAGATTAGACATTTGCATGCTGTTCTCTAACTCATGAATCTGATTCTATAGTATCTTGAGCTTCTCTGCAATATTTCCTTCTCCTATTTCTCCTCTTTATACTAGATCTCATAGTTTATGGACATCCTTGCTATGCTACCCCTTAAGTGGAATCTCCATTGGCAGGGGTTTAGGAATTAAAGTCTTCTAGTGTCGAGATATCCTCGTTTACCACATCAAGAAATAATTCCATATTGTTGGCAGCAAGGGTATCAATAACTTGTGTAATGTCATACCAACTGTATTGTCAACTCTAATATGACATATTTTGTATATAAAAGTACAAACCTTGTAATATCAAAATAGATGGTCCGACATATGGCAACAATTTCAACAGATTATGTGTACTCGGTGGAGATATGTAATTGAGGATAGTATTAAGACCATCGTAACTGAAAATCTCCAAAATGTGTTATGTAACCTCTGTTTTTTCTTTCTAGGAAATGCATTAAATCAGTCAAAGCATATCATATCCTTGCTCTTGTCTCTACCTCATTGAAAAAATAAATGAGGAAATAAAAATGGACACCATCTGTAGCTTTCTGTTCCTCAAAATGATTCATATTCCATCTCTTCCCCAACTCATGTAGTTCTTGACAATTTCAATCTATCATTTTGAAATGGGGTACAAAGTGGACGACAGAGAAAAAAGCAAACTAGTGTGATTTATCTAACTATTATAAAGAAAATGGTAATGAGTTTTGATTTTATCCTACAATTTTTCATTTTATTATGAAATGAATCACGCTCTGCTTAAATTTCTACTGCCCCTGCCACATAAGTTGAGATGATCTTTAGGTGGGAACATGTGGAATTGCATTTTTCCTTTAATTTTTTCCTACTTTAGAAAACATAAATTTTCATCTTCCTTTGGCTAATATTGTTGTTCTCTTTCCATATTACTATTCTACTTAGATGTACCATGATTTGAGCATTGTTGCAAAACTTTGGGAGCTTGGTATTCTAGTAATTTCTCCTTATTGAAGCAAATTAAATTTATAGTCTGGTCTTTTGACATTTGGTAATCTTTTTTATACTAATTATCTAATTGACTAAAAGATTGCAAAATGATTTCATTTGCAGTAGCGAATCTGTAATTACCTGTAACTTGTGCATGTGTATGTGTGTTTTCCTCTTTCCCTAACTAATGGCAATTGCTGGCATTATAATTTGTTTTCAATATGGGTGCAGTCATGAGGTTACTTTAAGCCGAGCTTTGCTTACATATACTTCATTGTAATTTTACTTAATATGATTTAAGTCTTTCTGTATTGCTGATATGTTAAATATGACAAAATAAATAAGATTGAACTTGGACTGATATTTCAGTTAGCGAATTTTGGGGTTGATCTAGCCAAAAATCTCCTTAAGTATAACAAAATCTTTTTTTAAATAGTACCAATTATGTTTAAACCAAACGCTTGTTGTCTTTTATCAAGAAAATTTGGTGCTTTTCTTAGGAATTGTACCTTCTGTCATTGATTCTTTACCAAGTCAATATTCTGTTAGCTTCATCTCATTTACTGTAAGAGTAATAGTTAGAGGCAGACCTTCCAGAATTGCCACCATCATGATTGTAACTGCTACAGCAATAAGGCACGATCAGTTATCATGCACTTCTTCCTCTAAACTTTGAGTTTAAAATATGAGCATGAATAATTACATTTAGAGCATCAAAGCAACACATGTTCTCACTTTATCTCTTTAAAGGTACTTGCTTTGGTTTGTTAGTGTAATTTTCTATTCTTTTCATTGGATATATGGTCTGTGTTTTTGAGCAACATTAAGGACGGATAATTAACTTAATCATAATGCTGTTTTCAGTCATGCTTGACAGTTTTAGCATGACCAAGCTGCTTGTCATGTGTTGTGTGTTTGCTCTCCAAGAACGAAGCTATACCTTCATCTGAGAATTATAATGCATCCTGATGGTGGTCGAGGAGAGGTGCTTGGTTAAATTTATAATTCTCATGATGATGTTTCAATCTTCAATTCTTTTTCCTCGTAAATGCATATACATATGTGAAATGTAGTATTCGATAAATTATGGATATTCATTTCTTTTAAGCTTTCTTTTTCTACTTCTACTAGAATATCATCAGTGATTATTCTTTGACTTTGCCTTTGTGGAGGCCCTTTAAGAAGATTGGCTTTTGATGTATCTAGAAAGGTACCTAAGTCCCTACTTGGAGCACATGTAGTTGAATCATTAACTAGTTAACAATGATGGAGGTGAATTGTTCAAAGAACAAAATAAATGTACCCACAGATAGAAATAATTTCAATTGATTAAGTACACTAGGTGGAGATATGTAATTGACGATAGTATAAGGACCATTGCAACTGAAAATCTCCTACTCATCACTACTAAATGCTTTATGCTCTACGAAATTTGACGATTGAAACTATTAGAACACGATTGTATTTGCTGATGGTACCTGTTGAGTCGTCTTTGAATTTAGTGTGACGATTGAAACTATTAGAACATGATTTGTTACTGAATTGATGCGCAATATTAGAATTCATAATCATATCTAAAGCCTTAGAATTTGTTTTTTTCTTTCTAGGTAAAAGCCTTAAATCAATCAACATATCATATTATTGTTCTTGTCTCTACCTCTATCCACTGTTTTGTATCCCATGAAAGAAAACTAAGAATATAAATATTGACTCTTTTGTGGCTTTCAATTCCTCAGCAATGATTCATATTCATGTCTTCCTCAACTCATCTATTATTTTGAAATGGCCTACAAAGTTGATAACTAAAGGGGAAAAGCAGACTAAAGTGATTTATCTAACTATAATAATAAAAAGGTAAAGAGTTTTAATTTTATCCTACAATTTTTCATTTTTTTATTTTGTGAAATTAAGATTTTGTACTTTTGTACTTTTCCTTTCTCTTATACTCCTCTCTTTGGCTACTGAGAAGTCGTGGGATGTGGGAAACTAGTATGAAATATGAATATATTGATTGTTTGGCTTTTGTTTATATATTTTCAACCCAAATAATATGTTCTCATAGTATGAAGTGTTAGATGAAGAATGATTTATGTAGAAGTTTTACCATATGATAATTTTGATTGGTTTATAACCCTATAAAACCACCAAAGATGACTTTTTGTGTCTGAATTTATTTTTGTAGTTTTATGCCACTCTTGTTAAGTTTTATCAAATACAAAATATAATAAATTGCAGAATATTTTAATGCAAAAGTTAATCTTGCATTTCATATGCAATATATTTTAGAAGATAAGAGAATGGAAAGTTGTAGCCATTGACTGCCCATGTGAGGCTTAGGTTGAACTTGGCAACCATTCTTCATCCCTGCTATAGTGCATTTAACCAATCATTCCACAACAGGTGCTGAGGCCTTGACAGGTCCACTATGTATGCTCTGTTAGAGTTGGAGCAATTAATGAACTACACATATTCCAATAGGATAACTTGCCCACCGATGAGGAGAGTGGTAAGGTACCACCGGTTAAGCAGAAGAGCTTGCTTACAGATGGAGAGAGTAGTAAGGGACTTGTGGTCAAACAGAACAGTTTATTAACATATTGGGAGAGTGATATGGTAATGATTGTGAAAGCCATAACCACACCTGCTTACCTATATCTAAAGCAAGTTGTTATGTAATTCAAAAATGTATTTGGCACATGTGTAACAAATCTTATATTTAGTTTTGTCAATTGGTAACAACAGGATTACAGCCACATGTTTAAGGTAGCGGTCTGTCGAGCAGGCAGTATGCTAATATATATAAAGGTAACCTAAGCTTTCTAAACCCTCCCCCCTTTTTTTCTTGGGTTTTTAGCAGAAACATTTGAATAGCATTCAATACAAACATTCCTCAGCTAGCCTAGCTCTTTATCTTCTTTGAACTTTTTTAGTTCCTATTATTATATATACCAATATTCTACTTAGATCATCCATGATAATAATTTCCTCAATTGGTACTCCTGGACACAATTGATGGACATACCATATCTTTTGGTAATGAGTGGGTATATCACATCATTTATTATTCCTTTTTTCTTTTTCTTTTTTCTATTTAGTTGATGCCAAAATAGACGAGAACATAAGAAACCCATTCTCATTTCAGATCTTCTAGTAATGGCATATTTGATGAAAGCCACAAAACCTCATTAAGATCTCACTATTCTTTTTTTTTTTTTTTTGTCAAATCAAAGTCTTCATTAAATGCCAGAAGCTAGGAACCATTCACCTTTACTTTCTTTCTTCTAATGCCTTTTTGTTTGTATTGGTGTATGGCAGATAGAGGTTCAACTTAGCAAAGAAAACAATCTTTTGAAGATCATGATGATGATGGGTTTGTTGATGAAGTGAATGATGTGGGGCTTCATCCATTGTCAAAACTCATTGGAAAAGAATCAGATTCTCACTTCAGCTACAGTCCTCTCCCTCGAAAAAGGTCAGCTTTGCTTTGCTAGCCTTGGCCTTAATATGGTTTCAAACTTTTCAAATGTCAAGAAAAGTGCTATATAGTGTAAGAAGAAACAAAAAGGATAGGGATTGCATTTGCATGATCTTTGCTTTTTCCAACTTGCTTTTGAAATTCTTATTTGATTTGATTTTTTTTCTTCTTGTTTTTTGTATTTTTTCCCCTTAGAGCTAGATTTGAAACGATGAGTTCAATCTCTGAGAGCCTGCAATGCAGCCAAAGAGTAAATGAGACAGTCGCAATGGCTTCAACTTTGTTCATGAATAGCTCCAAGTTGATGAAAGCTTTACCGCTGTTGTTTTCATTCCTTGTTTTGGTTGTATTGATGTATAGATACCAACTTCGATTCTCCATTATGTTTTTTTTCTGATGTAGCAAAAAAAAAAGGGGCACTTGAGAAGCACTAGTTTACTTCTTTGATAGTACTAACAGTAGATTTGCTTCTCTGGTTTTGATAGTACTATCACCAGTTGCTTGTTGTGTGTAGTCTTCTAATCAATTTAAGGCTTGATAGTAGTCCTCTAACAGTATATTTCTGTCACATTTATGATATTATGTGATGACTGAAGCCAAATGAATTTCAACTAATGACTCAACCCATGTGAACATGATACAATTTAATTGCTGAGGACCCTCAAGCTTTTTGTTGATAAACTAATAATAGAAGACTATGCAATAATCTCCTACATGTTGTCAACAGTGAAATAAAAATGGTCGGGCACAAGTGCACCACTGTGTTTGGTCCTGAGAATGAAAATTGGTAACTCATCAGTAACTTTCACTAGTTGATTCTTCCTCTTCCACACTGCTCTCATTCTTTGAATGAAGCATTAACACAATTTTGACGATTAGTGGTGGCAGCTATAAGCCCTCATTACCCATAATATTTATCTATACATGACTTCTACTTATGTCTAATTAATATTTAACTTGGTCTACACGCACACACATACAGAGATAAAGAGAGATATGCCAATTTAGTAGTCACATAATATTTACAATTATCTCATTATAGTGATATTGAACTGACACATAGCCTTGCTTCCCATATGTACCTATACATCAAAGAATTGCACCACATATTCATACTCCTGACCCAATTTGTCCTTTGCAAACGTAAATTTTCTATCTAGCTCACTAATTTTTATCCTTAATTTTCCAGCTTAAACACTCTGATTACAATCACATCACAAAGATCATATTTACATCCTCAAATTTGGATGGGAAAGAGGGAGGCGGCAGCAGGCCACTACTTCCCAGTCACTGAGAGCATCCTTCACCTTTGCTGCTCCTCAAGAGTATATTAAGTTGGAACGAACATTAGCCAATCCTTTTCTACTAGTACTATCAACTTCAAACTATGTATTCTCTTTTTCTTTTTTTGATAATCAACTATGTATTCTCTTTTTCATTTATTTATTTTTTACTTTTTTCATTTTAAGTTTTGTTTCTTCTAATATAAATCCAAGCTGTCCATTCATAACAATCGAATCATGTTAAAATGACACAATCTTCTTTGTGAATGTCCTGTAACTGTAAGCTCAATTTTGAATAGAGCTCTAGGGCTCTCTGTGTTTTGCAAATAGCAGCTCACATACAAAATGCCCAAGCCCTTTGATTTGTTTCTATGCCAGCAACTCAGCAACTCAGCTACCACTTTGCCTTCATAAATTAAGAAGAAGCCATCAACGGCTTGGCTGAAGACGCTTCGTGTGAATTCAAGATCTAAAGGGCTCACTCGAGCAGGGGTTTAATGATCCGCTCGAGTGGGCTTGACCATTCGTAGGCAGAGGTTTGAGTAGGATCTCTATGTGACTAGTGATCCTCTTGGAGCTTCGCTTGAGCAGATCACTGTCTAATTAAGATATCGTTCACGCTAGGGGTTCGCTCAAGCAGTCTTTGTATGCGTAATGCATATCTCCAAGCAGCTTCAAACATGATTATTGCTTTACAAATTTACCTAGACGTGCTGCCCTTTTGTGAAATAAATTGTCACATGTATTTTGCCAATCTAAATCCTAACATTTTAATTTTGTTAATAAAAGCTTGTTCATCCAAAAAATAAACAAAACCAAGGATATGCTGCAGCTTCTTCACTGTTTGCTCCCTTCGTTAGGTAGCTTGTTAAATAGTTTAGTGATAATTACATTGTAGAGTGAATTTTTTTCTTAATTATTTTATTGCTTCTTATTATCTGATAGTTATTATTGATATTACTAGTTGCGTATTTTTATGGTAAATCTAGAAATTTGTATCCAAAGGTGTTACCAATTTTTATTAACTCTATTTATTAAAGAAAAAAAATTCATATTCTATGGAGAGACTCAGAGGAAGAACAACGCTTAATTAGACTTCTCAACCGGTCAACGCCCCAAATGGAAACCACTGAAAGGGGTTTAAGACATAAACCACCACAAATTCACCAGAAAACATAAAAGAAATTGTAAAATTAGAATAAGGAAGACTCACGTTGGGTTGTTGTTGGGGCAATGAGTACTGAAGAGTTTAAATAGGAGATTGGGCAGATGAGTGAGGCAAAGTAACGGTGAGGTGCAATCAATTGGTGATTTAATGGTTATTAAAAAAAAATAGAGAGGGAGATGAGGAGGCGTAGAAGAAAAAGAAAAGAGTGTAAGGGAAAAAACCCATGAGAGATGAAGAGGCGAGGGAGAGAGATTGAAAATCTAATTTGTATGGTTGTTGGACATTGTCAAACCTGCTTTAGTTTGAAAGCTCCATTTAGCTAAACTCCATAAAATCTTTATATATTCTCACTGTAAGCCCTGTAGCCAAAATGTCACCATTTCTCACAATATCTCTTCCAAGAGTCTTCATTTGTCTTAATCTTCCAAAGGGAACAATTGTTGGTGGGTTGCTTGCTGGTGTTTGTTAAATGCCATTTGTAGGAGTTTCCAGTGAAGTGAATCAAACTTGAAAACCGTGATATCAGGATTGGCTCCCCTAGGGACATTTTATATTGGCACCATAATCACAAGAATCAAGCCCAGTCCCATTTTTACTTCAGTCTTCTCTCTCTTAATCTTTCATTTTTACATTCAACCTTGTAAATAGAAATATAGACCTGCTTATATGTATTTCTGTAATAAAACAGTTTAGTTAAATCCTACCTGTCTGTGCTTGAAAAAAGAAATAAATAAGAAAGACCAACTAGTTTCAAGCCACTATAGTAGATTGATCCATATGCAAATTTACCTCTCATGTTTCTGTACCTTGTCACTGAGGTCATTTACGAGAATTTCATAATCCGAAAGCTCTGTTTCAGTTGCTAGAAATACGTAGGAGAAACAAGTTGTTAGACAAAAATGTGAGAAACCTCAGATTTTGAAATGTTGAAAGAACCTTAACTTTTTCATTAACTAGAAAACATAAATCAGAGACTTTAATGCAACTATTTTATCCAGTTAAAACTATGAACTATTATAGCAACTATAAATAATGTCTTTTCCTGGTATTGATTTATAATTGTGTCAACAAAACCTTAATTTTAACAAGGCCTTATATGCATTAAAATAATTATTACTAAAGAGTAGAGAAATATAATCCATTATGGAAATATAGAACTAGGGAAGACATGTTTTTATAGATGCACTAGAAAACTTGTAGATTTGTTTAAAATGTTTATGCAGTGTTTCTGTTTCTTAAAAGTCTAGCTTTTTTTAAGAGAGAGCTTTATGGAAAATGTTACTTTGAGGAAGGCTGAGGTTGAATATCACTTTTGTCTTCTGTTCTCTACTTCCTAAGGATTTGGAAGCACTCAAAATGATATCACCTCTTCTTGTATCAAACTTTGGGAGAACTGCACCACAATCCTATGCCTCTTGTTGTTCTTAAGAATTAAAGCTACGTCTGTCCTAAAACAAACTATAAATCTGATCCTAAAATAAAACAGAGTTTGGACACATATGATGAAATTAATCATTTGTAATTTGGCCTCAAAAAAAAAATAATTTTCTTGTCTTAAGGTGTTCTAGTTTGTTGGTTTCTGTGATCTGCATACTAGCAAGGATGAGGAGAAACTGTATACCATCATTTATTTTTTTATGTTTGGATTTGGAAGGATATCATCTGCTGCCTCAAAAGATCCTGAGTTTTATGCAATAATTCATGAGGAGAAACTGTATACCATGGAGAGTGAAAACAGAGGAAATAATTCATTGTGGTACTATTAAGTGAAAACAGGAAGTGCAGACTAAAGTGGGAAGTTAAAGCTCATTTGGGCTGTGGAGGCTAAACAAAACTACTTTGGACTAGGGTGCTGTAGCTATTTTAGTCCTTCAGGTTCACTAGTGGAAGAATCTGTTGTGTTGCTTGTATTAGGCTTGGCTTAATGACAGCTTGTTGTGCTACTGCAGCTCTTGGTTTCTTGTGTTTTCAACTTTCTTGTTTTTGGCTTGGATTCCATAAGGTTAACACTTCACTTTAAAAGAGAAAAGAAGAAGAAAAGAATTAGCCTTTGACAATGATCGTAGGTTCAAGGCCCTCTAGGTACATGTTTAAAACACCAATCAAAAGAAACAAGGATTTGGATTGGAAGGAATTGGTATCTCTTCCATTGGTGATGTTACTAGTTTACATGACATCCAACATATCATCTATTTGGAAAGAGACCGGGGCCGGGGGAGGGTTCTGAATAGATTAGATATTTGCGTGGTGCCCTCGAACTCATTCATCTGTTTCTGTAGAATTTTTCTCCTCTTTATAGAAGTCCTTATAGTTTATGGACGTCCTTGCTATCCTCGTTTACCACATCAACACATAATTCCAGATTGTTGGATGCAAGGGTATGAATAACGTGTAACATTATAACAAACCAATTTCAAGGGCTTCTCAAGCCTTATTGAATCATTAACTGGTAAACAATGATGGAGGTGAATTGTTCAAATACAAAATAAATGTACCCACATATGGCAACAATTTCAACAGACTAAGTACCGGGTGGAAGTATGTAATTGAGGTTAGTATTAGGACCATTGAGACTGAAAATCTCCAATTTTGGTTACATTGAATTAACCAATATACAAGTGTACCTCATCTCCACTAAATGCTTCTACGCTATGAAATTTGATTTGTAGTCTTATTGTCAAATCTTAGTTGGTGAGATTGGATTTACTTTTGGCATCTGTTCTGTTGTGTGATGGTGTCTGAATTTGTTGTCACTACTGAAACATTGGAAATAGATAAATAAACGCTTAGAACATGATTTGTTACTGTAATGATGCATTTAGGCAATATCAAAATTCATAAGCATCCATAATCTCTGTTTTTAATTCATAGGAAAAGCTGTAAATTAGTCAAAGCATATCATATCGTTCATGTCTCTGCCACATAAACATCAGTAAGATTTTGTAGTTTAGTACTTTTCCTTTCTTGTTTACTACTAAGAAGTAGTGGGAGGTAGGAAAATAGTTGATGCAGGGAATAATGATGAGCAAGCATTTAGGTTAGGGCTTGGTGAGAAATTATTCAGTTGCTTAGAGAAATTTCACAGGTGGATAATACCTATGCAAAGAACAATAAAATTCTCAAGAATAGCTCTAAAGGATAATTTCATTCAACCAAAGAAATCTACCTTACAATGCTGAATTACAAATATTTTTACCATCTTCTTTAACTAAATTCCAGTAACAACTGTAAACCCATTGGCACTTGTTTCATTTTTAGGGTGGTGGCATGGCACATGTTTTATTTTTAGTAGTTGACTTACTACTACTAAGACTATTGTCATTAGCCTTTCTAAGAAGGCCATTTTGAATCTGGTGCAAGGGGGGGTGCTGATGATTTTGGTGTTGACAGGTAGTGCAGCTATATCAAATTTATGCTCAGGAAGGAGGTCTAGTGGTTGCACCCAAAAAAAATATTACATCCTAAAATAGAAGCATCAGCGGAGGGTTGAGAAGTTTTTGCATCAAACAAGTGGATAGTAGGTATTTTGTTGAGTGGCAGTAATATCTCTTGAGGGGTGTCAAATGGGTGGGTTTGGGTGGGCATTAAATGGGTTGGGTCTTTAAAACCCAATAGCCCATTTAAACCCATTTAATAAAGTAGATATTACCCAAACTCAACCCAACCCAATTATCTAAGCTAAAACCCAACCCACCCATTTAAACCCATTTAATAAAGTAGATATTTACCAAAATACCCTTAAAGCCTATAAAATGATTGAAAAACAATTAAAACTTAGAAAAATTACTGAAATACCCTTGAACCTCCAAAATGACCAAAACCCTTTTTTTTTTTTTTTTTTTTTTTTTTTTTGGTTTTTTTATTTTTTGCTTTTTTTTTTATTTATTTATTTTTTTCGTGTTTGGGCTTTTTATTTATTATTATTTTTTTTGGGTTTGGGCTTTTTGTTGATGCCCAATAAGCAACCCAATTAAAGCCCAATTAAACTCAACTTAATTGGGTCTAATTGGGCTAGTACCCATTTGCCCATTTATTAAATAAGTGGGTTTGGGTGAGCAATTAGTGGGTGGGTTTGGGTGGGCTAATGGGTTTAGGTTTTTTTTGCCACCCCTTGTACACAAAGATGAAAATTTTACTGCTTTTGTTTTTTTCCTGGTTGTATTGATGTATAGATACTAACTTGGATTTCTTTATGAAGTAATTTTTGTCCGATGTACCAAAAACAAAAAGCACTTGGTAAAGTACTATTTTACTTCTTTGATAGTATTAACAATAGATTTGCTTTTTAGTGTTTGGTTGGCTCTAATGATATCTCTTATGCAGTCTATGTGTGAGTAATTGTCTAATCAAGTAGAGACTTTTTCGTATAGCCTGTTTCTTTTTAATAATACTTACCCAAAGAAGAATCTGATTTTTGTCTTGTTATATTTTTGTTACACTTATGTAGTTTTGTGGATAATCAATTATTTCACCGAAAATATTGGGAAGGGTTTGAATTATTTTTTATTTGATACCTGTAAAGGGAGTTGCAAACAATTATGTAATTTCTTTCTTATCTCTTGATTTTGTATTATTGATTGCTACATGCATGTAGAGAAGTCAATGTATACATAGGGAGCAACTGTATACCATGTTTGTCATCAAAGAAATGCAATAACTCATTGTGGGCAGAGTAAAAACAGAGGAAAGAATAGTGCAAACTATTAAGTGGGAAGTTAAAGCTCGTGTGAACTGTTACTCAGTTTTGCATACAGCTCTTTGTTATAAATGGGGAAGCCCTCTCTTCATAGTTAACAGAAAATCTGAGTAGTGAGTGGTGTGAAGCTAAAAGGGTATTAAATTTGTTGGATTCATAAGCAGCTTCAAACAGAATTATTGCTTTAAAAATATACCTAGACTTGCTGCGCTTTTGTAAATTACATTGTCACTGATATTTTTCCAATCTAAATCCTAACAATTTTATTTTGTATTATTGTTTAATTTTTAGTGATCATCACATTGTCCTATTGTAGAGTGAATTCTTATTTTTTCTTAATTATTTTACAGCTTATTATTTTTTAATAGTTAATTGTTGATTTTACTGGTTGCGTATTTTTATTGTAAATGTAGAGACTTTAATTTTTAGTCTTCATATTTTTCTAAATTTGATGTACACTGATAGTGTTGGCTCAATGCTTCATAAATCACATCTCAAAATAAAAAAATTAATAAAAAAAAAAAAAAAATTCGTCATAAATTATTAATTGGCTGCCACTTGGAAACACAACCCTTCTGAAATTACAACCATGACCAACTCAATTGAATGCATGACTTCAGCTACACTCCAAAAACATCCACAAACCGCTTACCCAACAAATTTCTTCATACTTTCCTCCTGGATGCAATACTATTTTCACAATTGACCATCAAGTCTTCTTGGCCTCACAAGAACTTAGCTAACACGCCTAACAGTCATTTCCTTCACTCTACTATTCCCATTCTCTAGCAAATTTATTGACAAAAATCTCCTCTTTTTAATTTTTCACTATTACATAAGTCAATATTTTTTTTTATAGGATCAATATATATTGAAAATCCAACCACTGAAATACATGATTTTGTTGCTATATGAACACCAAATGTTATGTTAATAGGATGTTATATACTATTTGAATCATAAACTCACGTATGTATGTATATATGCCTGTGACGTATCTTTGTGTGGTGGTGTATGCATGCCCTTATTAGATAAGGATTGTGCGTTGGAATGCATTGAAGAAGAGCAACAAAACGTTTGATATTTCTAATTTGTATGGTTGTTGGAGATTGTCAAACCAGCTTTTGTTTGGAAGCTCCATTTAGCTAAACTCCATAAGATCTTTGTAGATTCTCACTGTAAGCCATGTAGCCCAAACGTCACCATTTCTCACAATATCTCTTCCAAGACTACTCTTCATTTGTCTTAATCTCCCAAAGGGAACAATGCTTGGTGGGTTGCTTGCTGGAGTTTGTTACATACCATTAATGGGAGTTTCCATTGAAGTGAAGCAAACCTATAAACCAATGTATTGGGTTGGCATTACACTATTATTAGTCTTAGACTCTTAGGCGGTGGCTAACCTAAATTAATGTGTCCCAAGTGGTGACACTTGTACTCTGGCACAGAGTTTGGAAGCAAGAAGGCAAAGTCATAAGAATTTTATCATTTTGGGAGAACTATTTCAAAGGGAAAACATTTAGGAGGCTTTGAAAGTTTACTTTCAAGAGACTGATTTAGTCAATGTCAACTTTTTTCTTCTTTGAAGCATAATACATGGAATGATTGGTTGGTCATTAATGTGACAATCTTTCAAAGTTTTAGGGTTAATTTATTTTTAGGCGGTTTTGATTTCTTAATTATGGACATAACAATATATAGGCTTCTTTTCTTCTGGGGTAGTTGCTACATGATCTTAATTTGATAGTTCCAGTCTCATCATGCAAAGTATAACCACAATAACTCTCTTCATAAAATTACTACTAAGACCATGAATATGATTGAGGGATATCATGATCATAAACTGATTACATGTTGTGAAACAATGGAAATTAAATTAGGGGTCATGCCCTTTGAATTCTATACTTTCATACTTTCTTATTCCATAATTAATATATATATATATATATATATATATAATTATATATAAATATGAGATTTGAAATTTATGATGCCCGCTCAATGATGATTGTTATTTACCATAAGATTTTTTTTATAGGAAAAATTTGAACTCAAGTCCCTTATTTAACGACAAAAGACTTTACAAACCCGGTTGAGCTAATTAGAACCAGGCGGCCTTGGGTTTTGGGTTGCCCAAGCCCGTCACAATTTTAGTTACCCACTTATTATTAAATATTAAAAAACATCATAAAAGTCCCAAATTTTTTTTTTATGCAAAATAAATGTTACATTATGTTTTTAGCTTGAATTACATTGAAAAAAACAATTAAAACAAAATGTAATCCCGTTATAGTAATTATATGTCTAATAGTTTTTTAACTAAAAAATTCTTAGTGTTAATAGAAAAAAAAAAATCATGGTCTTATACAACAAAATTAATACTAATAATAAATTAAAAGTCATAAAAAAAATCATTAAATAAACACGGCAATACAAAACAATGGCTTGCCCCCACAAACCTGTCCCTACAAACAAAAACACATAGCCAGTGACCACATACACGTGCGAACAAAATTTTCAAATAAATCAATAAATCACACAGTGGAGTCCGGCCTCATTCACACGAATACTGAAACACATCACATATGTCATCTTATTAAAAGCACAACACTCCCATAAAAAAAATGTATACTAATAAATTTTTTTATATGTAGACTAATATATATATTTCCTTTTATGTATAGTTATACTAATAATTATTAATTTTTTTTTAATGTTTACTAATTCTTTTTTTATTTTTTCCTTCACTTATAGCTCCTATGGGGGCTTTGCCCTAGCCCTTGGGCTTCTGGGGCTTACCCCAAGGCTGGGCATGATTAGAACCCCCAATTTTTATTTTTATTTTGCTCTTAAAACCGTTGTATGTTGTATGTCTAGAGTCTTTCATTTGATGCAATATGCCAATATGAGGATTAAAATTTAATATATATTGGAAGCATATTTTTGAGTATGAAAACGAATGGCTACTTTAGTCTTGAAATTTAAAATTTAACCCCTTAATAATGCTTTCAATTTCAATAATTTATTTAATGTGTTAGACAACGCTTAATAGTCAAGAACTTAACTAGTAAAAACTAAAAACCATTTATTTTATTCAATCACCAACCACTTGCAACCTAATGCTGTGGAAATGCAAAGTGGATGTGTTTTTCTTCCCCCAGTGATCAATCTCATCCTATGTATGTTTTAATATTTTCTTTTTTAATCACATACAAAATGATAATATAATATTGATATCATTACCATCAATTGCCACCGTGATTACTATTGCCACCACCATAATGATCAATGACTCAATATCTCACTAGCTACCATGCACTATCATGATCATCATGTGTATATATCATAGTATTGTTATTGTGGTCGTGACAATTGTTACTTGCAAAGCACCACCAACTTGTCGACAACACCATCACAATTGTTACAAACTTATACAGTTATACCACTAATATATGTATTACCATCACTGTACACCTCAATCCCACTCAGCATTGTTGTTGTTATCATGATTGTCACCACCACCAATACTAGTAACCTTCAAGCAATACAACTCTATAATGCTAATTATTTGTTTTAAGAAACGACCATTTTGGGGAAGAAATTTATATATGGAGTTTCATATTTTTCGACATTTATTATTTTCAAATGGTACTAATTATCAATTTTTGTACTAATTTTTCAGTGATCTAAATTTTTAGTGCATATACATATACTTTCAATAAATATATTAATAATTCAGTTCTAAAATTTTCAACACCAAATTCATAGCTCATTTAAATAGCACCTTAATTTAATTGTATTAAGTTGAATAATCAAAATTGGAATTTTCTTTCCAATGACCAGGTGTTCTAAGCTCTAACTCCACTACAAATGGATCCTTTTGGGTTGAGCCTGCTTTGAACACATTCATTGTATTATCTTGAGGTTTCTCAGGTCCAGAAGGATAAATAATAATATTGGACCAATCAAGTCCACAATATTTAATATTTAAATCACGTGGCATTGGATACACCTTTAAATTTGAAATATTTAATCGAAATCATAAAATGAATCCATTTCAAATTGAAAGGATTGTAATACGAACTACCGAGATTGAAAGTTATATTTAATATCTCATTATATGTCAAATATCTTTCTAACTAAAAAGAGACAATTAGTGTTTATAAGTAATTAAAAAATAATAACAATAAAACCCACACATAGAGACAAAAAAAAATTTAGATTGAGTCTGACAGTTTTTAAATCCCAAAGTTTTAAAATTTTAACTTTGGCTTGTGAATGACAAACAATCAAAGTGTCATGCTAAATACATATATGAATCAAGTGGTCCTGTTTGGTTACCTATTTTCAAAACACGTTTTTGTGTTTGTAAAACAAAAATCAAGGGCCCACTAAGAAAGGTGACTTTTTTTTAGGCTTTTTTGGACTTTTCAATTTGGGGGCTAGTTTTCAATTTGAGAATGGTTATGTATAAATTTTTTGAGTCCTTATCCAAACTTTCAAGTCTTATATACTACTAACAAAATTTTAAAATTTATGGGGGAGGTCATGGGCCCAGTAGGCCCTTAGTTTTAGAATAGTTGGGTCCCCATTTCTTGGGCATGCAGTTTTGAACTCCACTACAAATATGGATCCTTTTGGGTTGAGCCAGCTTTGAACGCATTCGCTATATTGTCTCAAGGTTTCTTAGGCCCGAAAGGATAAATAATAATATTGGACCAATCAAGTCCAAAATGTCCTAACAAGGCCCTCGTTGTTTGTTAGGCTGGTTTTCTTTAATCATCCAATATTGACTAAAAAATGGCTAATAATGAATAAAAAATGAAACAAGATAAAGAATATTAAAAACTAAAAAGAACAAAAAGAAGCAGATAGAGTATTTGTGCAACATCTATGGGAATTTTCTAGGAGGAACTTTCGGCCTGATACTCACACAAAAACCATTAATTTGTTTTTTATTGTTCCATATTTTCCATTATATGAAGACTACACAAAATGAATACAGCTAGAAATTTTTAATTTTGGGACTTCTGAGTGTACGGAAATCCCCATATACGTTCCTTAATGGGTTAAGCTTACCAGTAAAAAAAAAAAAAAAAAAAAAAAAAAAAAGAGTTTAGAAGCCTAACCTCTCCTTTGAAAGAGATTCGTTGGCCCAAATGCCATTAGCTTAAATCTTCAAGATTGAATCTCCATTAATTCTGACAATGCAATGAGTAAATTCCATAGTTGTGGAAATTAGGATTAATTCTGACAAAAGAGTATAATTTATTTAATTTTGATAAGTACAAAAGAGTATAAAATTGAAATACATTTCATTCACTTATTAGATTGTTATATGTACATGATTTGGTATACTTTCTGTTACGAGAGATACTTTCACCAAAATAAGATTCATCTTGATTCTTGTGATTATGGAAGGAGAAGAGATCATCCCATTGTCCTCTAAATTCCTTGTGGACAAAAAAAAAAAAATTTCATAATTATTTAATGCTTATTATAAGCCAATATTTGTGATTTATATTTTCTAGTTGAGTATCTATCAAATGTGATTTATATTTTCTAGTTGAGTATCTATCAAATTGGAAATTTTGTATGGAAAAGGTGTTACTTTTTAGTAACTTAAATGTTATTAATTTTAGTAATCGTATGAACCCATGGTTTCTCTTAAATTTTTTGACAAGCTAATATAAAATTAACAAGCTAACAAATCAGAGAAACTCATTGATATGCAACAGTGCACGAGAGAGGATTTGGACCCAAACCATGCATTACGTCAGTCTTCATATTTGTCAAATTAGTTGATATACACTGTTGGCTCAATTCTTCATAATTTAATTGCCTGCCACTTGGACCAAATCAATGTTCCTTTCATATAGACCAAAACACAATTCTCTAAAAAAAAGAAAAAGAAAGGAGTGGGGCGTTAAAGAAAGGAAAAAAGAAAAAAGAAAAGGAGATTTCATGAGAGAGAAAATTAAGAAGAAAGAAAAAAATAAGAGGCCGTCCAAAAAGAGTGTATGAGATAATAAAGTAGCTTAGAAAAAGAAGAAAGAAATTGTGTCTTCCTTTCCTTAAAGTTTGAAAAAGAAGTCAAAATGCATCAGCTACACTCCAAAAACAAGCACAAAACGCGTACCCAAGAAATTTCTTCATACTTTCCTCTTGGGTGCAAGAGAATTTTCACAATTGACTATCAAGTCTTCTTGGCCTCACAACTACTTAACTACCATTCATTTCCTTCACTCTACCATTCCCATTCTCTCTCAAATTTATTGAGAAATATCTCTTCTTTTTAATTTTTCTTTCACTCTGCTTTCTTAAACTCTTACACTTCCAATTTCATCACATCTTTCTTTCTTTCTCCCTCTCCGTCTATATATCCAAATCACAATGGCTTACCTGAACTAACAAAGGAGCCTCATCTTCCTCTTTCATCCACCGATACAGATATGATGTGTTCTTGAGTTTCAGAGGTGAAGATACCCGCAATGGTTTTACAAGTAATTTGAATGGAATTTTGCGCCATAATGGTATTAACACCTTCATGGATGATGAGCTCCCAAGGGGGGAAGAAATTTCTGCAGAACTTATTGAAGCAATTGAAAGTTCAAGGATTTCGATAATTGTATTCTCTCAAAATTATGCATCTTCCACCTGGTGCTTGGATGAACTTGTCAAGATTCTTGAGTGTAAAAAGAATGGCCAAGCTGTGTTACCGATTTTTTACAAGGTGGATCCATCATACGTACGTAATCAAAAGGGAAAATTTGGAGAAGCTTTGGCAAAACATGAAGAAAGATTCAAGGATAATATGAACAAGGTGAAAAGATGGAGGGTGGCTCTAATTGAAGCCGCCAATTTATCTGGTTTCCCCTACAAGGATGAGTATGTGTTTAATTTCTACATTTATCACTCTTAGTTGTTACAAAAGTATTCTATTTCAATCATATCTTCTATTTTAATGTCTAGAAACATCCGGACCAACTTCATATGCTTAAAGTAACAAAATTATGTGAGGTAATTTTTATATTTAAATATCAATTAAATAATATTGATTTAACTTTCCATATTATAATTTTTTTTATTTAAAAACTACTATTCTTCGCTTTTGAGATGTAAAATTACTAATTAAGTTTTTATTAACAACTCTTTTTCATTTGATAATAGCTAATTCACGTAATCTTCTTATAACATAATCGATCTTAACTATGATTTTATTAATTTTAATTTTGAAAAACTTCTTAATATATAACCATTTGTTATAAACTAAATCCTCATGTTTCAAAAAGTAATAAATTAAATTCTTAACCCAAATTAAACCCAAACACAATGTCGTTTCACTTAAATAGACTGAGTTTTAATTTTTGAAATAATATGGATTAATTTGTTACTTTCTTGAAAATTTCATTTGTTACACCCCCTATTGATCCAATATTTTGGGGGCTTTTTAGGAAGTAGGGAAAACAATGCACAACCAACTCTTTTTTAATAAAATAAAAAATAAAAAAATAGTTATAGTATAATTTTGGGACCATTTTGAAATGTGATGCCATGGGAGGCCTTATGCCTAGGCCAAGAGCCGGCCTTGCAAATGTCAATGATTGAAAGAGAAGAATATATGAACGATAATATTATCAGTTAATTAGAAGTTTCTCCCACGTAATGTTTAGAAAATTTATTTAAATTATTTTAAAATTTTCATTCAAATGGGATATTCAATATAAATTGTTTCGTTACCTATGCAGACCATGTGAATTCGTTCTAAAACCCTAAAACCATTTTTTTTTTTTTTTTTAAGTTTAAGACAAAAAGTGTAATACTTTCAATATTTAGGGATAGAAAACGAACTTTTTAAAGTTTATGGATAAAAAATGAAATTCATGCAAACTTTAGGGACAAAAACAATATTTTAGACTTTGTTTTTTCTTTTAATATTTGGGATTTTTTTTAAGAGAACCAAAAATTATGTTAGTGGGGGCCCAATTTAATTTTTAGGAACCTAACTTCAAAAGCAACCTTAGTACCTAACTAATATATACACTTGATTTTGTTTTTTTAGAAAGTTGGAAGGGGGCGGGGCCACCCTTGGTGTTAGTGTGGATCCGTCCTTGATGGATAGTATTATCAATTGGAAGTTTCTCCCACGTAATGTTTAGAAACTTTATATTAAAATTTTCATTCAAATGGGATATTCAATAAGTTTGTTTCGTTACCTATACAGATTCGTACTAAAATCCTAAAACTAATTTCAAGGAACAAAAAAAAGAAAGTGTTAAACATAATGGTTGTGGTGCATAAGCTAAACATTTTGAATTTAGCTTATGTTTATATATCTATTTTCTAATCTAACATTTTACATGTTTTTGATACTTTGTGATTGGCAGCCACCCTGAATTTGGATTTATCCAAAACATTTTTGAAGCGATCTCAAATGCTAAATCAAATCGTACGAAAGTATTTATCGTTAAATACCCAGTTGGAATAGATTCTCGTGTAAAGGAAATAGATTGGTTTTTAGATATTGAGTCAAATGATGTTCGCGTGATTGGGATCTATGGCCTTCCAGGAGTAGGAAAGACAACAATCGCAAAAGCTGTTTTTAACATGATTGCTTATCGTTTTGAAGGAAGCAGCTTTATAGAAAATGTTAGAGAAAACTCAAGAACAAATGATGGCGTACTCCAACTACAAGAGACGCTTTATTCTGAGATCTTAGGGGATAAAAATTTGAAGGTGGGCAGTGTATCTAAAAGAACCAATTTGATAATGGAAAGACTTCAACACAAAAAGATTCTTTTAATTCTTGATGATGTTCAAAAATTGGGCCAGGTACAAAATTTGCTCGGAAAATGTGATTGGTTTGCTTCTGGAAGTAGAATCATTATAACAACAAGGGACAAACACTTGTTAGCTACTCTTCGAGAAGGTGGTAGTGTTAGCTATTACAATCACAAGGTTAAGGAATTAGATGATAATGAAGCTCGTGAACTCTTTTGTCAGCATGCCTTCAAACGAAAACAAACCTAAGGAATATTATTCCGAACTCGTAGACCAATTTATACATTATGCCAAAGGCCTGCCATTAGCTCTAGAAATAATAGGTTCGGATTTGTGTGACAGAGAGATACGTTGTTGGGAAAGTGCATTACAAAAGTATAAAAGAAATCCTTGTCCAGATATTCAAGAAATACTCAA
>OU015761.1:25849601-25874259 GCA_907173295.1 Fagus sylvatica | reverse complement strand
AAAAATGAAGATGTACTCCTTTGTGAGTTGTGACCATATCATGAAATCCATCTCTATTTTATTCAGTATCTCTTTCAGGCCTCCGAAAATAAATGCACTGGTCCCTTGTTCATTCACTATCTTTCCCAATGATTAATTATGCTTTGTAATTATATAAAACTAGCGTATAACCCGTGCAATGCACGGAAAAAACTCTATATAAACACATAATGTGTATATGATCAAAATATATATTCAGAATTATTTTATGAAAAATATGTTCCATAAAAAAAATAAAACTGATAATAACAAATAGATGGAATTGCACCAACAACAGAAAAATAAAATGAATTAGATAGTGTATAATAATTGAGAAAAAATGGTTATCTTTAATTGATAAAACAGAAAATAAGTTAGAATTAAGAAAAAAAAATAAAAGATTACCTTAATTCAATTGTCTCTTAGATCCCCTTGCAGTCATATAAATGTACAAAAACACAAAAAAAGGAAAGAAAAAAAAATCATGTTTGAAAAAATAAATAAATAAAAAAGAAAAAAAGTAGAAGAACAAAACTTGTACCAGATTACCATTGTTTAAAGCCTCTTGCAGTCATATAAACGTACAAAAACACAAAAATAAAAATAGATCATGATAGAAAAATAAATAAATAAAAAAGAAAAAGAAATAGAAGAACAAAACTTGTACCAGATTACCATTGTTTAGATGTTACATAAGCAGATTATGCAAGAATGAGGAACCTTCAATTTAACGTGCTCTATTTATCTTCCTCTATCAAGGAGTATGTCTGTTCACAAATGATATCTTAAGTGATTGTTCACCAATCAATACATTTTCACTAAAAGAGTACTCCTAACACAGTTACACTACAATATTATTTTTTTATTACTCTTATTTAAAAAAAAAAATGGTGTAGATTTTTTTTTAAGATTTGTACGACTCCTATTTTAGAAAATTTGGTGTTGAAATTTTTATAATTTTTTTAAAACATGTTTGACATAATTGTTTTAATTTCTTTAAGAGAAATATATTTTGTTTAGATATCTTTTTGTAGTAGGATATTTATTTAAGATTTGTTTTTTATAAAATGTATATGATAGATTTTTTTTTTTAATTTTTATTTAAAAGTGTTTGACAGTTATTAAATCAAACCACTTAAGAAATTTAAACAACGTATGAAATGAAACTACTTTCCTAATATAATCTTTAAGAAGTCTTCTAGTATTAGGAAATTGTCATAATTATTGAAGAGCACGTCTTTAATTATTATTATTATGGTAATTAGATAAGCAATTGTTGCACTTTGTTTTTAAGGTAATTCTCACACTGAGGGAACCCTACCCTCAGTAACTTAGAACCTCACCGACCGTCCCATACTTTTGGGGTCCAGTAATCCAATCCTGTTTGGCTTCGAAGGTCAGTGGTAAGCAATTATTGCACATCTTTGGTCATAATTGACGTATTCTTTGGTCTTGAATTTAGAGGGGAGGGAAATTTCCAGTCTTCATTGACGTTGACTCAAAATATTGTCTATAAAATTTTGATTACAACGTCATGTATGGGTTTGGCTAGACTTGTCATCCAAGTTGCAACGACTTCATCATGGTCTAAGCAATGACTTTGATGATAGGAGCATTTTCTAATCTAATCCATAGAAAACGATAGCCAAAATTATGCACCGAAAAAGAAACTAGAGGAAAGGAGAAGACGTGCTCTTCAAAAATTTAAATCAAACCACTTTCCTAATATAATCTTTAAGAAGTTTTCTAGTATTAGGAGATTGTCATAATTGTGAGTTTTTAATATGATATTTTATTAAGATGTCTTTTAGTAGTAGGAGACTTATTTTAAAGAATTTATTATTATCTGTTTTTATTTTAAAGATTTTTATTATGATATTTTATTTAGATATCTTTTTAGTAGTAGGAGACTTATTATCAAGAATTTGTTATTATCTATTTTTATTTAAAAGTGTTTGACAGTTATTAAATCAAATCATTTAGGAAATTTAAACAACGTATCACTTCAGAAACCACTTAGGAAATTTAAACAACGTATCACTTCAAAAATTTAAATGATAGATAGACATGCCACTTGGCATGATGTAAGACATTCTAGGTTTTAATGCTCATGTCTTCTGCTTTTATATATTACTAGTCGCAAGCCCGCGCGATGCGCGGAATATGTAATTATTTTGTAATTGGCATGTTGTTGTAAATGATATAACTTTTTAATACCTTATTGCACTCTGGTCAATTTCTTTCACTAGTTGTAGATATTTTGTTTGAATAAATTGTAGGAAATTGTTTGAAATGAAAGAGCTATTAAAAAGAATCTGAATGGAAAGTGTTTGGAAGAAAAGTCACCGCTTGTTTCTATTCAAAGAATCTTTATTGGAGAAGAATCATTCACTCAAGTCTCTTTCTTAATTATGGAACAGAAAAGTCTGTGCATGTTCAAAGTCTTTCCAATAGTCTAGTCTGCCCATGAATTGTTAGACTTTAGCTATTACTAATAACCCCAGCTACACGGGATACTTAAAAACAGTCTCTAGCAACACGTCCTTCGTTCAATATCTGACTTAGAAATAACGTAAGGGCAGGGCAGTTCGATACAGTCACAATTTGAGACAAAAGGGTTGGACACAATTTCATCGAGCTATGCCTTTCCAGTCAAGTCCACGTACACGTTAATTATTTTGAAACTTGAATCAATCAGTGGATGGTATTATATCCTCGTTAGTAGGGTCGTATCCCTCAAGTCTTTACCTAAAAAATCATTCAAATCTTCTTTATATTTTGTACATTCCAAAAAAGTAGAAGTGAAGAACCAATAACGCATTGGCAGGCCAAGTATACAAATCAACCATAACGCAAGTCGCAAACTCATCAATTTCAAGTAGTGCTTGGATTTTGCATAGGAACAATTATCTACCAATCAAGCATTCTATCCAACCTGTACACTTCTTGATCATGTTTAAGTAGCATTAAATAACGTAATCAATTTATCTTAATTGGAAATGCAGATAGATGACAGTCTACAGAAAAGAAAGAAAAAAAATGTTGTTAAATTAATATTACTAGTTGTTGACCCGCACAATGCGCAGGAAGATTCAATATGATTATTTTTTAGCTTAATTATACATTTAATCCTCAACCTTTACCGAATGTTTCCAAATAGTCTCTATCATTTTAAACAACACTTGATATGTCAAAAAGTTCCTTGCAATTAAGGCATCAAGTGTTTAACGAAAAAAGGTAATGAAAATTTTTGAAACATGTGGATGAAACAAACAAAGAAGAACGATAATGCTACATTTAAAAAAAAGAAAAAAAAAATGAAAAATGAATGATAATAAATACCTTCTAGTAACAAAACATAAGTTAGCTTGATTGGTTTGCTACCTTCTAGAAACAAAATATGAAAACATGTTAGAGCAAATTAGCATTTAGTCTTAACGCTAAACTAAAAAGATTAACCATTGAAAAAGTAATCAAAATTTGAAATACCTAACAAAAACCAAGAGGGAATGAAAACAAAAGAAAAATGATGATATGTAAAAGAAATTTGATTACCAAAGATTCAAGAGAGTATCGAAGAATTCCTCTTAGATTGCAAGCGATAAACGGACTGTGGTATTGAATGCTTGATAATTTCCACACACCTTTCAAATTCGTTAGGCATCGACTAAAGAAAGAAATTTGGAAAAAAAAAAAATCTATATCTAAAGTGGAGAGAGAGAGAGGACTTACTGGTAGAATATAAGATTTTGGATTCAACTATTTAAAGTGGAAGAGTGATTTGAGATTTGGGATTTTAGACATATAGAAACTTTATGTCTTTAAAGAACGTTACAATATTAGAGACTATTTTTCTTCCATTCATCAATGGAAGGATGTGAATAGTCATAAGACTTATAACTGAAAACTCAAGAGGCATGATGACATAATGGTAGCTCAATATAGGAAGAAGGAAATTTTTTTTAAAGAGTAATTGTGGCTTTAATGATTTTAGCATATACTCTTTATATTGAATACATTTAATTTTGGCAATATGAGAAAGAGTAGGATTTAAAAAGAAACGGAAATAGGAGGATTTAAATAGAAGATTTGGGATAGGTAATTTAATGGGTATGTGAAAAACCTATGGGAGATGAAGAGGCTTGGGGAGAGAGAGAGAGAGAGAGAGAGAAATAGAAAGAAAAATGAGGTGAAATATGTGGGAGTAGAATCTTACGTGGCATGTTTGGAAGGGTAAAAAATTTCTCTCAGCTTCAGGTTTTAGTTTATACTAGTCGCAGACCCGCGCGATGCGCGTAAAAATTTGACATGATATTTTATTTTTGGGACTTATAAGTGTTAGTCCCAAACCCACATCAAAATAAATATTTTGTAAGTTAAGTTGTCTATATTTGTTATTTGAAAGTGTTTTAGATTTTTGTAAGGTTTTTAAAAGCAAGATATTTTGTAATAAATTTATAGTTAGATATGTATAAAAACGCAATGCAATAAAATTTTTTGAGAATGTATAACTTTGATTAAAACATGCAATGGATCTTGATTATTTCATATGTAAGTTAACGTTATTTTGCATTTTTGGAAAATTTATTGAGCATTTTATAAAAGCTTTGTTTTCATTTTATTACATAAGAACTATTAAAAAAGTTGTATCAATTTACTTTGATAATCACAGAGCTAATATATGAAAATCAACTATTACAAAATTTGTTTCTCCCCAAAACATATATTGATATTTTTTCCTTTCACACTATTTAAATTTCATGAAAAACTAAGGAATCTAACTATGGAGTAGATCTTTTTATTTTATTTTTATTTTTTATTATTATAATATGAAATAGATCTTAGGCAATCAATAACCCCTCCATTACATTCCTGAAACCTTTGCACCCAGATAGCCATTGTTGCTAATTCAACATTACAACACTTGGACGTGTAAAGTGATTTTAGCTAATAGCATAAAATTCCAGCATCTAAAAATGTTATGATAAACCACTAAATAAGCAGACGTGTGCGCCTTGTCTCTCTTAAACAGGTGAAACTATTCAATTTACCTAAAGTATCAACATACATTTGATAAAATAAAATGATTATGTCTAGCATTGGAGTTGTGATTTGAGAATTTCTGGCAGATCACCTTCAGCGTAGTTAATGCAGCGAGGATCTGACAAAGTGAAAGACAATCATTAGGTTAGCATAACCCCTATAACAAAGAAACTCAAACTCAAATTAATACATATTTTGGTAAAAAAAAAAATAGTATATAATTGATATGAACCCTTTGGTTGTTACCCTAATGTCACCAATTGTAGCAATACCAACTGTATAGAGGTTGCCAATCCGAGAATACTCTGTTGGCCATTAGAAATTGAAAGTAGTAAAAAAGTTAAAGAATGAAAATTTGTGAACTTTCATTCTTCAAGTAACAACTCTCTCCTAGTATTCTTTCATTAGCTAACAACATTCCTATAAGCATATAAATGAAAATTCTAAATCAGGCGAACACACTATAACCACTAAATTTTGAACATTTTATGTTGATTCTACTGTTAATTATAAGCTTACCCATTGGCTCTGAGATCAGAATATATGCTTTCTCTGCCAATTCGACTTCCTAAACTTTTCCTTTGCCTACCTATATTTCAGATCACATAGTGACATACATTGAATGAGATACTTGACAAATAATCACATTGGCAGAGAGTTAGAAGTGACATGATAACATTTTACAATATAATTAGATTCTTTTTTTTTTCCAAGAATGCTCCTCCAATTGTTAATGATCCTTATAAGCTGTACACCCCTCACTAAATGTTGAAGTTCTCCTCATTTTATTTTTTATTTTGATAAATATAAAAAAAAAAAAAAAAAAAAATGATTTAGAATAGCCACCAGATGGAAAAGTAAGTTCCTTAATGTCACTGGGAAGGCAAATTGTATTGCATAAAGATATTGGAATCAAGTTAGAGCATATACATATGATAAAACATAGAGGCATTTCATTTTTTTCATATCTCATAAATCTAAATAATAAGCAATTTACAATCAAGCTTCAACCAAATTACAAAGAAATAACTGGAGTTATAAAACAAATTATCACATATGAATTTAAATGCAAGATTGATACTACAGGAGGGTATATAGTTACATAATAACAAAGCATATCCTTTTCAGGAATCCAAATGAGAGTCCCTAATTAATGAGTATGAATTCTAAAACAGACATTATTCCTATTTGTTCTACATGAGCATGACCATAATTTTTTCAAATCCTTCTTAAAGGCATTTCATCAAACACGTGCAAAACATGGAGTTACAAAGATTTAGATCATCTTCAACAACAAAATAAAGAGTCAACAAAACACTTTGCTTGGCTGCAATCCATAGTAAAAGAGGCATCAATTAAAAACACTTAATACTCCAATATATTTAGCATAAATTGAAAGCAGTAGAAAAGCAAAGAGAGAGACCCCTTTTTTCCTAACAGGGGTGTTGTGCTAACACACCTTACATAACTTATGGTTCTAAGGAACTGAGCAGAAGAGAAAACATTAACTATGTTCTATAAAATTTACCTAAGAAAGTATACAATTAATTCTTGTCTAAAGATTAATCCAAGTTAAAAAAAGAAAAAGAAAAAGAAAAAGAATCATATTTCTGATCTCAATTGAGCTACTTTAAAATGAGCAATGATCAACATACCAATAATTCTAAGATAAACCTCAGAAACCAAAGCTTCAAATGCATAAATCTCAACTGAGGCCTCTTTCTACAGGATTTAGACCTTTAGGGTGTGCCAACTTATGCAAGGCAGTTGGAGCAATTAGAATCGGCACTGAAAATTTTGTATCCCAATTACAGTTGTTGACATCTCTATTTCTAGCTTACATCCACAAGAATTCTAAGGACGAATCCTAAGAAAGCCATAAAAACTGAATAGATAAAATGCCATACCCAATTTTCTGTATCAAGATTAGAAGGTTTAGCACGTTACATGATTCTATGAAATGCTTCCACATTATCTTTTAATGTGTACTGGTCCTCAGCTCCACCAGCGTAAAAATCATAGTACATTTTTGGAAGGGCTTCCCTAGCCAATTCTTGGAACACATTCACATTTACTGGTTCACCTACCATTTTATCCTGGAAACATGGACACATTTTCAACTTTCCAATAATCTTTTCCTAGATGCAACTAAATAAATCTCAACAATGAGCAGAAGCACAAACTATGATAAGCATATTTAGAAGACTAAGGCATGTTTGGATCTAACTGCATCGATGATCTCCTAAAGGAGACACTTGAAACTGTGGCATTTACTTAGAAGGTTATGAGGATTGCAGTTTTTTTTTTTTTTTAAAAGAACCATGCTTAATATTATGACACTAAAACAATCCATAAGAAAGTATCTGAATACAATAAAAACCATCACGTTCTTCAGTTCTTGATCCACTTCCTTTTGTAAGAGTCAATTGTATAGTAAAGCTATACATACATTAGATTTAAATACATGCACATCTAATATTATTTGGGTCCTTGTAAACTCTAGATTTAAATACATGCACATCTAATATTAACCTCTGACCCTATTACCCAAAGTCTTGTAGCATTTCAAATTCCACATCATTATAAATGAAACACAACATTTCTATACATGAAACACAACAGAGGACAAACTCGATTCTAAAAGGATGTTCAATTATGCCTTTAGTGTGCATAATAAGTAACAACACACACACAGCCACTGAAAGTTACCAAGTGCTCCTCTAGAAATCAATTTGCAAGCACACCATTCATTTGGAAATCTGATTGAAATTTTAGCATTTCACAAAAATCAAATTAGAAAAGAATAAGAAAGCACTCAGCTATTTTATCAAACAACTTGCATGCGTGTAACAAAAAGTTTTGGTAGTTGTGTCCACTCCAAAATAATAATACGTAATTGGAGGGAGAGAGAGAAGTGGGTGGTTTTCTAGAGTTTGTATACCCACATTCTCCAGATTATATTCAGATTATATTCGCAGGAAGTAAAAAATAAAAATAAAAACGACTCACCTTGGGTTGTTGTTGGGGCAGTGGTGTTGAATGGTTTAAATAAGAGAATGAGAAGAAGAGCAAAAACAGAGAAAAGGAGAGAGAGAGACTTTGAGGCAAAGTAACGGTAAGATTTAATGGGGGAAGCCTAAATAAAGATTGATTAGAGAGGAAAGGTAGTGAATTGTATATGCTGGAACAGTTAAAGGAACGAAGAGCCACAAAGGGAATAAATTTGAGGGGTAACGCTTGAACGAAGTGGGAAATGTTAACAGCTGAAGATGAAGGGGTGAGGGAGAGAGAAAATAGGGGCAGAGGCGACTGGAGATGAGGGGTGGGGGAGGGAGAGAGAGAAAAGAGGGGGAGAGGGAGGTGAGGAGTCAAGCATGAAACACAGAGAGAGAGAAAGTGTGGAGAATGTGTGACAGAGAAAACATTAATTACAAGATGTGTGAGTGAGAAATGTGAAACAGAGAGAGAGTGGAGAGAGAAATAATTAGACTTCTGTGTATGCAGAGATTTTGATTTGGTAGTGTTTGAAAGAAGGCAAACACTTTCTCTCTGCTTCAGGTTTTAATTGATATTATAGATTATAGATATAGATCTTTTGCATTTGCTATGCATCCAAGGGGTCCACGTTTCCATGGCTTCTCAATTAGAGGCTTAATTTGTCTAAATTCTATGTTGAAGCCCCTATTCAAAATTGAAATTTGTTTTTCAGTAATTCTTCTCAGTCCTTATTTGCTTAGGCTCCTTAATTTGTTCTTACAGGAGAAACTTGTAACTTCTTGAACCCCATTCTATAAGCCTTGCAATGCTTCTTGTTTTTTAGTGCAAGGGGCTTTATGGACCATAAATCTTATGGTCACCATCACTAAGAATGGAAGAAAATGTATGTAAATGTACCCATTACTTTGATTGATAGATAAGAAGCGATGTAATGACCTCTGTATACATATGCTGCTAAAAGACAAAATTTCCATATGCTCTTGATTTAACCAAAATTGGAAACTATTATACTATTATTGTACTTTTATCATATTTGTATACCTATATAAATACACCCCTTGTACAGTTCCCCAACACAAACTAATACATACAGATCTTTTCAATAAGCATAGATTAAAAAGACTATTGCTTCTATGTTCATGCTTATAAGATTTCAAGAATTCAAGAAAGATGAATTTGACGAGTCCAATCTTATAAAAAAACACCTAAAAATATATTTTGAAATTATTTTTGGCGAGTCCCTTTTCTCTTTATTTAGTTTATAGTTTCGTATATATATTGTGTTGGTTTATATGCATACTTTTTGGTATTTCAGGTTTTGAGATAAGATCTTTCCAATTATCGTCCCAAAAGCAAAAACAATGGCCACATGTTCAAGATTTTTGTCGTTATATTGTGAAAGCAACTCAACAACCATATGTAATCGACTAAAATTATGCTTTGTCGCCATCAAATATGAACAAGTCTACAATAACTTAATAGTGGAATTCGATTATAAGTCTTGAAAATAACTTACAAGCATTGACTATAAGTCTTGTAGATGGGACAATTTTGAGTGCCCTTAGGTTGGTTTGTGCCAAAATTGATCATGACTTGTATCAAAGATTCAAGGGTCATTAAAGTGAAACTCTAAGAACACCACAATTGGTTTCTATGAGAGATGGTGTTCAAGCCATGCCAAACAGATCATGAATAGATTATTTTCTTCGCAACTAGAGCACAAGTTTCATTATGTTGATAAGAATAACAAAAAGAAAAATTTCATGGTCACTCAAGGTGAGACTAATTTTACTTGTAAATCCATAAGCATAAAATGGGAAAAACTGAAAGAAACTGAAAGTAGAGAAGAAGATAGAGAAGTATTGAGAGAGAGTTTTGGTATTTGGATAAATGCTTGTCAGATTATAAGAGAGGAAATTAACCTCTATTTATACATACTGCAGAACTAACAGAATAACAACTAAAATGGAACTGCCCTGTAACTGATCCTATTCTGTTACAATAGATTACAACTGATTACAACTGATTAATCTATCATCCCCCCTCAAACAAATGGTCAGTGGAACAGACCATAAGTTTGGAACTTAAGCGATGAAACCGTGGAGAAGGAAGAGCTTTTGTAAAGATATCCGCAATTTGATCATCGGTAGAAATGAACTGAACAGAAATGTCACCACGAACCACTTTTTCACGAACAAAATGATAATCTACCTCAATATGCTTAGTGCGACCGTGAAAAACGGGATTGGAGGCAAAGGCCAGAGCACTTGTATTGTCACACCAGATAACAGGAGCGGAAGCCAAATATAAGCCAAGATCACAGAGAACCTGACGAAGCCAAGCAAGTTCAGCAGCACCTGCTGCAAGAGACCGATATTCTGCTTCGGTGGAGGAGCGTGAGACAGTGTTCTGCTTCTTGGAAACCCAAGTAATAGGATTATGCCCAAGAAAGACAGTAATACCTGAAGTGGATCTGCGGTCAGAAGGGTCACCAGCCCAGTCTGCATCCGTGAAAGCAGTCAGAGTAAGAGGACCGGGTTGAAAAAGAATACCCTTGTCAAGAGTACCCTTAAGAAACCTGAGAATCCGTTTGGCAGCCACGAAGTGAGTGCATGTGGGTTTATGCATGAACTGACAGACACGATTTACGGCAAATGTGATGTCAGTTCGGGTGAAGGTAGCATATTGTAAAGCACCAACAAGAATTCTATATGGAGTAGGATCAGAAAGAACATCATCAGCAGAAGAAGTAAAAGGAGGGGTCAATACAATCGGAGTGGGGGCAGCTTTGGAGTCAATCATGTGAAATTTGGTGAGCAAATCAATGAGATATTTGTGTTGATGAACAAAAAAGCCACTCTTGGTGTAGTCAATCTGTAAACCCAAGAAGTACCGTAGGAGACCCAAATCCTTAAGCTCAAAAGCAGTGGACAATTGAGAAATAATGGAGGTGATTACAGATGAATCATTACCCGTGATAATGATGTCATCAACATACAACAGCAAATAGACAGTAAGAGAACCTTGACGTAATATGAACAAGGAGGTATCAGCAACAGAGGCAATGAAACCCAAAGTAAGTAAATGTGACGTAAAACGTTCAAACCAAGCACGAGGGGCCTGCTATACAAGGATTTGTGCAACTGACAAACATGAGAAGGATGAGTCTGATCAACAAAGCCCAGAGGTTGAGCCATAAAGACATTTTCTTTGAGAAAGCCATGAAGAAATGCGTTACTTACATCGAGTTGACGAAGTGACCAGTGATTGTGAGCTACCAAGGATAAGACGATGCGAACGGTGGGGGGTTTAACAACCGGACTGAATGTTTCAGCGTAATCCACTCCGGCCTGTTGGTGAAACCCCTTAGCCACAAGACGAGCTTTATACCGAGAGACCGAGCCATTCGTATTCCGTTTGATCTTGTAAATCCATTGACATCCAACCACATTTTGAGTTGAAGAAGAGGGAATGAGTGACCAAGTGTGCTGCCGTTGAAGTGCCTCAAACTCAGAGGCCATAGCTTGTTGCCATTCCGGAATCTTGGAAGCAATAGTGTAATTTGGAGGTTCGGTGTCAAGGTAATTGATAGTGGTAGTGGTGAGGATTTTCTTTTTGGAAATACCGGATTTGGACCGGGTTTGCATGGGATGGGATGAAGGATTTGGATTTACGGGAGCAAGAGAAGTCTGAGGTGGTGGAGGTGTGGGTACGGGAAGAGCTGGAGAAAGTAAAATTTCAGAGGCAGGGGCGGCGGGTTCTGAAGAAGAAGAAGGGATATGTGGGCTAGGGTGAGTTGAGTTGGTTGTTATTGGGCTTGGTGATGTGGTAGTAATATTGGAAGGATATGGGCCCAATAAGGATGGTAAAGGTGAGGCCGTGGGAGATATAGTACTTGGGCCCAAATGAGTGCATGAAGAAGGCTGTGTATGTGAATAGGGTGGATAGTCCGTGGGTTGGTCAGGAACAGGACCCAATAAAGATGGTAAATTGGAACAAGCATGAAAGTATAAAAGAGTACTAAGCCAAGGAGAAGATGTAACTGAATGAGAAGAATTTTGTGATGAAAAAATAGAAGAAAAAGGAAAATGATGCTCATTAAATTTGACATGACGGGAGACATAAAATCGAGACGTAATTGGATCCAAACAAAGATAACCTTTGGAGTTAGAAGCATATCCAAGAAAAATGCATTCTTTGGAACGAAGAGTAAACTTATGTTTGGAATAAGGACGTAATAACGGAAAACAAGCACAACCAAAGGATTTAAAAAGAGAATAATTTGGGGAATTACCAAATAAATTTTCCCAAGGAGAAAGAGAATTGCGGTGAACGGAGGGAAGACGATTTATGAGAAATACCGCTGTGGAAAAGGCATAAGACCAATATGGAAAAGGAAGAGAGGATTGAGAAACTAAAGTAAGGGCTATGTCCACAATGTGACGATGTTTGCGTTCGGCAACACCGTTTTGTTGAGAAGTGTGAGGGCAAGTGAATTGATGAAGGATTCCGTTATTAGAACAAAAATTACGGAATGCATTATGAGTATATTCACTGCCACAATCAGTACGTAAAACTTTAATGGTTTTACCAAGAAAATTCTCCATTGTATTCTTGAAATGTTGTAAAGAAGAAAGAACTTGAGATTTATTGCGTAAGGGAAAGAACCAAGTGAATCTCGTAAAATCATCCACAAAAATGACATAATACCGAAAACCATTTATTGACGTAATTGGAGCTGGACCCCAAACATCACTATGTACAAGGTCTAAAGGAAATTTTGTACAAGACTGTGAAGGGGAAAAAGGCAATTGGGTCATTTTGCCCATGACACAGTGTTTACAAAATGAAGTATGAGACGAAATGGGCCGTGGGCCAAGTAAAAAATGACTAGAGAGCTGTTGTAGAACACGGGGCTGTGGATGGCCTAACCGTGTGTGCCAAAGAGCAGCTTGTGAGACATTTGTGCAAACAGATGAGAGGCAAGCTTTTGAAGTGTGAGAACTCGGAGAAGATGAGTCAGAACGAGAGAGAAGGGCAGATATGCGAGAGTTCCAGGACGGGAGAGAGAACCCATGGATGGGATAAATACCATCCTTACTGAAACCCGTGTAGAGGGGCTTCGCCGTAAGTAGATCGGTGATCTGAAACCGATGAGCATCAAAATGAAAAGAGCAAGCATTATCTTGACAAAACCGATTGACAGAAAGGAGATTATACTTCATTGAAGGAATATGTAAAATCTTACGAAGGTGAAAAAGAGAAGACGAAGTACGAAGATGACCATTACCAATATTTGAGATCAGAAGTTGCTGACCATTACCCACGGAGACGAGTTGAGAATCGGTGTAGGCATGGTTATCGGGGATGGTGTTTAGATCTGGAGTAAAGTGATCGGTGGCCCCTGTATCAGAGATCCAAGTGGTTTGGGCTGGCTGGGTTGGGGCAGAGGTAGCCATTGCAGCAAGCTTGGCTGGTGGATGGCGTCCCTGGTAAGCATAGTTCATCCGTTGATAGAAATCGATGGCTGTATGTCCAGGTTTGTAACAGATTTGGCATGTGGGGCGTGAAGAGGAATTTGGGAAAGATTGGGAGTTTTGGGAATTTTGGGGATTCTGGGAATTTGAGTTGAAGTTGGAAAAATTACCATTGCCATTGTTCGAGTTCCCTTGAGGAAATCCCCCTTGATTGAAGCCTCCACGGTTGTATGACTGAAACCGTCCACCACGGTTGCCTCTGCCACGATTAGTTCCTCTGCCTCGATTGCCAACCCAAAAAGACTGTGAATTTGTCGTTGCTGCCATGGCCATATGGGAGATCTCCTTGGTGTTATCCATGGAAGATTTGAGTAGATCCTCCTCTGTCTTCATCAAGATATGAAGTTCTTCGAAAAGAACAGGTTCATTCTTTGTCAACATAGCTGATGTGAAGGAGTGAAACTCTGATGGTAACCCCTGAAGAACTATATGCAAGATCTCTTCATCGTCAATGTGAATTCCTACACTGGTTAGTTTGTCCCTTGATTCTTTAATTTTCTGCAAAAATGATGTTACAGACTCATTACCTTTCTTGATATTGTTTAATTCTCGTTTGAGATTAACAACACTGGATCGAGAAATCGATGTATATCGATTCTTGATTACTCTCCAAATGCCTGAAGCTGAAGTCTGTCCCATTACCAATGAGATTGCAGATGGTGAGAGTGTTGAGCTAATGAGGGAGAACAAAGCTTTGTCTCGGATTTTCCATTGAAGAAAAAGAGGATTAGCTTCACTGGTTATGCAACCAGTTTCGTCAAGAACAAACTTAGGAGGACACGGCATTGGATCTTCAAGATGATCCAATAGAGAGTATGCATCAAGAATCCCAGTAATCTAGAACTTCCACATGAGGTAATTGGTATGGTCGAGTTTGATTGTGACATAATTGGAAATATTTGATAGGAGGAGTATGGGTGTTTGAGAGTTTGATTGTGTGTTTGGGAGAGAAGGAATTGACATGGTTACAGTGATCGTAACTGCTCTGATACCATGAAAGAAACTGAAAGTAGAGAAGAAGATAGAGAAGTATTGAGAGAGAGTTTTGGTATTTGGATAAATGCTTGTCAGATTATAAGAGAGGAAATTAACCTCTATTTATACATACTGCAGAACTAACAGAATAACAACTAAAATGGAACTGCCCTGTAACTGATCCTATTCTGTAACTGATCCTATTCTGTTACAATAGATTACAACTGATTACAACTGATTAATCTATCAAAAACAGAACTTTTTAGAACCTTCTCAACTATATCTCTATTAGGAGTGAGGTTAAGAAAAAAAAAATTAGAATTTCCTTTTGTATATAATCAGTTTTATCAGTAAAGAGAAACTACATTCACTAATGTGTTGCACATAGGTAATACCATAATGCAACAAGTAAATTTTACTCAATGGCAAATTAAGAAAGCATAAATCTTCTATACATAGAAATAGAACGACCATTTATGTTTCACCTGATACATATGCTGCTAATTAAAGTACAAAATTTCCATATGCTCTTAATATATGGAAAATTGGAAACTATTATACTATAATTGTACTTTTATCATATGTAATAGACTAAAATTATGCTTTGTAGCCAATAGCCATCATATATGAACAAGTCTACAATAACTTAATAGTGGGATTCGATTTAAGTTTTGACAACAACTTATAAGTCTTGTAGATGGGACAATTTTGAGGGCCCTTAGGTTGATTTGTCTAAATATCAATTTTCTTACCTGCCAAAATTAAGACCAACGTATTTTAGACGAAAGTTTCATTGATCATGACTCTCAAGGGTCATTAAAATGGAATAGGTCCCTCTCTCACTCAAGTTGGCTGGGTATTATCGTGGTGTCTATTTAGAATTGGAGTCTTTTGTTTGTGGAAGAATAAATTTTGGGGTTGTGTATTATTTGATTCATACTACACACTACAAAAAATTTGACTTTTAGCAACCAAACTTTGAGGGACGACCCAAATGTCGTCCCTAATATATAGCATGCTAAAATTACAATTTCATAATAGAGTTGAATAAATTTTAGCGGGATTTTACCTTAAAATTGATGCAAACAAGGAGGGGATACACATTTTAAGGATATTGTATGCAAATATTCCTTATTGGAATTAAAAAAATTAGATTAGGTTAAATGGGTTCTAGAGCTAGCTAGCTACGAAGGTGAATTATCATAATTTAATTTTTAGGTTGAGTATTAATTTATCGATTTCACCATATAATGGAGTTGCAAAACTGCTGGCAGGGCTGTGGATTTAGCGACCAAACTTCTCTTCCCCGAATATAGAGATGTTCACTACTGCATGGGAGTTATGGAATGCGAGCAATGCTCTGTTAAGTGAGGGTACTGTTGCTACTGTTCGGGATATATGTCATAAAGCTGCTAGCAGGGCTGTGGATTTTATGGAAATGAATTCTCGTTTGGTAGATGAAATTGATAAATGGAGACCCCCCCTGTTGACAGATACAAGTTGAACATTGGTCTACACGGCACAAATGGGCAACAGGATGTTGGTGTGGGTATACTAATTCGGGATTGTTATGCTTTATCCATAGCAGCCCAAAGAACAAAAATTTATGAGGGAATGGATCGCAAACAACAACATGCTTGGGCGGTATTAAGTGCTCTACAGTTCGCTTTTGATATAGGTATCAAGCATGTGGAAGTTGAAATTGGATGTTATGAGTTGGTGGGGTTGCTGAAGTCAAATGGCCCTTGTCTAGCTTCTATTGGTACTCTAGTAGATGATATTGCTATATGGAAAACTTCTTTTCAGTTCCTGAATTTTTCTTTTATCAAAAAATTGTGTGACAAAGCTGCTTTAGCTTTGGCTACAGAGGTTACGTCCTCAACTTCGAATTAGGTGTGGTTGAAAGACTATCCTGAGTACATTACCTTTTTTGTACAGTTGGATTCTATTCAATAAATTAAAGCTATCATTTCATTCAAAAAATAAAAGGAGTTGCAAAACAAATTAGTTGTTTTGGATGACAGCATGGCCCAGTCAGAAATATAATATTGGTTTTCTAAAGATTTCAATCTTATGTGCATCAGTAAAAGACAATATATGCACTGAGATTTGGAATGCAGGAACATAATATTAGTTTATCGATCATTAAGAAAATTAAAAGTTTATGAATGTGGAAATGTCAATCTTAATATTTTTTGGAGATATCACTTTTCTTCCCTTTCAAGTTTCCCTTGTCCTAGGCAGAACTTTCTTTTAAAAAAAAAATAAAAAATAAAAATCGTTTCTTGCCAGAATAGTTGAGTGATTAAAATCACCATTTCCTTTTAACTTATGTTTTGAGAACAAGTGATAGTTTATCATAGTATAAATCTTAATAGTTTATACTTTATGTATACCAAACAAACTCTTGATGCAATCGAAGTAATGACTTATATCAAGAAGCACATATCTCCCTCTTTGTAAGAATGAATATGCAAAGCATCTTAAGGAGTTGGGAGTACAATAAAAATAGAAAAATGATCATAAAGTATGAAAAATGAATCATGGAAGTGAAAGGATAGCATGTATATATTTCAATATATAATTTTCTAAAATTTGATGTAAAATGTATTTTACTTCTATAATCTAAATTAAAACTTGAAGCAGAGAGAAAAATTTTTCCCTCCTCCAAACACGGCCACATCAAATTTCCTCTCCCCACACAATTCCACTTCAATCTCATCTTTCACTCTCTCTCTCTCTCTCTCTCTCTCTCTCTCTCTCTCTCTCTCTCTCTCTCTCACGTTTCATCTCTTAATGCTCTCCCCATTGCCTATTCATCTCCTTAACCTCTTCATCTCCCACTCTCTCTTCCGCTCAGCTCTTCGTCTCCCTTAAACAGCTAACTATAGTTAATAGTCGAACCACATTTATTTTTTGAAACAGCTCTATAATGGGTAATAACTGCTTATCTTCAACCCCAAAATTTGAAATTCCAGCAGTCACTTATAGCATCCCTATATATAAGGTTGTATTTCATGGCAAAACCACCAAAAAAGGAAAGGAAAAAGTGGCAATATCTATGAGAGTCTATAGGGGAAGAACATTCGGTTTGTAGGCCCGTGAATAAACCAAGAAACAGATTCATGGGTCTACCGGTCGGATTTGTTCTTTTCCCCTCGATTTCTCCCTCAAAATGGCAGCAGTGATAGCCAATCTGCTTCTTCAGAAGCCAAAATCGATCTCTCTCGCCAGATCCCAAGCCAATCGATTTCGCCATCCATTTGTCAATCACTCAGACTTTGTTTGCCGCTCCACCATCGACTTTATAAGACAAAATCAATCTCCCCTACTTTGATTTACCTTGATTTTGGCTAGAGAAGAATGAGATATTCAGAGAAGATTCTCTTAAACGGAGGAGGCGTGTTGTGATTTTTGTAAAGCTAGGTATTTTTTTTTTCTTCTATTTTTATAGAAGTAAAGTTACGGTAAAAACTTATAATAAATGTATATATTTTTAAATTTTCTTTCCTAAAATGGCTAAAGTATCATTTTTTTAATTACTATATTTTTGCCTTTCCTAAAAAATTGTCATGTATACAAATTTGTTAGAATATTTTAAATGATACGAAAATATTTAGTTAAAATCTGTAAGTAAAAGAATATCATTTTATCTTTAACCTCTTAATTATACTTTAATCTTTATATATATATATATATATATATATATATATATATATATATATATATATATATATATCTTATATTATATATATATATATATAAACCCTTCTTTACTTATGTTTCCATTTAATTTTTTTTAATAAATTTAAAATTTCCTCTAAGAGTGGTATTAATTGCTATCTTTAAACCGTCTGACAATTTATTACCACTTATCACTCTCTGTCTTCCAATTATTTCTCTCCTCATTTATTCCAATTAAATATTTATTATTTTTTGCCTTACCATCTTTTCTCTCTTTTCCAATTATTTCTCTCCACATTTATTCCAATTGATTATTTATTATTTTTTGCCTTCCCCTCTTTTTTCTCTCTCCAACGTTTCTTTCCCCTTGCTTCCAATTATTTCTCTCCTCAAACTCCTATTTCCATAACAATTCACGCCAGAATATGCCTCCCAATGTTTTTCCTATTTTAATTCCTTCCCATCTATGATTATCCTTATCTGTAGGGATTTTGTTAATTCAACAATGAATAATTATTTTTTCCTTTTTTATTTAAAACAAAGTCAATTAACGTTTTTTTTTACAAAAGTTATACATTTTTTAGACCGTTAATTACTATTAAATCTGACGGTTAAGAAACACTAATGGCTATGTCATCATTTTAAATTAATTAGTGATTTAACAACATTAAATGTCTTTAGCTTCCATCATCCTCTCTCTCTCTCCAAAATCTTTGCAAATATGGCACACATTTTTGTAAAATTCTTAAATAGATATACTTGTATATATAAATGATCCCAAAATTTAAAAAATAAAAATAAAAAATTTAAGTATGTATACTTATGCCTTTCGATTTCCAAACAAAATTGTTATACATTTATAAATAAAATATATCATGTTTAAAAGAAAGTATAAGGTTTCCTTATATCCATTTAAATACAATCCCAATAAATAAAGTTGTATTAAATTAATAAAATATAATGAACATATTTTCTCAAATATTAAAAGGAATATATATAGTATATACAAAGAAAAAAAATACTTATATAATCACCAAATTTTTTATTCAGCTCTTTGTAGGTGCAACCTCTGTTCTTACAACCTCTGTCAAAAACCAAAAACCAAATTAAAGAATTTTTATATTTTATTGAATATTTTAACGAAGAGACCTTCAAGGACATGCGGCTCTCTTACTGTAATATGTTTTTATATAACATCCCAAGTAAGGCTACAATTCTAGCAAAGGTCAAAGACCTACAACTGACACAGTAATTCCTAAAATTAAGGAATTGTAATTCCTTAATAATAGGTATATATATATTGGAATAAAATGGTATACGGTTGAAATATTTGATTGAAGCTGATTGAGTAATTTAGTCCAGTAATAATAGGGATGCTAATATAGTTCCTTAACATAACTTAAACTTATAGGTTTTACCGAGAAAACAAACAAAAGATGGAGAGAATTTCGGTAAGCAAGGAAGAAAAGGATTTTGGAGAGAGAAGGTGATGGAGGCTAAAGACATTTAATGCTGTTAAATCACTAATTAATTCAAAATGATGACATGGCCATTAGTGTTTTTTAACCGTCAGATTTAATAGAAATCAACGGTTTAAAAAACCCATCTCATATATATATATATAAATTTTAGTCAAGATCGCAAATTTTATCACTTTTATTTCAATCTAATTAATAATAAAATTAGTTATTATATCATCACAGTTCAATGTTCTCCAATTCTTTCAACTTTATTTTTTTATTTTTTATTTTTTAACTTTAGTACCATAAACAATATCATCAATTAAGTCCATCACAAATTATATATTTCGCGCATCGTGCGGATCTGCGACTAGTTATAATAAAACTCATAAAACATCAAAAATAAGTTTTTACATTAAAAATAATACAACAATTCAAGTTGTAAAAAAACACAAAAACAATTGAGCATAACAATACAATACAACAATTAAAAACAATAAACAATTCAGACCTTAAAACAAAAAACAAAAATTCAATAATACAAAACCAACATACATCATATATACATTTAGGACAACAGACAAATGTTCTTATGGTCCTTAACAAATTTTAAAAAAATACTTGAGGAGAGCTTTTATAAGCTATGACTTTGCAGGCAACATTTATCATAGAAATTTGGCACATTTGGAAGGCAAATGTATGAATTGTCCCAAATTGTCGTTCTCTTTCAAAGAATTGAATGGGCTCAGCATCATTTTATTCAAGGAGTAAATAAACCAAGAGGTCAGCCATTGTAAAATTACAATCAATGCAATGTTTATGATCACATTAAACTCATGCTCAGTAGTGTCAGGTGTTAAAAATTAAAGCAGTTACATTTCCATGAAGTAAATACAAAGATTTACAATGTCAGATCAACTTAGAATTAAGGGAATTTATAGAAATTATCACCTCTTTGCTGACACCTCCCATCCCGAAACTTGAGGACTGCATTTCGTCCACGAATAAGAGCCAAAAGACAAAGTCCCTCTCCATACTTGTATATACCGTTTTCTTTTTGCTAGATTGACAAAACGATGAGAGACACAAAGATAAGAGTGTATAAAATGTTGTCAAACACTTAAAAAATCAAATAATCAGGAGTTATGAAAGCACAATACGGTGAAAAATAAACATTTAAAATCAACACAACATCAAGCAGTAAAGGAAAAGGGCAAAAGTATCATCACCAGCAACTCATGACTTCATTCCCCAATTTATAATAAGAAACAATTCAATACTTCCACCCTCAACAATTAAACCACGCGAGGGACATTCAGATACAATGAATCTAGTGAGCGAGGTCTATATTGAGACAATCCGCCAATCATAATTGTTAGAATTATGAATAATTTTCTATATATTGAAGTGAGTAATACAATACAATAGAATGCCTTTATATGGGAGGCATATGAGTGATGTACAAGCAAAAGGAAGTGGTGCACAAGTAATGTGTTGTATAAGAAAGAGAGTGATGCACAAGTAAATATATACACAGGCTAGAGCCCAAAGCCTAATGGACTAATTATAACATTAACAGCCCCCCTCAAACTCAAGGTGGAGGATGAGAAACCAACTAGAGTTTGGAAACTAGATCATGGAAATGTCCAGTGGGATGTGACTTGATAAAGATGTCGGCTAGCTGATTGTGAGTGGAAACGGAGATCAACTGAAGGGAACCCTGAAGAAGGTGATGCCGAACAAGATGACAATCGATCTCGATGTGTTTGGTCCGCTTGTGGAAGACATCATTGCTAGAAATCTGAATAGCACTCCTATTGTCACAATAGATAGGAGTAGCAGAGGAAGTGGACACACCTAAATTCTGTAGTAACCATCGCAACTAGAGAAGTTCAGATGTGGTATCAGTAAGGGCACGGTATTCAGCCTCTGTACTAGAGCGAGCCACAACAGACTATTTCTTGCTTCGCCAAGAGATCAAAGAGGAGCCAAAGAGAAAGCAATGACAGTGGTGGATCGGTGATCAGTAGGATCCCCTACCCAATCGGCATCAGAGTAGGCTCTCAAAATAAGCGGAGATTGAGCAAAAAAGTGGAGACCGTGGAAAAGAGTGCCCTTAAGGTATCGAAGGATGCGCAGGACAGCAGCATAGTGAGTCAATCGTGGAGCAAACATAAATTGGCTCACCTGATGAATTGCATATGAGATGTCTGGTCGAGTGACTGTGAGATAGACTAGGCTGCTAACCAATTGTCAATAAAGAGTAGGATTAGGCAACAGTTCTCCAGAGGAAGGAGTCAAGTGCGCATTAAGTTCAATTGGTGTATCAACAATCTTATGATCGGTAAGGCCAGCTCAAGACAGAAGATCAGAGGTGTAACGCCCCGAAATTTTCAATTCAACAAATCCTTATTTAACTCGCAATAAGAAATTTCTAAGGCAAATAAGTCTAGTTTCAAAATCAAATCACAAGATAATTCAACTAGTTTCCAAAAATAGTCAAATAATCCAAACTCCACAAGATTAGATTGAACAAGACCTCAATTAAATCCTCACAAAAACAGTCTCTTTAAATCAAAACTTAGAATCCTCACAAAAGAATTTCCTCAAGATTAGCTAAACGCTGGAGATCTCAATAGTAGTCCACCGGCAATAAATGATCACGTACTAGCAACCTTTCCTCACTATGGATCTGAGCAGCTAATCTGAAAAATATAATAACAACGGGGATGAGCTAAAAGCCCAATAAGTGGTATTCACACACTACCATCGAGGGGTAACAGAAGGAACTGGATTTATATGAAGCAAGGAGTAGATAGGATAATAACAGGGTTGGTTAACAATGAACTGGTAATTCCGGAATATTCCAATATAAGAATTTAGGCAATAAATGAGACATGATAGTTAGAGATACAAATTGGTTTGGAATATTAGAAGCATAGCAGGGTATAATCACAATGTCATAAATACATAATTCAAGAAGCCATGTCCTGTGTATTGCCCCCGCAGGAAGGGTCACTCCCATGTATTGCCCCCACGGGTAGGGTCACTCCCATGTATTGCCCCCATGGGTAGGGTCACTCCCATGTATTGCCCCCATGGGTAGGGTCACTCCCATGTATTGCCCCCATGGGTAGGGTCACTCAAAATTTGCTCAACATCTCATTCTCCACAACATCAATTTCATAATCTAGATTATGGTCCACGTATTGCCCCCATGGACGGGGTCACTGAATTTATTTCATGGCAAAGAATTCAATTAAGGGTACGTACAACATGAACAATTCAGTTTGGCAAAATCAATAGCTCAAGAGTTATGTAAAAGTAATTTGATATGGTAACGGTCACAAGCTGTCACGATACAATATGAAGAAAGGATCTCAATGGACTAAAAGCACTCAAGAAAGTATAAATTTATCAAGACAGAGAATCCAATGGGTTTGACAATAATTATGGGGAACGTAAGGAGAGTAATGTGTAAAGTCCCACTTACCTCAATGAAAAAACCAATAAGCAAATATCACTTTGTACTAGTTTCGTCACCGAAATCCTTGGAGTTTGGTGATGAAGGTGGAGGTTACCAAGTTAAAGGAATTGGATGAGTTTAACGTGTAAGGGGGAGAGAGGGAAAGAGGTTGTAGGGTTTTCTACTAACAAGGAGAAACATAGGTTTATATATCCCTTAGGGTGTCTAGGGTTTGATGGGATTATATTAGGAAAATATAATTATTATTTTTTCTTTTTAAAAATATAAACTTAATTACACTTATTCTGATTTATTTTTCTTTTATTTTTCGTATATTACATTTCTCCCCCCGTTAAAAAAATTTGGTCCCCAAATTTGACATACCTAAGTCGCGGAATAAATGAGGGTAGCTCGTTCTCATCTCTTCCTCCAACTCCCAAGTGGCCTCCTTAGTACCATGATTCTGCCATAAGACTTGAACAAACCGAATTGTCCGTCTGCGTAATACTTGCTCTTTACGGTCCAAAATTTTGATGGGTTGCTCGTCATAGGTCAAATCTTCTCGAATTTGAATTGGCTGAAAATCGAGTATGTGTGATGGATCCAGGATATACTTACGAAGAGATGAAACATGGAACACATTATGAATTTTTGACAGCGCAGGTGGTAATGCAATTCTATAGGCAACAAGTCCTACACGCTCGAGTATCTCAAATGGGCCAATGTATCGTGGGCTCAACTTACCCTTATGCCCAAATCTCATAATTCCCTTCCACAGGCTAACCTTCAAGAATACATGACCTCCCACAGCGAATTCCAAGTCCCGTCTTCGACGATCTGCATAGCTTTTCTGGCGACTCTAAGTTGTTTGTATACATTCTCTAATCAATCAAATTTTCTCAAAAGTAATCTGTATGATTTCTGGCCCCACAAGTCTACTTTCCCCAGAAGAGTTATAACCAAAGTGAAAAATACAGTGATAATTACAATTCTTTATTGTATTAGAATAAAGCCATGTGTATCTCAAGATACATACTTTTAAGAGAAACAAACTCATACATGAGTTAATGAAACAATAACATCATAATATCCAGACAACTACTATGATCAATGAATAAGTCATAACATAAATTTAATCCATCAATAAGTTTTTGAACTTTATCATATAGTCAAATACAAATTTGTCAAAACTTCAAAACTTCAAGAAAATAAGCAAATTATAAGTTTACAGACACTCAGGCAAAAGGCTTAAATTCTTTTAAAGTTGACATAATTTCATTTGCTTGTGAAAATAAAGTTCATTCACAAGTATGTATATATACTTCACTATCATTTCATATAAGACTTTTCTTTCTCTTAACCTTATTTCATTATCATACTACATTTCTTTGTCTTATACCACTGAAAATATAACATGAAAATGAAACAACATAAAACAAAATTTTCATTATTATAATGTCTTAACGTCTCATACCGAC
>OU015761.1:25798638-25849501 GCA_907173295.1 Fagus sylvatica | reverse complement strand
TGAAGTTACTGATGAGTTCCCAATTTTCATTCTCAAGACCAAACACGGTGGTGCACTTGTGCCCAACCATTTTTGTTTCAACATTGACAACATGTAGGAGATCATTGCATACTCTTCTATTTTTAATTTATCAACAAAAAGCTTGAAGGTTCTCAGCAATCAAAATCATGTTCACATGGGTTGAGTCATGAGTTGTGGAGTTCATTCATCTTCAGTCATAACGTATTATCATAAATGTAACAAAAATATACTGTTAGAGGACTACTGGCAAGCCTTAAATTGATTCAATAGAGGACTACTTGCAACAAGCAACTGGTCTCAAATTCTAGCTTGAGGGGCCCAAAAAAAATCAAAAATCAAAACAAATAAGAATTTCAAAAGCAAGTTGGAAAAAGGAAAGATCATGCTAATGCAATCCATATCCTTTTTGTTTCTTCTTACACCATATAGCACTTTTTTGACATTTGAAAAGTTTGAAACCATATTAAGGCCAAGGCTAGCATAGCAAAGCTGACCTTTTTTGGGAGAGGACTGTAGCTGAAGTGAGAATCTAATTCTTTTCCAATGAGTTTTGACAATGGATGAAAACCACATCATTCACTTCATCAACACACCCATCATCAGCATAATCCTCAAAAGATTGTTTTCTTTGCTGAGTTGAACCTCTATCTGCCAGACACCAATACAAACAAAATGGCATTAGAAGAAAGAAAGTAAAGGTGAATGGTGAGATATGAAAAAAGAAAAAGAAAAAAAAAGACTAGTGAGATCTTAATTGAGAGATGTAAATGAGTTTTGTGGCTTTCATCAAATATGCCAATACTAGAAATCTGAAATGAGAATGGTTTTGTTCTCGTCTATTTTGGCATCAACTAAATAGAAAAAAAAAAAAAAAAGGACTAATAAATGATGTGATACACCCACTCATTACCAATGGTATGATGTGAGTCCATCAATTGTGATCCAGGAGTACCAATTGAGGAAAATATTATCATGGATGATCTAAGTAGAATATTGGTATATATAATAATAGGACCTAAAAAAGGTCAGAGAAGATAAAGAGCTATGCTAGCTGAGGAATGTGTGTATTGCATGTTATTCAAATGTTTCTGCTAAAATATATATATATATATACTATATGTAAACTCAAAGTTTTGTTGACTTTTATTTCCTTTAGGTTTGACTTCATAAAAATTAGCCATATCATCTTTTCTCTCACTACAATTTTACACATCATTATAATTTTGTTAATATAATTTTTTTTATCATTATAACAATTCACCTCTCTCTCTCTTTCACGATACTCTCTCTCTCTCTCTTTCACGGTCTGCTGCTCTCACCCGCAAAGACCTCTCTGTCTCTCTTTCACGGTCTATTTGCTCTCTCACCCGCAAAGATGCTCTCTCTCTCTCACACACCTCTCTCTCTCATGGTTTGCTTCTCTCTCAGCCGCAAAGACGCTCTCTCTCTCACGGCAGCCGGTCTTCCTTCTCAAATCCCTCTCTACCCAATATCAATTGCCTCAGGTCTTCTTCCTCAAATCCCTAGCAGCCGATATTACCCAATATCTTTTGCAAAGACCAACGCCCACTTCATAATCAAAATCCCTCTCTATCTCACCATAATCAATTGCCTCAGTTCTCTCTTAACCACTCTTGAATTGATCAATTGCCCCCTTTTCAAACTCATCTCATGGATTCATACAACGGCAAAATGGATTATTGGGCTGTTAAATTGAGTTCCTTACGGATCCAATTGAGGTAGGTCCTTTAATTTATAAATTTTCTTTTTTATTTTTCATTTTTTATTTTATTTTTATTTTTATTTTTATTTTTTTTTCAGTTTTTCATTTTAGATTATTAGAATAATAGTGGTTTATGCACTGGATGAGATTAAAACAGATGAGATTATATTTCCATGGATTATGGGCTGTCAAAAGCCCAATTTTGCCCCGGAAACCAACTTGGCTTTGGAGGTTACCCTTGGTCTAGGCCCATAGTTCAATTATGTTTTGAGTGTCCTACAAGAATTGATATTAGGAAATATTTAGTCGGTTCCTTATTTATTTGAAAGTGTCGGTTGTACAAGTATGTATATATAAAAGCTATTAAGTTTATCATAGCTTTAGGGTTTATTGTGAACTGTTAAGCAAGGTATTGTTTTCCTTATGCTTGATGCTATAATTTTTTCTGTTTTTTTCAACATTGATCAGTAGTATTTCTTGATTCAAGTCATGTAGCAGGAGATGAATTAAGTATACAATAAATTTGATATATTTGCACTGCTGTTAGTTTGTTTTAATCTTCTAAAGTATAGCAGCGGTGATTGTTTGATGTTATACACGTGGACAATATAACTAAGTATACAATAAGTTTGATATATTTGCTTATTGTGACCTTTTTTTTTTTATGTATACCCTGTTTTCATGCCTCTGAGTATGATATTTTTTATTCTTTTCCAATAGTTCTTGCTTTGTACATTCTTTTTGTTTCTGTTAATGTGTTGGGCATTCCTTTTTTTTGTTAAAGTTCTGTTGCCTAGGTGCAAAGTATCAGTATTACTGTTCTGTACGGCTAGGTAGCAGTATTGTTTTTGTTGCCTTGCTAGATTCTGCCTGAAATATAAGCATTTAGGTTGATTGTTCTAATTAGTAATTATATCATATCAAACCCAAGAAGAAATAAATTAAATCAAGGTTTTAATTTTTCTTATTGCACTTTGGATTGCTACTGGTCTTATTTGGAACAGAAAGCATTGGTTTTTGAAGTATGTTACACTTTGTCATGTGTTTGTATGCTTGTGTGAATGTCTCTATATATGTTATTGGTTTGTAATTCTAGACATATTCGTGCTTTGCTTGAAGTAAGTTACACTTTGTCTTGTGTTTGTATGCTTGTGTGAATGTCTCTATATATGTTATTGGTTTGTAATTCTAGACTTATTAATGTTTTATATATTCAGACCACCAGAACAAAACTATTCTCTATCAATGTTGCACGTTTTGGATTGATGTTGCATATAATGTGCTCACAATTCAGTCCATCCATATGAGATTAGGATCTATGCAACTTAAATTACTTAGCCTTTTTACTTGAAGGTAGTGTAATTTGGCTGTGGATATTACTTAAAATAAAAGTGCTTGGAGCTTTATATGAGGTACTTTATTGAAGATTGATTTGAGATTTATATTATACTTTTAAGTGAACAAATTACACTATATCATAAGTGATCTGTTTACTAGGATGGTCCCTCCCCACATGACTAGGTGCAACTGCAGGAACGGATACATATTGGATACTTATGCTGTTGCATGTTATTAGATGTATCAGTACTCTCACAAAAGAAGGTTATGTTCACATTTTAGTTTTAAAAATGATATTGTTTGTGAAGGTGGGAATTTTTTCACGTTACAATGGAACCGCATCAAACCTCACAGCACGTAGATTCTCAGTCCATTGGAGACTGTTAGATGATAAAATAGAGCAAGATACAGAACACATAATTTTAGGTGGTTCGGCAATTTGCCTACATCCACATCCAGACCCTTGATATATCAAATATTGCTGTAAATATAATAACATACAATGACCGAACACTCTGAGAGATACCCCTCTCCAGTCTCTTTTCCAATTTTCTGTCTCTCTACCTCATTTTCTGTCTTTTTTCAGCCCCCTTTCACGTTGCTTTTTCCTTCCCTTTTATAGAATTCTTTTCTTAGAATACAGTAGAACCTCCTTGAACATATACGTGATATTTTGTAGATATTTATAAGATATTTTATGGACTAATCCAAGCTGTAAAATGTATATATAATGTTCTGTAAAGTGAAGACCAAACCCAACTTTGCCTCCTATTTTGTTTGTAGCCTTATACTTGTCTTAATCAATTTTTCCCCTTACAGTTTGAAGTTCTCTGCTGCCTTTATTAGATGAATGTAATGGATTTTCAAACATAATATAGATACAGCTTTTCGTATTTCATTCCTTTTTAATCACATGGTAAAGATTATGTTCAAGAATTTATCCTTGGTAGGTTAACACTTTCACCTGAATTGCTAGAGGATAATAAATTGGAGGTGGTCTATTTTAAATCAATACTTGATCAGAAGGTACTATATTGTATACACACAACTGTTAGTGTTTTCATATTTGTCATTTTTGCTTTTAAGTAGCATATGCATGGTAATATTCTTTTTCCTTGAATTTATTAATCAGTTAGGTAATTGTTCCTTGCATGCACATTTAAATTACTTAGCCTTTTTACTTGAAGGTAGTGTAATTTGGTTGTGGATATTACTTAAAATAAAAGTGCTTGGAGCTTTATATGAGGTACTTTATTGAAGATTGATTTGAGATTTATATTTGAAAAATACATTTTTTTTTTTATAAATTGAAATAGGCTCGTAAAACTTTGAATTGAAAACCATGCTAAATTTTTTGTGCTGAGCAAATTACACTTTTTGGTTTGTACTTTGAATGACATAAAATTTGGGTACTAAGTGATTGTGGAGTGGTACATCCATATAGCACAACCAGTGATTTTGATGGCCCTCTTCCTCAATATTGCTACTGCACTTAGCATGGGAAATTGCGTGTGCAAGTGACCTGGGAAGGGAATTTTTGACTTTGTTTCCTTCTTTTGCTTTGTTCTTTCTCAGAAAGTGCAAGGGAGATCAGAAATTCAGAATAGTAACATTTCAAGCACAGAGTTGTTTCCAATTTACACCTTTGCTTCCTGCTTTGTTTGGAACTATTACATAAGGTAGTTTCTATCTCTCTAAAACTTCTTATAATTATTTTCTTTTATTTATTTATTTTGTTTTTCTGATGCTAACAATTGAATATATGGGCCAATCAATTAATTGTTTTATGTTTAGTTTGGATGTTATATATGATTTTATGTTAAGTTTGGATATTATTTATAATTTTAATTTTTATGGCTACTTTGGTTTTAAGTATATGCCCAGAGTATGGAGTCTGCTTATTATGCAAGGTTGAGAAGAAGATTAATTTTGAGGGAGAAGAGAAACAAAAATTCATCGACCAATTTTAATAGAAGGAGCACTACCAAGTTTAAATTAAATAGAAGGATGATACTGAATAGAAAAAGGAACGTTAGTAGTGTGACAAATAACATAGCTAATGGAGTAGTTTCTTGGAGTGTTTTGCCAAGAACAACAGTTCCTGATGCAAAATTGTTTGCTTCCGAAAGCAATGAGTTTCTCACATTTGAGAGTAACGAGACAAATGTTAGTAGGGGTATGACATTTAAAACTATTCTATTCGTTTTTTTTTAAATCTTTTAATTCCAATAATGTTTCACTTATAATTAATTTCTAACTTAGGAAAATCTCGAGCAAAAGATGTTCAAACATTTGAAAGGAGAACCCGACTTAGACAATACGATCCGAGTGGTGAAAGTATAAGTCCATTAGTAAATATCGTGGCGAATACTATTATCAATGAAGATGGCAATATAACTGAGCAACATATGCCTCTACAAGAAGGTGCTATTGATTTTACAACAAGAAGAGGTATATTTGGAATTCTATTACAAACAATTAGTATACTTTTCCCTTCAAGAATCCATAAATCATTTTGTTTATATCTTAGATTTTCCAAGGACAAACGAGGGTGAAAGTTTGACCATGACGAGTACAAATGTTGAAGATAACATTTGTAATAGATCTGAAAGAGTATCAAATGGTCCTAGAAGAAAACAACGTAAGTAATATAATTCTTAGTCCACATTTTTGAGATCTAAAATAGGTATACAAATAATCATTTTAATTATTTTTCATAGGAAAATTTACCGAACCATTGAATTTTGGCCCTCCAACACAAGTTTGTGAACATTGTGGAGCTCAACTTTGGTATGAGGAGAGAACTTTGAAGTCAAAGAAGCCTAAGAAACCGAAATTCAGCTTATGTTGTTTTGAAGGCAGAATTCAACTTCCTATTTTGAAAGACCCTCCACCTTTTCTTGGAAGATTGCTCAATCTCAATAATGATCAAAGATCAATGAAATTTCGACTAGGGATAAGGATTTACAATTCGCTCTTTGCTTTCACTTCTTTGGGTGGTAGTGTTGATAATTCAGTAAATAATGGTTCCGCTCCATATGTGTTCCGTCTGAATGGACAAAATCATCATAGAATTGGATCACTTATTCCTGTTTATGGCCAAAGACCTAAGTTTGCACAACTTTATATTTATGACACTGAGAATGAAGTTACAAATAGAATTGGATCTATTATAGGTGATAATAGTAGAAATACAGTGGATCAAGATATTGTTGCTGGATTGTTGGAGATGTTAGATCAGTGTAATTCTTTGGTTAAATATTTTAGAATGGCCAGAGATAGATTTAATGAATCTGAAATAAATGATGTCAAAATACGACTAATTGGAAATCGCAATTTTGATGGAAGATAATATAACTTTCCTACAACATCTGAGGTTGCTGCTATTATTGTTGGAGATTTTAACATTGAAAGTTGTAATAGAGATATCTATAATCAATATATATATAAAAGCAGAAACCTTTAACTGAGATTCTGTCAAATGTCTTACAAATTGATGTGGCTACCACATCAGCAATTAAAACACCTAATTAATATGTCAGCATTAATCTAACAAAATCCTTAAAATAAAATATAATAAAATAAAAAAACTAAAGAAGAAAACCACAGCAGCGCTATAGCCAAAAAAAAAAAAAAAAAACCGTCGACGTATCTCTTGGTCAGTGCCCCGTTTGATTTCTATTCCTTGACAGTTTTTCCCTAAACTCTTTATCTTCTTTTCAACTGTTACTCTCTCAACTCCCATCAAAGCCCAATACACAATTAAATCCGCAGAACCACAAGCGCGAAGGCCATCAAGGTTTGACTCTTTTGATCTTCTCTTTGTTGAAGCCTAGATGGCCATCAAGGGTCACATCTACGCTTATTACAGGCCATTATGAATTTATGGAGTGTTTTTCTTTTTTTAATTTGTGGAATTCATATTTTTTGGAAAGTCATTGTGTATTTTAGGGATTAAAACATCAATGATAGATTGGCATGTATTATTTACTGCCTCTGTCTTTTTCTTTGAGATTTTGGATATGTGAAATTTATACAACCTTTTTGGTTTTGTAGATTGGGAAATTTCTCTCTTTTCTCTCGCCAGCCCTTCGTCTCTCCTACTTCACCCACACTCAGGATATCTCAGTCTGATGAGGGTAAAATCGCCATGTACGGTAAATTTCTTCATCCTTCTCTTAAAACCCCCAATTTTTGTTAAGTAAATCAAGTTAATTGTTATGATTAGGGTTTGAGAATGTTGCAAATTGAAATTGTAAAATAGATTTTGGGTATTTGGAATTGTGGGTTTGCGGCATTAAAATGGAAAATTTATATGGAATATAATACCATCCCAAATTGTATATGAATTGCATCTGACTGACTCTAATTTTTTTCATCCTTTTCTAACTGAGTGTTGAATGTTTAGATGTGGGAGACCCATTGACTGCTGAAGAGCTGGAAGAAAAGGAGCGGCTATTAGAAGATGTGAGCGAATTATATGTTGTAGAAAAAATTTATGTTGGATTCCTTTTCTAAGCTTGGCTATTGGTGCATTTCAGGGATTTTCTTCATGGAGTAGAAGAGATTTCAATACTTTCATCAGGGCTTGTGAGAAGTATGGTCGAAATGACATAAAAAGTATTGCCTCTGAAATGGAAGGGAAAACAGAGGAGGAAGTCGAAAGATATGCAAAGGTTTTTAAAGATAGATACAAAGAGTTAAATGGTGAGTAATATCCAATTTTGTGTGTTTTTGCTTTTTGTTTTGCCAAGGGGAAGAAATTGTTTAATTGGTTTAACCAGACTGTTTTTTTGGATGATTGTGATGAAAGTTTGGATTTTTACTCAGACTGTTTTTTTGATGAGAAGTTACCTAGCTCACAGAAGTTTCATGATGAAAGCATTCATAGCATTGAAGATGCTTTGAAGGTATTTCCAAGATTTTCTTTAATTTTGTTTCTCTCCTAAAATAATTTTTGTGTGTTTTCCTTTTTTCTAGGGTCTTTTATTAACATATTTAATTCAATTGTTAGGATCACATACATCAAGCTGTTGATGTGCTTTTCTCTCAAATATTCCGTGGCGGTAAGTTTGATCAACTCTTTTGTCCCTTTCTTTTCCCCATTTATAAATAGTATGAACAAACAAAAATACAAAAACTGGGCATTAAAAAACTATTTTATGCTTTAGCAATTTGTGATTGGTTTATTCTCAGCATAGCGAAGATTTAGAGGTTCTAGCTGAAAAAAGAGACCAGATATTCCTTCTGGACCATAATCATTCTGTGAGCACTGCACTAACTTGGAAATTTATCTGGCAAACTGGGTAGCTTCAGTAATTATTTCACATTCATTGCTTTATATCCATGCTAAATTTTATTTGTTAAGATAAATTTTATAGTACCTTTTTTATTTTAGAGTTCTGGATGTCTATCAGATAATAGCAGTGTCCGTAATGGGCTGAATCTGTAGTGGTAATGGCTGAGTACCGTGGCATATTGATGAAAAAAGAGAGTTTATCTCCTTCATTTGTCTTCATTTGGATATGGAGTTCTTCCCTTGCATTGGAAAAGTTTTCATTTTCAATTATTTTGCTCCCCTTTGTAGGCATGATAGGAAATTGTGAATTACACACACTATGATGACAGGAAGTATGCTGTAAGTTACTAAACAATTATTAATCCTATATGAAGCTTTTTGTTTAAAATGTACTACTTTTCATTGTGGGACTGGAACTGGATTTGTGTTGAGAATTTTCTTTAAAAGCAAATGTCATTGTTTTACATGATAATAGAAGTCATATCCGTAGTCCTTACATGGGAAAGTTATGCAAGTGTCTTAATTTTCCATCTCTTATCACTCAATTTTACATGATAAGTGATTGTGATTTTTCTCTAATCATATATATATATATATTCTTATTAATGTAGGTCACTATGTTCTTAACTTGCAAAGCTTATCATTGAAATCAACAAAAAGGTGAGAGTATTCATTCTGAAAGTGATTGTTGTGAAGACTAAAATTTGGAATTTAAATTTTGTGATGAAGAGATAGGTCTTTTGAAGTGGATTGATGCTTATGACACAACAGCAAAAGGGTTCAATAACTATGTTTTTTTTTTTTTTTTTTTTGACATAGAGGAGGGTTTGTCAATGAGATTCCACCTTCAAGGATTTTTGAACTTAGGCCTTTATCAATCAAGGTCTTTTTTTTTTTGCTAGGTATAGGTATAACATAATTTTGCTTCACTGAATATAGATGTAACAAAATACATTATATGAATTGTGAAATGAATAGCCTGAATCATCTTTTAGTCACTGAAAGACAACAGAAGTCAAAAATAAATATTATTGGATTAGCCCAAAATTCTTTATTTTTGGGATTTTATGTAATGGATGTTAATTATAATGTATGTTAATTTTTATATGTACAATTTATTTATAAGAAACCATTAATTTTTTTATTACTATAACAATCATATTAAAATTTGGGTTAGTGTGAAGAAACGCATTCTTTAGATCTCATTTTCATTAGGTTTCCCGTGCAAATGCACGGGTTTACGACTAGTCTAAACTAAAAATTAAAGTTGAGAGAATTTTTTTTAATCTTTCCAAATACTGCCACATCAGCATCCCTATTCACCCAAAATTCCACCTAATCCTTTCCTCTATTTCACTCTTTCTCCCACACATATTCTCACACGATGCTTTCATATTTAATTTTCTCTCTCACACGGTGGTTCTTCCTCTCTCACACGATGCTTTCAGACTTGCTTTTGACGTTCTCTCTTCCCAGACCATTAATCCCTAACGCTCCCTCTCTCTCTCTCGCATGACTCCTCATCTATCTGCAGAACGGTACACGCTTCTTCTTCTTTATTTTCCTTCCCCTCTTTTCTCTCTCTCTCTCTTCTCATCTCCCTTTTTGATTATTTTTTTCCCTTCCCCATTAAATCCGGCCTCTTTAAAGCTTACTAAATCATGGCCAGAACTGTTTTCTTACAAAAAAGTTGAACCGATTTGCCCATTGAATGCATCTCACCGTTACTTTGCCCCAGCCTCTTTAACTCAAAAAATCTCTGCTATCCTTTTCTCCTATTTAATCCCTTTAGTACCCGCTGCCCCAACAACAACCAACCCAACGTGAGCCTTTTTTATTTCTTTTTATTTTTCGATTTCCTTTATTTTTCTGGTGGATTTTTTATGATCTGTGTCTGAATCCTCTTTCAGTCGGTGCACGTTTTGGGTGTTGAACAGATGAGAAGCTCTGCAAGCTGATGCTGTGATAATAGATTTTGATTCAGAAAAAAATGGTTCCTACCTACCAGGTACTGTACTATTCCTTTGTATTTCTTTGTTTCATATGCTATATAAACATCATCATGATACCCTATGAAGACACAAAGATAACATCCTTCTATGACCCAACCTTTGGCAGGGTGATGTTTACAGTGGAGGCCGGTGTTGGCTTATCCTCAATTGGGTTTCTTAGTTTGTTTCACTTTTTTCCTTTATATGGTGTCAGTATTTTAGTTTACTTCTCAATTTTAGGGATTTGATATGATGTAATCTGAATATGAAGAAACCCAATTGAAAATATTTTATGGTAGTAACTCGAATACTGAAGCTAACAAATCTGGGTTGTTTTATTTTTATTATTTAATCTGCAAAATTTGTCAATTTAAAAATGCCCAGCAAATGTTCGATGGAATTCCTGATAAATGTAATGTTTAATGGAACTCATATATTGTTTCATCTATTGATGCTTTTCAGAACTGTTATATAATTTAAAATGCTTTATATTTTTACATCTGGTCTTGATGCCCACAACCTCCCACAAAAGATCATGCCACATGCCGTCAAGTGTGTCGAAATTATACGGGAATATATGTTTTGATTATTTACATATGCTGAGGGGTAAAACAATAAGCATCTTATTTTAAAATTTCTTTAGTTTTTGTGTCAGGACTCAATGCTTCATATATTTCAAAAGTTTCTGGCCGTTAATACTGCATGTTCAATTATTGAATGTAGCCATTTAGCTGCAGGCAAACCGTAACAAGTGAATATGTAATAGCCAGGCTTACAAATATGTAAAACATAGTATCAAAGTGTATTGAGCAATTACTGGACATATTGGACCATATTGAAGATGCAGGAATTGAATAAACTGTTGAATAATCCACATTTACATTTCCCGTGACTGGTGGTAAGGTAGTGGGGTTCCATGGACGGAGCAGTTTTTACCTTGATTCTATTGGAGTGTATCTGAAGCCTCTCTTGCAGCGTAGTAATGGAATTAATGAAAGGTCCAAAGGCTATGACATATTGGTTGCTGTCAGAGAAAAAATGGGTAATGTGTTATTTGAAAGTGTGGACAATAAGGTGGGTCACATTGTTTTTATAAAATCATTAATGTAACTTGACACAAATCGATTTGAATGAACCATACTGGAGATTATAAATCTTTCCAGGTTTATACTACTACTACTACTGAAGCTGCTAGAGGTTCCTCACACGTCAGCCAAACAGCAACACAAAAAGAGAACATGACTTCTATTTAATTATTTTTTCAATTAGCAAATAACAGCTATAATGGAAAACATCTAAGGCTTGCTGGCTTAGGGAATGCAGACATTTATATGTTGTACATAGAAAGGTGCTACCAGAAGCAAGACCCCTAGCAGCCTATGTCAAAGTTTTATATGCAATTTCTTTTTTACCTGTAATACTTTGTAATACTTAATATAGTGGTTAATAGTTTTTTTTGTACGTTGTTAATCCCAATACTCTTCTCAGATGTGTGATTTCTTTACCACTTAACCAAAAAGTTAATGTAAGTTTCCTGTAATATAAATATGAGAAATCTTATAGAAAATTTCCATGGCTCTTAACTTCTTGAAATTGATTTATTCATTATAATGGGGATTTTATTTTTTCAGTTTTTTTTTTTTTTTTTTCCTTATTAACATTATGACATTCAATCAAAATTATATATGTATTATACCTTATCACAGAATTTTTCCGTGCATCGCACGGGTTTGTGACTAGTATTAATAACACTTTAAGACTTCTACCTTTCACTGCCCCCAATCTACCATAAATAACACTTGATGTTTAATGAGGCAGCACCAGATGATTTCCTTCCTAATCCTTCTAGTGAAAGAGCATTAAAAAAAATAAAAAATCTTCTCTCTAAGATGCTTCTGCATGAAACATAAGCTGATTCTTGAGTGGTGAAACTATTCCTGATAGCTAGCCAGCCAATGAAACAAGATATGATGTTGAGCTCTGTAATAATCATTTTGAAACCAGGTCAACATAGAAACCAACAAACTAGAAAACTAAGGTAGACTTGGACAAGCAAATTCTTATTAGTTCATTCATATCATAAAATGTCGATGCCAATTTATGTCCAAACGATCAATTTATATCACAAAAAGGTGACCAATCACCATGCATGTGCAAATCATATGAAATATTATTACACTTAAGCAAAAATCATGTATAAATAAATATATGGGTAATTGAGGGCTTCTAGTTACCACCACAATTGTCAAAATTTTGCAATGCCTCATTTGAAGAGTGGGAGCAATGTGGCAGAGGATGCAATTTTGGAAATAAGACCAGAGGAAGAATCAAATAGTGAAGTTACTGATGATTTCCAGATATTCAATCTCCTTGAGAGGCGTATATATTAATCTTTTAGAATTGATGATACTTGTTTGTTGGTAAAAAAAAAATTATATGCAAGACTTCACATATCTTGAAAATTAATATAGGATTGAGGTGAAGCTTGAGTTCTCCCAATGTACGATATTAAAAATGGCATAGAGGAGTCGTATTGACCTTTTGAGCTCAATGGCACTCTAGGGTGTATAGCAACATAACATGATGTACAGAACAGAACACAAAAACTTCCTGATATTCAATTCCCCATCCCCTTCCTCAAAATAACTCTGCCCAACCTCATGGTGCTACACAATGCTTCTAATTCATTTCTTGTTCAGTTTGAAAAACTCACATACACTAGCTTACAATAGATCCACTCTCAGAAGAAACCATTTCCACACACCTCACTCTTAGACACCTAGGAGAATGGCTATTTACTTCACACTTAGCTTCACACTCACAATGAGACCCATTGCTTATACTAGCTTGTAAGCTTCTAGGGAATTCTTGTAATCAGCCATTCACCAAGCTTCTAGACAACATAAGAAGGTGGTTGAATTTACCTTGTGCTAGGAACTCTCTAGAAATTTTATATAGAGAGAGAGAAAGCTCTAGAGAGAGAGAGAGAAGCTTCTAGAAGCTTCTAGAAAGGCATAGAGAAACTTCTAGAAATTTCTAGAAAGCTCTATAGAGAGAGAGAGAGAGAGAGAGAGAGAGAGGCGGTGCTTGATTTTTAACAATTCTTTCAAGGCTCTATTGGTAGAACAGACAAATTCATAGATTAATTTTCATTTCAGTCAAAGAATTTACAAATGGTCTCAATTATTTTCACTTTATGTAAGATTGTAGCTGAACTTTATTATAGGGGATTTATTTCCAAGCTCTATGTCAAAACTCCAGCACGTACATAACTCTTGTAGAGGATAATGAACTAATACTATAAAGATACAAGGTACCAAGATGTCAAACTAGTATGACTGATATCTACTAATACATTTACTGTAATGGTTAAGTCTGCCAGTAGATGATGTAATTGCCATTTTGAAGTGTAAGAGAACTAGAGAAGTGAAGGCAGAACTTGGGGCTTTCAGTTACAGGACATGCACACAGAAGATTGTGTAAATTTCAGTATTATTCAATTGATAGCTAATAATTAGATTATGTATAGTACAAGATTTTGAGGCATACCCAGCTAGGGAAGATGCATTCTATTCATGGAATTGAATGTTAAATTTGTGAATCCTAAGCCCCTCTTTCCTCTTCTGCAGTATTCAGTCTGTGCAAGTGAAATTTGCATGCATCCTATTGATTTCTGTTTTGAACTGCAAATATTTCCAGGACTGCTGATGATTACATATTGGTACTTATGATCTCTGTGATGTGATTGTAATCAGAATGTTTAGCTGGAAAATTAGGGATAAAAATATTAATTAGACATAAGTAGAAGTCATGTAAAGATAAATATATGGTTAATGAGGGCTTATAACCACCACCACAATCGTCAAAATTGTGTTAATGCCTCATTCGAATAAGAACAGTGTAGAAGAGGATGCAGAAGAAGAATCAAATAGTGAAGTTACTGATGAGTTCCCAATTTTCATTATCAAGACCAAACACGGTGGTGCACTTGTGCCCAACCATATTTGTTATTTTTTTTCAACGTTGACAACATGTAGGAGATCATTGCATACTCTTCTATTTTTAATTTATCAACAAAAAGCTTGAAGGTTCTCAGCAATCGAAATCATGTTCACATGGGTTGAGTCATGAGTTGTGGAGTTCATTCATCTTCAGTCATAACGTATTATCATAAATGTCACAAAAATATACTGTTAGAGGACTACTGGCAAGCCTTAAATTGATTCAATAGAGGACTACTTGCAACAAGGCAACTGGTCTCAAATAGACTCTATAAATATGTTTAGAGCCAACCAAAAACCAAAAAAGCAAATCTACTGTTAGTACTATTAAAGAAGTAAACTAGTACTTTTCAATTTTTTTTTTTTTTGGTACATCAGAAAAAATTACATAATGGAGAATCCTAGTTGGTATCTATACATCAATACAACCAAAACAAGGAATGGAAACAAAAGCAGTAAAGCTTTCATCAAGTTGGAACTATTCATGAAGCAGAGTTGAAGCCATTGCGACTATCTCAATTACTCTTTGGCTGCATTGCAGGCTTTCAGAGATTGAACTCATCATTTCAATTCTAGCTCTAAGGGGCCCAAAAAAAAATAAAAAATCAAAACAAATAAGAATTTCAAAAGCAAGTTGGAAAAAGGAAAGATCATGCTAATGCAATTTATATCCTTTTTGTTTCTTCTTACACCATATAGCACTTTTTTGACATTTGAAAAGTTTGAAACCATATTAAGCCAAGGCTAGCATAGAAAGCTGACCTTTTTTTAGGGAGAGGACTGTAGCTGAAGTGAGAATGTAATTCTTTTCCAATGAGTTTTGACAATGGATGAAAACCACATCATTCACTTCATCAACACACCCATCATCAGCATAATCCTCAAAACATTGTTTTCTTTGCTGAGTTGAACCTCTATCTGCCAAGACACCAATACAAACAAAAAGGCATTAGAATAAAGAAAGTAAAGGTGAATGGTTCCTAGCTAGCTGGCATTTAAGAAGACTTTGATATGAAAAAAAAAAAAAAAAGACTAGTGAGATCTTAAATGAGAGATGTAAATGAGGTTTTGTGGCTTTCGTCAAATATGCCAATACTAGAAGATCTGAAATGAGAATGGTTTTGTTCTCGTCTATTTTGGCATCAACTAAATAGAAAAAAAAAAAAAAAAAGGAATAATAAATGATGTGATACACCCACTCATTACCAAAAGGTATGGTATGATGTGAGTCCAATTGAGGAAAATATTATCAATTGTGATCCAGGAGTACCAATTGAGGAAAATATTATCATGGATGATCTAAGTAGAATATTGGTATATATAAGATTTGTTACACATGTGACTAAATACATGTTTGAATTACAAAACAACTAGCTTTAGATATAGGTAAGCAGGTGTGGTTATGGCTTTCACAATCATTACCTTATCACTCTCCCAATATGTTAGCAAACTTTTCTGTTTGACCACCAGTCCCTTACTACTCTCTCCATATGTTGGCAGGCTCTTCTGCTTAACTGGTGGTACCTTATCACTCTCCTCATCAGTGGGCAAGTTATCTTGTTGGAATATGTGTAGTTCATTAATTGCTCCAACTCTAACCAAGCATATATACATAGTGGACCTGTCAAGGCCTCAACTTGATACCATTGCGGCCAACAATCTGGAATTATGTCTTGATGTGGTAAACAAGGATACCACGACTCTAGAAGACTTTAATTCCAAAGCCCCTTCCAATGGAGATCCCATTTAGGCCATATGCAAAGGCTACCTCCGGAAGTTGGAATTCCTTTCACTACGTATGTGTGTGTGTGAGAGAGAGGGAGAAAGATCTTGCCAATTAGCAAGAATTCACAACTCTTATTGGCCTAAATATTATGTCAAAAAATGAATACCTTCAAAAGGAGCAATGATATTGTGGCCAAGAAAAGCATACACACCTGAAATGAAAATTCATGGACCTTAGTGAGGAATAAATTTTCAAAACTGGTGCTAAGTATTAACAAACTGATAGACCAAAGTCATAATGTACATATTTTGCAAGATAGTAAATGACACCTCTGCAATGGGGTAATGGGAAAGTAAACGAATTCAAGTCCACCAGGATGTGAGTAACTTGTGTGTGAGAGAGAGGGGGAGAAAATGAAAAGCATGATGCATTGAATCTTTCTATAAAGTTCAATCAAGAGGTTCTCATTTTCTTCGATAGTGGACATGGATAGAAGTCAGTGTCCTACATGCAGCATCAGAGGCCAAGGTCCTCTTTGCTATTATTGGGGGAAAGTTTACAGGCAAAATCAGACCACAGTGATTCACCCCAGCATTCATTTTTGCGAGGCTTTCTTTCTTTCTTTTTCTTTTTCCTGTGTAAAGCTTGCTAATAAATAAAAAGGAAAGTAAAATCAGAGGACTATGGAAGATAAAAATTAATCCAGTAATCAACTGATTTATTTAGTTTCCAAGGTCTGAACCACCTAGTGTTAAGCTAGCTAATAAATAAGAAACAACCACAATTGACGAGTTACATAGAAAAATTGCACAATGGTCCTTAAAATTGCTAGTCTCCTGAGCATGCTCATAACAAAACATTGTAAAATGATATTGCAAGGAGCAACTAACCTCAAATTTGATGCTGCTTTGAAAGGAACTTCTCCTCAAAAGTTGACTTTGAGTTTGTGGAAGTACTGGTTTTCAAGGAAAGCCACCAATACTGATTTTAAAAACAACTAAAAAAAAAGCCCTTAAAAATCATAACTAGCAGTTGAGATAATGCAGCAAAAATAAGGGAACTCTGAGATGCAACATATTCAACTTGTACAAAATGAACAATCAATAAAATAATCATTTATCACATGAAAAAGACTTAAGACAGCAAGTAGAGTACTGATTAATGATTTAAAATGCTTGCCATACAGGAGATACACTTGATAGCCGCTTTGTAACAGCTACAATATCCTGCTGCCTTCATGCTCAAGCTGCCAGCAGCTAACATCATGTGCCAGATAAACTGGCCCCGATAAATAACCGTATATAATCTAAATCAGAATCTGCAACAGCATATAAACAAAAGGAATACAAGACAGACACACACAAGCAGGGTAAAGAATCTAAACAAAAAAAAGTCAACCGATTGGACAACATAATGACATTGAGCTAACGCATGTCACTGACTTGTCAGTTTGAAAATGCATCTACTTAAGTATTTGGAGAAAATAATCTAGTAGTCTAACTCAGTTGACAAGGCTGAGTCCAAATAGTTATCCTTCCATGAAAAATAGCTATTAGTAAGGAACATTCAATGCAATAAGCTGAATGGAATCATGAGGAGAATCTACAAAAGTATTCAATGCAACCAATCATAATTGACAAAATTATACCAATTTACCCCCTTCCAGCAAAAAAATAAAAGACCGAAAACCATGTAAAGGATATTGAATAAAAATGAGCAAAGGCCTTCCATAGTCAGAAAAATGTTTAATCAATTTAAAAGCATCACAAAATTCATATTTTAAGTGGATTACACAGCTTGTTCCAAACCTAACTAACCAGAATATCAGTCCAAATTTGGGTTGCCTTGGCCCAAGCACTAACAATCTCATGATCAGGCTACTGAGGAAGCTGGCTTGTATCAGGTGACTGTCTTATCAACCTATAGCTTAAAGTACATTTTAGTTCGATTTGCAAGAAGGTTAGCCATGCTTCTTTGGAGTTTTCATTAGTTTAATTCAAGAATATCCAGAGCAGAGTAACATACAAAGTAATAGCTATGAACATACCTTTGCGGCCTAAGCCAATACTGAGAGGCTAGAGTGAGGGCAATTAGGTACTTGTATTGGAACTGCAGCTTTGACTATGCCCTTTCATTCACTTGTTAAGAGCATTCATCTTTTCTACAAACAATTTTGCATGTTTCTTAAGCTTAAAGCTTCTTCATACAAATAAAAACATCAAGATACAATGTTAAAAATTTACCTTATCAAAATTTGTCCTCATTAAAATTTCCTTCCAAGTTCTCTAATTTTGGCTTCTTCTATGCACTGAATCAAATAATCAAAACCTACATCTTAATATGTAATGTGCGAATGATGCTTCCCAAACCAATTCTCTAATTTTGGCTTCTTCTATGCACTGAATCAAATAATCAAAACCTCTTAATATGTAAACACTACTCATAACAAATACAATCTACATTGATGGATTTCATTAAAAGAATTTAAAACTGTGTGTATTTCCCCTGCATTATAAAATAGTCCCGGCCCATTCAAAAGGGAGCAACAATATTGTGGCCAAGAGACGTGTAGATAATTAAAACGACAATTCTAGACCTTGGCATGTGATGAATTTTCAGAACTAGTGGCAAGTGCCAACAAACTGATAGACCAAAGTCCTGATACACATATTTTGCCAAAAGTAAAGGACACCTCGGCCAATGTGGTAATAGGGAAAATGAATTCAATTCCACCAGGTTGTGTGTGTAACTTATGAGAGAGGGAGAGAAAAGTAGTATACAATGAACTTCTAACTGCTTTGTTTTCATTATTTTTGTATATGCCACTTTTTTTGGCTAAAATAAAATAACATGCCTCTTGAGCATTATGTGAAACACAATCAATGAGCAAACAAAAATAAAATCTATGTATAATTTGTTAGCTGTCACTATGTTACGTGTCCTTTAGAGGTTTAAAACTTAATACTTTTTCCAGAACAATTTTAAAACTTCTTACCACTAAAAGATTTTGAATTTAGCAACAAATCAAATGGCTGATTATTTGATTTTTCTTTGTTCTCAATGCTAATGTTGATTTTGCTTTACATTAACGTCCTTTCAAATTGGATTGGTACGGAAGACAGAGAAAGATGTGACAGAAGGCACGGAAAGATGTAAATGAAACATTGGAACTAAAGAAGTAGACATGCATAGGCATTAAAAAACATAAAAGAAAACAGTTTCAAATTAATAATAGTACCTTGGCATATTTCTTTGAAGTTCAATCAAGAGGTTCTCATTTTCTTTGACGATGGACATGGATTGAAGTCAGCATCCACATTTACAAAGGGCTGGGCCAGTGAAGACCATTGCATATCTGACATGGTCCCCTGACATTCATTCAGTGGACAGATGCATGGAACATGGACCCCACACCTTTCAATGGTAACGTTTGCTCTTTTAGAATCATAAGATGAAATTTCACTAACATTTATATAGGAAAACCACATAAAAGATGATGGTACTAATACAAAAGTAGCCCCCGTGAGCCTTGCTTTACAACCATTGATGAAAATGTAGATTGAACATTGAACCCTTTTAAATATAGCAACACAATCAGCATCCTGCGATTCAATTTTTATAGCGACACAAAAAGCAATGATTGGAAATTTCCGACCAACCGAGAACGATACGGAATTTCCATAACTTTGATGGTTGAACCACTTTGGAATATTAGTTCATAGAAGTAAAAGCGGATACTGATACGCATCAATTTTAAATGAAGCGACAATTTTAGGAGAAAACTCTATTTCAGATGCTAAGCCCGATTCAGATACAGAACCCATTTTAGACGTAGCTTCATCAGGTTCAAATTCAGATTCCTGATGTGATGATCCACTTGCACATACTAAATTTCGTGGAAGCCCTATCTTTTCTCCAAACTGATTACAATTAGCAAATTTAAGAAACTTCTATTTAGCAAATTTCGTAATATATTTGGGAAAGTTAACAAAAATTGTTTCATTTAATAACTTTGTGAGAGAGAAAGAGAGATAGATAAAGACCTGAGCCAATAATCTTCTTCTTGATTGTATACTCAACGAATAGTAGTTTATTGCACCTACCCATTCTATACATGGTGGAAGCCTTGGAATTTCCCGAAGATTCTGACAGCAATGAAGAACAAGGGCCTTTAATTGAGGAAATACCCTAGTAATTTCGGGGAGGGTAGTAGTGTTGCTGTAATACAAATGTAATCTTTCTAATTTGGGGAAGCAACCAGGAGTATCCAATGTAGATTGAACATTGAAAACCCTTTTAAATATAGCAACACAATCAGCATCCTGCGATTCAATTTTTATAGCGACACAAAAAGCAATGATTGGAAATTTCCGACCAACCGAGAACGATACGGAATTTCCATAACTTTGATGGTTGAACCACTTTGGAATATTAGTTCATAGAAGTAAAAGCGGATACTGATACGCATCAATTTTAAATGAAGCGACAATTTTAGGAGAAAACTCTATTTCAGATGCTAAGCCCGATTCAGATACAGAACCCATTTTAGACGTAGCTTCATCAGGTTCAAATTCAGATTCCTGATGTGATGATCCACTTGCACATACTTTAAATTTCGTGGAAGCCCTATCTTTTCTCTAAAACAAACTGATTACAATTAGCAAATTTAAGAGAACTTCAGTTTAGCAAATTTCGTAATATATTTGGGAAAGTTAACAAAAATTTTGTTTCATTTAATAACTTTGTGAGAGAGAAAGAGAGATAGATAAAGACCTGAGCCAATAATCTTCTTCTTGATTGTATACTCAACGAATAGTAGTTTATTGCACCTACCCATTCTATACATGGTGGAATTAGCCTTGGAATTCCTCCCGAAGATTCCAACAGCAATGAAGAACAAGGGCCTTTAATTGAGGAAATATCCTAGCAATTTCGGGGAGGGTAGAACTTAATAGTGTTGCTGTAATACAAATCTAATAAATGTTCAAATAATTTGGGGAAGCAACCAGGAGTATCCATCCTTGGAATCTTATGGAAAGCTATGTTCAACAATCAATAAAATTAGAGAATTCTCCAAACTCTTTGCAAAAAGAGATACAACCCAAGAAAAATCTTTCAGTTTTGCTGGAATCGGGGAATTCTCAAACTTTCAAGCCATGAGAGATCCTTTTAAGAATTTCAACTGGAGTCTTGGAACCAATTTTAAGATTTTTGCAATAGGAGAGACTCCAAACAATTTTTAAGCTTCAAAGAAGCAATTCAACAAATTTCAATGAACCTCCATAAAAAATTCCAAGAATAAAAAATTCACAATTCTCCAAAAAAACAATAAAAGAATCTTCATGGCAAAACTTCCTAATGGACAAATTTTAAAAATTAAAAAAATTCCAAAATCAATATTTAAGTTTCAAATCGAAAACCTCTTTCTTTAGAAAAAATGACAAAAAAAAAAATTATATTTATCTAGCTTCATCTCTTGAATAATAATAATTGTTCTTAAAGCTAATTTAACCTCGAAATGGCCTTCCAATGAATTTGGCTTCCTCGAGTCAACAAGAAAACTGCTGCAAGGAAGATAAAGGAAATCTTACTCCAATCAAGTAACCTTAACCCAATAGGAAGAATTTAAGATCTTCACAGATTCATTCTGAACTTTAAGAAATTAGATTTTCATCTTTCCAGAAAGATGCAAGCATCAATGTAATCATCTAACCCCTAATTGACAAAGAATCGTTGGACTCACATTACACAAAATATTCACTATTATTAAATTTTAAATGAAAGTCATATTGATAAAATTGTATTTTCTTCAGCATTTAAAAAAAATAAAAAATAAAAAAAAAAAGCAATTAATAACGACAAAGATAATAATAATAGTCTTCTATGTTTCTTGGGCACTTCTGATTCTTGTCGAACAATTTCCATACCCATTTGTTGCATCAAGTCATGCATCGATATAGTGTCATGTTCAGTAACAACTATGAGACACTTATCGATTAGTTTTTCAAGATCATAATATGGGTCACAAAAATTGCAACTTTGTAGTATATCTACAACAACATCCTTGTGGAATCCTTTGAGGAAACATGCAATATCCAGGAAAATATCTCGTTGCGTTTGGTCCAATCCATCATAGCTTATTTTGAGTATTTCTTGAATATTTGGATTAGGAATTCTGTTATACTTATCTAATGCACTTTTCCAACAACGTATATTTCTCTCATACAAATCAGTAGCTATTATCTTTAGAGCTAATGGAAGGCCTTCGCATAAGGTATAATTGGTCTACGAGATCTGAATAATCTTCCTTTGCTTGTCTCTTTTGAATGCATGTTGACAAAAGAGTTCACGAGATTCATGTTCATCTAATTCCTTAACCATGTACTTGTGGTAGGTTAAATGACAATCTTCTCGAAGAGTTGCTAGAACCTTTTCCTCTCTTGTTGTTATAATGATTCTACTTCCAGAAGCAAACTGAAAGCATCCTCCAAGCAAATTTTCTACCTGGACTAGTTTGTCCACGTCATCAAGAATTAAAAGAATCCTTTTGTGGCCAAGCATTTCCATTATCACATCAATTCGTTTAAATACACCATGCACCTTCAAATTTCTACCCCCTAGGATATCAAAATAAAGTGTCTCTCGTAGTTGAAGTAAGCCATCATTTGTTCTTGAGTTTTCTCTAACATTCTCTAGAAAACTGCTTCCTTCAAACTGATAAGCAATTAAGTTAAAAATAGCTTTTGCAATTGTTGTCTTCCTATTAGAGGGATGGATCACTAACATGCGAACATCGTTGGACTCAATATCTAAATGCCAATTTATTTCCTCTACACGAGATTCTATTCCAATTGGGTACTTAACAACAAATACTTGCTTACAATTTAATTTAGCACTTGAGATCTCCGCAAAAATTTCTTGGATAAATTTAAATTGAGGGCGGCTGCAAAGCATTAAAAACATGTTAGAAAATAGAAACATGAACATGAATTAATTGAAATATTGTTAAAAAAGTAAATGGCATGTATTCATTGATCTAAGAACTATTCGTATGTTGTTCAGCTAGGAAATCAACTTTAGGCTAAAGCATAAAGACGCAAGGAAAATCTGCCTAGGTAAGGAAACAAACTTATTGAATATCCACTTCTAATACTAATTGAAAATCTGCTTTGGCAAGAAAACAAGCTGGCTTCTTTTGGGCGGAATTGTTTAATAGTTAAATTTTTGTTGAACAAACTTGATGATTATATTACTCATTTTGGTAATGCCAAAAATAGCCCGCTTCATTTAGAGCTACCCTCCATCTTTGCACCTTCTTCATGTTATCCTTGAATTTTTCTTCATGTTTTGCTAGCGCTTCTCCAAACTTTCCCTTTTGGGCAACTTCTGATGGATCGACCTTATAAAAAACTGGTAGCACAATTTGGCCATGACTCTTACACTCAAGAATCTTGACAAGTTCATCTAAACACCAAGTGGAGATGCAATTTTAGAGAATACAATTATCGAAATTCTTGAACTTTCAATTTCGAGAAGTTCTGTAGAAATTTCTTCTCCCCTTCGAAGCTCATCATCAATGAAGGTGTTAATACCATTATGACGCAGAATGCCATTCAAATGACTCGTAAAGCCATTGCGGGTGTCTTCACCTCGGAAACTCAAGAACACATCATATCTGCATCGATGGGTGAAAGAGGAAGAGAAGGCTCCTTTGTTGGTCAAGAAAGCCATTGTGATTTGGATATGTAGAGGGTTGAGAAGATCTAAAAGGAAGAGAAGAAAGAAAGATGTGATGAATTTGGAATCGTAAGAGTTTAAGCAAAGGAAAGGGATTTTTGAGAGAAAATGGGAATGGTAGAGTTAAGGAAATGAAGGTTAGTTCTTGTGAGGCCAACATCTGATAATCTCAAGGCTTGGACTGGTAGTCCAAACAGGGAAGCTTAGCTGATGCCTGAAGGAAAGTAGGAAGAAACTTCTTGGGTTCTCATTTTCAAACATTCTGACACACTTTTTAGACCCAGAGGAAAGTAGGAAGAAAGTTCTTGGGTACTCATTTTTAAACACTCTGACACTACAAGAAAATAGGTCATTAGCAACAAAACATTTTCGTCGCACAAAAGTCTCAATTTCGTCGCTTGATGTACCAGGCGACGAAATAGTACATTAGGCGACAAAAATCATTTCGTCAACTAATGTTGGTAGCCGAAAAGTCCTGGCGACGAAATATTTTTGTCGCCTAATAGTTTCAACATTTAGCGACGAATGTTTTCGTCGCCTATTAATTTCGTCGCCTAAATATTATTTGGCGACGAACTTATTTTTGTCGCCATTCGTCGCCTAAAGTTGATTTGGCGACGAAACATAATTCGTCGCCTAAAAATCTATAGGCGACGAAACTTAGTTTTGTAGCTAAATAATATTTTTAGGCGACGAATTTGTTTTTGTCACCAAAAGTTGATTTGTCGACGAAACATAATTCGTCGCCCAAAAATCTATAGGCGACGAAACTTACTTTTGTAGCTAAATAATCTTTACGCGAGGAATTTTACATCGTCGCCAATTGTTTTTTGTTTTTTTTTTTCAACCTGTTAGGCGACGAAAATATGCGTCGCCAATCACCAAATATATATATATATATACCTACTCAGTACCACCTGTTATTAAGAAATCAATTCATTTTCAACAATAAATCCATAAACAAATCATCCATACATTCCATAGGTAAATAATATACAAGTTTAAAATTATCATAAATACAATCAGTACCATAATTTGTTAATTATGAAAAGCTTGTCAGCCCACAAAAGCAGAGGAACCAAACCCTTCAGCTCATTCCTTAAACACAAAAAAGGGGAATGGAAGAGATTGGAATAGTTCCCTAGCACTTACAATTGAAGGTCCATCTAACTACAGAGTGCGATTAATACAAATGAAAAAAGATGTCTTTTAACAATACAAAAACAAAAAAGATGACTTCAAATGAGAAAATATGTCATCATTCCCCCAAGCTCATATAATCTGCACAAAATATCAATAAAATAACATTAAGACGAACAAGCAAAAACATAATTTGTAAGAAATATGAGAATTATTTTTAAGCATACGTAAAACTAATGACACCATGACTTTTAGTGCTTTTACCCTTTCCCCACTCATTTCTAAGTGTTATGAAACGCACATTTTCATGCGCATACCTCTCTAACCGTGAGTCCTATTAAAGTATTGTAAGTTCATACATTTTACTTTGGGCCCGAGTGTCATGTTCTTGTTGGTCACACGCCTTCCATGGTCTTTTTATGTTTTCACCACTTTGTAGGACATTTATAAGCTAAAGTGTTATTAAACGCACATTTATAAGTTCTGCATAACTCTCTAACCGTCAATCCTACCTTCATTCCACAAATTCCTAAATGTTACTTTGAACCAGAGGGTCGTGGTCATATAGGTTCACAGGCCGTTCCGTGACTGTTTTATGTTTTTTGCCATTTGGCCACTCATTTTTAAACTTACGTATTTTGAAACGCACATTTGCGCATAATTCTCTAACCGTTAGCCCTATCAACATTTTGTAAGTTCCTATATGTTACGTTGGACCTAATGATCGTGTTAGTGTCGGTCCATGGACTGTTCCTTGGCCTTTTTATGTTTTTGTCCCTTTGCACTGAATATTTAAAGGTTAAAGTGCTATGAAATGCACATTTGTGCATAACTCTTTAACTGTAAGTTCTATCAATGTATTGTAAATTGGTACATGTTACTTTGAACCCAGGGTTGTGTTTGTGTTAGTTCACGGACTATTCCATGGCTTTTTTATGTTTTTGTCCCTTTACAAGATATTTATAAGCTAAAGTGCTATGAAACGCACATTTGTGCATAACTCTCTAACTGTAAGTCCTATCAACGTATTGTAAGTTCCGACATGTTACTTTGGACCCAAGGGTCGTGTTCATGTTGGTCCATGGACTGTTCCATAGCCTTTTTAAGTTTTTGTCCCTTTATGGGACATTTATAAGCTAAAATGTTATGAAATGCATATTTGTGCATAACTCTCTAGCTCTAAGTCCTGTCAATGTATTATAAGTTCTTACATGTTACTTTGGACCCAAGCATTATGTTTGTGTCAGTCCACGAACTGTTCCAAGGCATTTTTATGTTTTTGTCCCTTTGCGGAACATTTATAAGCTAAAGTGCTATAAAAAGCACATTTGTGCATAACTCTCTAACCATAAGTCCTATCAACGTATTGTAAGTTCCTACATATTACTTTGGACATGAGGGTCATGTTCATGTCGGTCCATGGACAATTCTAAATATAACTCTTTAACTTTTGGCATTTACTTATTAAAGTCAATATGTAAAAAAAAATAAAAATAAAAAGAATACTAACCATATCTTAGTTTTAGCCAGAAGATGAGCTCCCTCCATTCCCGAAAGGTTCATCTCCAGTGAAACCTTTGCCCCTGAGAAACTCAATGATGCTAGATGTTGCCTTTTCATATTTTATTCTACCATTAGTTGTCTTACCCAATGTCATCCAACTCTTATCCATGTCTAATTTTTTCAAATTTTTTGTTTCCTATTTTAGAAAAATAACAAAATAATTGATAAGTAAAGTGACTAAAACAAAATAATCAAATTAAACCAACTCAACAATCAAACACTCCCAATATCAACTTAAACCACCTTATAACACCATGCAAGCCACCCGCTTGCTCCAAAACAACCCACCACAAAATGCAACAAGAACAGTGGTATACTAAATCATCAAACAAGAACAGTAGTATACTAAATCATCAAACAAGAACATGATATATTAATTTGAAGTGCATAAACATAAAATACCTGAGAGGAGTTTTAGTCAGCCTGCACTAGGTACCTGACCCCAAAATCATCCAAAAGTTTACCAACCCACATACACTCTCAAGGCTTCATAAGGATGCTACCAACCAACCTGCCAAAAATTTAGGAGGTGACATGTCTGACTGATGTAATAGAGCAATCATCAAATTGTTAAATGAACTCAAACAACTAAGGTGGACAAATTGCGAAAACTAATTTCGAGTGTCAAATGAGGTCTAGCTAAAAGGGCACCTTCTCCCCTTGTAAAAACAAGGTGGAGTATGAGGCCATGGGTTTAAGACCCACTACACATTCGTAACAGAACCATCAAAACATAATCTCAATTGAAACATCCAACTTAGAACATAAATAACAGCTTACATATATCCACCACCCTAGTTAAGTAGAAGACCTCACTTAGCTTATGTTTTTACATGTAATAACTTCCTATGTTTTATTTTAAAATTGAAGAAACTATTGCCAATGTCACCAATTATGCAACTCTCTTTCATTTATACTCCATTAAATTCCTTCTCCATAGTTTTATGGATAATCTCCATAGTTAAATTCCTTCAAAATGGCTAATAAGAAACAATATTTAGTAAAATAGAATCAATAATGTAAATTTTCCACATCCTTATGAATACTTAGAAAACTAAATTTGAATAAAAAAATTTCAGCCACAATCCGTAATGTAACCTTAATGAAAGACATTTTTGTAAGAAATATCACATTAAAGAAACAAAGGAGCTTCTAATTAGAAAATATTAGAAACCTATTTTTCCAACAAATTTTTTATTTATTTTTTAAGAGTTGATCGGCCTCCAAAACGTCGTTCTTTAATGGAGACTAATCAAATTTGATATGAATGAATATGTATGTGGATGTATAAGGTAAAATGGTAATATATATGGTAAGGTGGGTTGTCGTACCACGGAGAGAGGGGTTTCAAAATAAACACGTAACGCTATAAATTAAATCAAGAAAATGTTTTAGTTGTTTTGAAAACTCACAATTTAAATAAGTAAAGAAACTAAAATCTAAAAATTGCTAGGGCTTTAGGTTCCTCAAATTTACTAAGATAAACTAATTCAATTTAAATCCATGGAATTACACAATTGGGGGTTTCACATCCCAAACCCTCAATTGGAACATTTGCAATAAAAACCATTTTTAATAAAATCTAAATTAGAAATACTATTCGATTGTTCATTGATTTAAACACATAGTAAATAACTACGTTGGAAAAACCTAAAATCAACACTCTCACAGTGCAGTAAAATGTAATATCCAATGAAATTAAAAGCTCTAACATTTAATGGAACTAAAAATCTCTACTTAACTATGAGAAAAATATGATTGAACTCATGAAAAGATTCAACTCATAGAACCACAAATAACAAGAATATGAACAATCAAAGAATAAATCTGAAACATTCAAGCTCAAAATGGATTTAAAATAAACTAGATTACCTTACAAATTCGGGTTCCCCCTTAGCCCAAGCAAGTTGTCTAGCCAACCATAGTCAAGAAATTACAAAAACAAACTAAAGAAATAAAATCTACAATAAAAACTAGAGAAAAAAACGGAAAACAATAAGCTAAAACAATGGAGTTTTTTGCTGGTTTTTTGTTCCAGCGGCTGCTGTCCAAGAAGAAAGGAGAGTACGCTCAACTTAGGGCTCAAAAAAGGAGCCTAGATCCTGTGCATCGCGGAAGGAAAGAGCTTGCTGAGTTGCTGGGTTGCTGGCTGGGCTTGCTGGCTGCGCTGGCTGGGCTTGCTGGCTTTGCTGGCTGCGGGCCTGCTGGCTGGGCTTTGCTGGCTTTGCTGGCTGCGGGCCTGCTGGCTTTGCTGGCTGGGCTTTGCTGGCTGCGGGCCTGCTGCCTTGTTCTTTCCAGCAACCAGTTTGCTGCTACTGCTTTATCTTTCTTTTTCTTCTTCTATTCCACGGGAAGCTTCTAGGAGCTCTCTGTCCACTTTATTCAAGATTGGCATGTGAGCTCTTTTAGAGCCTCAATCCGGTGGTATGTATTGAAAGGATAATTTGGGCCTTGTGGGCTTCAGTGGCATGTGGGCCTTTAATTTCATTATTGTTCATTTTATTTTCACCTTAAAACATAACATAAAATTTAGGCTTTATAAAATTAACATAATACAGATAAAATAAATAATTTTTATACAACGTAGTGAAAATAAAAGAAATGCAATAATTTACATATAACTAAAAATAAAATGCAAAACACTTCTATTAAAAAACGTTAGAAAATGGGTTTAATAAGTCATATTTCATGACTTATCAAGTACAAAGGGAAGCAGTGGGTATATTAGGATATACCCAAAATTCCATTAACAATTAATCCATTTTCTCCAAGTTCACATAGCAGAATCAATACCTTATATTAGGGAGACACTAGCATAAAGCAAATCTCCAAGAAAATACACCCAAAACCCATCAACACCCATCTACCAATCCAATAAAATCAACCAACTCCAAAAATGTCACACCAGCAAAATTTCTCTGCTTACTTGTTAAAATTACAGAAAATAAACGTTCAATGGTGATTTGGACTTGGCTCGTCGTCGACGTCCAGATCTGATCTGTACTAGAGGTGTTACTCATCCCCGTCGTCTATATCTTATATTCCATAATATACTTGACAGAGTATATCAAAATAACTTAAAAATAATAGACCATTTCATGCCCAACCATAAAGTTCTGGCATAGAACACAATTTTAAGACCAAACAAAAACAAAAACAATAATATTAATGAACAAAGAAATAACAGAAATAAAACAACTTTGATTCGGGTTTCTTACCTTATGTGCAGAAAAAGCACTCCCCCAAAAGATTTGATTGGAAGCCCAAAATAACCAACACAAATCTGTACAAATAAGATAACAAAGACAAAAACAGGTCAGTCAACACGTCTACAATCATAATCCCAAGCCCTACAAAATAATTTAAATCATTGAACCCCAAACTTAAAAAAAAAAAAAAAACCCATACCCTTTTGAACTCCAATAAGATTTATAAAAGAAAAAAAGAAGCAACACCCAGTTTATCTTACATTTATTTTCAACTTCGTTAGGTTTGTTTCGTTTGAAGGCATGCTGACAAAAGAGTTCACGAGCTTCATTATCATCTAATTCCTTAACCTTGTGATTGTAATAGCTAACTCTACCACATTCTCGAAGAGTAGCTAACAAGTGTTTGTCCCTTGTTGTTATAATGATTCTACTTCCAGAAGCAAACCAATCACATTTTCCGAGCAAATTTTGTACCTGGCCCAATTTTTGAACATCATCAAGAATTAAAAGAATCTTTTTGTGTTGAAGTCTTTCCATTATCAAATTGGTTCTTTTAGATACACTGCCCACCTTCAAATTTTTATCCCCTAAGATCTCAGAATAAAGCGTCTCTTGTAGTTGGAGTACGCCATCATTTGTTCTTGAGTTTTCTCTAACATTTTCTATAAAGCTGCTTCCTTCAAAACGATAAGCAATCATGTTAAAAACAGCTTTTGCGATTGTTGTCTTTCCTACTCCTGGAAGGCCATAGATCCCAATCACGCGAACATCATTTGACTCAATATCTAAAAACCAATCTATTTCCTTTACACGAGAATCTATTCCAACTGGGTATTTAACGATAAATACTTTCGTACGATTTGATTTAGCATTTGAGATCGCTTCAAAAATGTTTTGGATAAATCCAAATTCAGGGTGGCTGCCAATCACAAAGTATCAAAAACATGTAAAATGTTAGATTAGAAAATAGATATATAAACATAAGCTAAATTCAAAATGTTTAGCTTATGCACCACAACCATTATGTTTAACACTTTCTTTTTTTTGTTCCTTGAAATTAGTTTTAGGATTTTAGTACGAATCTGTATAGGTAACGAAACAAACTTATTGAATATCCCATTTGAATGAAAATTTTAATATAAAGTTTCTAAACATTACGTGGGAGAAACTTCCAATTGATAATACTATCCATCAAGGACGGATCCACACTAACACCAAGGGTGGCCCCGCCCCCCTTCCAACTTTCTAAAAAAAAAAAAATCAAGTGTATATATTAGTTAGGTACTAAGGTTGCTTTTGAAGTTAGGTTCCTAAAAATTAAATTGGGCCCCCACTAACATAATTTTTGGTTCTCTTAAAAAAAATCCCAAATATTAAAAGAAAAAACAAAGTCTAAAATATTGTTTTTGTCCCTAAAGTTTGCATGAATTTCATTTTTTATCCATAAACTTTAAAAAGTTCGTTTTCTATCCCTAAATATTGAAAGTATTACACTTTTTGTCTTAAACTTAAAAAAAAAAAAAAAAATGGTTTTAGGGTTTTAGAACGAATTCACATGGTCTGCATAGGTAACGAAACAATTTATATTGAATATCCCATTTGAATGAAAATTTTAAAATAATTTAAATAAATTTTCTAAACATTACGTGGGAGAAACTTCTAATTAACTGATAATATTATCGTTCATATATTCTTCTCTTTCAATCATTGACATTTGCAAGGCCGGCTCTTGGCCTAGGCATAAGGCCTCCCATGGCATCACATTTCAAAATGGTCCCAAAATTATACTATAACTATTTTTTTATTTTTTATTTTATTAAAAAAGAGTTGGTTGTGCATTGTTTTCCCTACTTCCTAAAAAGCCCCCAAAATATTGGATCAATAGGGGGTGTAACAAATGAAATTTTCAAGAAAGTAACAAATTAATCCATATTATTTCAAAAATTAAAACTCAGTCTATTTAAGTGAAACGACATTGTGTTTAGGTTTAATTTGGGTTAAGAATTTAATTTATTACTTTTTGAAACATGAGGATTTAGTTTATAACAAATGGTTATATATTAAGAAGTTTTTCAAAATTAAAATTAATAAAATCATAGTTAAGATCGATTATGTTATAAGAAGATTACGTGAATTAGCTATTATCAAATGAAAAAGAGTTGTTAATAAAAACTTAATTAGTAATTTTACATCTCAAAAGCGAAGAATAGTAGTTTTTAAATAAAAAAAAATTATAATATGGAAAGTTAAATCAATATTATTTAATTGATATTTAAATATAAAAATTACCTCACATAATTTTGTTACTTTAAGCATATGAAGTTGGTCCGGATGTTTCTAGACATTAAAATAGAAGATATGATTGAAATAGAATACTTTTGTAACAACTAAGAGTGATAAATGTAGAAATTAAACACATACTCATCCTTGTAGGGGAAACCAGATAAATTGGCGGCTTCAATTAGAGCCACCCTCCATCTTTTCACCTTGTTCATATTATCCTTGAATCTTTCTTCATGTTTTGCCAAAGCTTCTCCAAATTTTCCCTTTTGATTACGTACGTATGATGGATCCACCTTGTAAAAAATCGGTAACACAGTTTGGCCATTCTTTTTACACTCAAGAATCTTGACAAGTTCATCCAAGCACCAGGTGGAAGATGCATAATTTTGAGAGAATACAATTATCGAAATCCTTGAACTTTCAATTGGCTTCGATAAGTTCTGCAGAAATTTCTTCCCCCCTTGGGAGCTCATCATCCATGAAGGTGTTAATACCATTATGGCGCAAAATTCCATTCAAATTACTTGTAAAACCATTGCGGGTATCTTCACCTCTGAAACTCAAGAACACATCATATCTGTATCGGTGGTTGAAAGAGGAAGATGAGGCTCCTTTGTTAGTTAGGTAAGCCATTGTGATTTGATATATAGTCGGAGAGGGAGAAAGAAAGAAAGATGTGATGAAATTGGAAGTGTAAGAGTTTAAGAAAGCAGAGAGTGAAAGAAAAATTAAAAAGAAGAGATATTTCTCAATAAATTTGAGAGAGAATGGGAATGGCAGAGTGAAGGAAATGAATGGTAGTTAAGTACTTGTGAGGCCAAGAAGACTTGATAGTCAATTGTGAAAATACTCTTGCACCTAGGAGGAAAGTATGAAGAAATTTCTTGGGTATGCGTTTTGTTCTTGGTTTTGGAGTGTAGCTGATGCATTATGACTTCCTTTTCCAACTTGTAGGAAAGGAAGACAACATTTCTTTCTTCTTTTGCTAAGTGACTTTTCAAACTACCTTATTTTCAAACTTTAAGAAAATACACTCTTTTTGGAGTATCCTTTTCTTTCTTCTTTTCTCTCTCATGAAATCTCCTTTTCTTTTTTTTTTTTTTTTTTTTTTTTTTAATCTCCTTTTTTTTTTTTTTTTTTTTTAGAAAATTGTGTTTTGGTCTTATATGAAAGGAACATTTGTTTGATCCGACAGTGTATATCAATTTATAAAGTTTAGACAAATATGAAGACTAACATAATGCATGGTTTGGGTCCAAATCCTCTCTGGTGCACAGTTGCATATCAATCAATTTCTCTGATTTATTAGCTTGTTTCTTTTATATTAGCTTGTCAAAAGATTTAATAGAAACAATGGGTTCATACGTATCTTTTTTTGATAGAAAAGACTTTATTAAAAAAAGGAGAGAAAGGCAAAAGTAGAAAAAGGGTCCACACATACATCAGCCAAGATTGGACTTGTAGCTGTGAGAGGGACAAAACACCTGTCAAAAAGAAAAACAGGGAAATTGCATTCTTCGAAAAGAAAACCAGAGGCCACATCCATAGCCAGCTAAGACTAACAATTATGATGCAGCAGGGGGGGCCATACTTTGCACGGCAGTGACTCTGTGATAGTCATTGAGGAGCCGTGACGCTAAGTCCATCGTATCTTGGGGAGAAAGGAGTGGATGTCCATGGACAAATTGGTTTCGAGAATACATATCTAATGAGTGAATGAATTGTGTTTCAATTTTATACTCTTTTGTACTTATCAAAATTAAATAAATTATACTCTTTTGTCAGAATTAATCCTAATCTTTTTTTTTTTCACCTCCTCCATCTTTTTTGACTGCCTCCCTCTTCTTATTTTCACACAAATTTTCTTCTTTATGTGTTTGTAAATCGTGACAGAGCAGGTTGTAAAGAACAGTATTTTGGTCTGTATATCAAGTTTAGAAAGATATGAAAGACAAACGTAATGTGGCATGTTTTCTAAAGAACAGTATTTTGGTCTGTATGAACATGCTTATGTCTTTCTCTCTTTCCCTTTTTCCCCGTTTCTTATGATTCTTACAAGGAAAAAAAAAAAAAAAAGATGCTTTCAAACCAAGTCCTCTCCGGTAAGTCTGTTTTCCAGTTTGCAATGAAAAGTCAAAAAAAGCTTTCAATTACCTTTTTATTTTTTAAGCTATGAACCCCACGTGATGTATCATTTTTATTGGTTTTGGGCTACTACCTGCGCTTAGAAACACATTGATTGGGTTATGGATTTATAATTTCATTCCCTTTCTCAAACTGAAACAACCTTGCATATCAATCAATTTGTCTAATTTGTTAGCTTGTTTTTTTACATCAGATTGTCAAAGATTTAAGACAAACTATTTACCATGTGCCATTATGTTACTAAAATTGATAACATTTAAGTTAATAAAAATTGATAACGCCTTTGGATACAAAATTTCTACATTTACAATAAAAATACGCAACTAGTAAAATCAACAATAACTATCAGTTAATAATAAGCAGTAAAATAATTAAGAAAAAAATGCACTCTACAATAGATCAATGTGATGATCACTAACAATTAAACAAGCTATCTACGGAATGGAGCAAACAGTGAAGAAGCTGCTGCATATCCTTGGTTGTTTTTTAATTTTTTGGATGAACAAGCATTTATTAACAAAATTAAATTGTTGAGCTTGATCGAGTAAGCAGACAAATCTTGTGGCAATTCTGCCTAAAGCTTTCATGAAAGCTTGGACTATTCTTTCCTCTGTTTTTACTCTGTCCACAATGAGTTATTGCATTTCTTTGAGGACAGACATAGTATAAACTATACAGTTGCTCCCTATGTATACATTGACTTCTCTACATGCATGTAGCAATCAATTGTAATACCCGGTCCCAAAAAACAAAAAACAAAAAACAAAGGGGTTTATTTTTAGGGTCAACTTAGTAATTTTGATAGTAGGAGTTAGTAATATATATATATATATACTCTAGTCTCTAGATTAGAAACCCTAGCTGTCATAAAACCTATTACTTGTTTCTGACTCAAATAATTATAGAGAGAAGGTTGTTTAAGGACTTTCAAGAGAGGATGCTAGTAAATTTTTGAGGTTGGAATTGTGGATCTTTAGAAGAAGGAAAGGTTTACTTGAGGTAAGTAACTTTAGAGAGAGACACTAGAATTTTGTAAGTTTACTTGAGGTAAGTAACTTTTTCTGAACCAATTATATTTTGCTAAAGCTTCCTTATTTTATTTATGAAATTTTCATTATAGATTATTATTTTAATTAGATACATTGAATTAAGGAAAAGAATTAGAGTTTCTTCGTTTTGAAATATTGTAAATGTATTTGAATTAAATGGTTATTTGGAAAATTCAGTTTCTTCAACTGGGATCAAGCATTTTTGAATTTTGTGAAAAGAAACAAACATTTGTTTGAACTATGATTTTATTGACATCGATTGAAATGAAATTTGGATCTGAAAAGTCTCTAAACTCTGAACAATTGACTATGCTTTGGACCTAGCTAATGGGAGTTATACAGTGGCATAGAAGCTAGTTTCTTCTGGGACTTACCACCAGCCTATGTGTGGTTCTGGGCCTAGTCACGGGAATATAGCGTGATTATAGTCGTAATGTCTTTCTTAAACATATGAAATCCAATTGACTACATTGTTTTAAGTAAATTGACACTTTTGATGTTTTGAACTCATTGTAAGTTATATGTAATTTTCCGCTGCACTGTGTTATATTTTCTTAGGTGTATGAGATTTATCCTATAAAAATTTATATATTTTATTTGAATAAATGTTTGATCTATTCTTTTTAAACTATGGTTATTTACTGAGCCTCCCAGCTCACCCCCCTCTTTTCCTCATTTCAGATCATAAGGAGTAGCAATCATGGGGCTCCTGATAAGGTGGGCGTGTGGGAGATGTTAGGTTTTGGCTCTAATAAATGTTAGACACGAGCAAGGACTGCCTTTGGAAATGACGCTCTCCCCTATCCCCCCACAACCCCTCATCCCCAACCCACAACCCATGCTCCCCCCACAACCTATCCTCCCTCCACCACTTTTTCCGAGCTACCATATCCCTTTTGTACCACCTCATTCCCACTGGCAACCACAGAACTTTCATGAAATCACCCATTGGCCCACCCTTATGTACCCAACACCATATTTCCTAAACTCCAATGACCACCCTATCCTGCCTCCAGTACCTAAAGGTATCCAGTATAATACAAAACCCATAATCCCCACTGATATCCCAGTTATCAATTCCCCACACCATACCAATACACCTTCTCTACCCTAGAGAACTCCTATCACAACCACCCCATCCCGCATCTTTTTGGGTAAACCATGACATTTGGCTGGAGTACAACACTCCTTCCATATTGATGCAAAGTTCTTCTCACTAATATTTGATGGTGGCCGGAAAGATCCGTATCACATCACTGAATGTTGAGGTAAATTCCGCGGTTCAATTTGGGTGAGTTCGAAAGGCTTAAATTGGCTCACCGGAGTTTGGGACAAGTTGTGTCGGATTACGGACCAACCAAAGGGTGATTTCCAATCCTTTTGCGATGGTTACTAGATTCTAGAATTAAGTTGTATGAAGAACAAGGGGGGTCGATTCATGGAGCTCTCTGACTACCATAGCGACTCCCAACAGGGTCATATTCGGATACCGGAAGGGAAGAAAAGACGGGGTTGGGATTCTTTTGTTGAGGAACTCCGTCAATTTTTCTTGGGCATTGGTTCGAGGCCGGTGAGTTTTTCCGGTCATGCAGCCAGTGGATTGGAGGCACCCAATATTATGGACCGAGATTTGAGTCGCAAATCACGCCAAACATTAACTAGCGTATCTTACAAATCTATATATCTATTATATAAACTAAAAGGTGAAGCTGAAAGAAAGTTTTTAGGCTTCCTCAAAACCTGCCACATCAGACTTGCTCATCCCTTATAAATTCATATCATCGTTTCTATCTCCTCATTTTTTTCTCTCTCTTTCTATCCTCATCATCACCCTTTAATTCACCGTACTGTAACTGCTCCCCCTTCCTCTTCCTACTTCTTCAACTTGTTCTCTTCCAGTCACAACCCTTCCTCTATCGATCGTTCAGTTCCCAAACCCTTTCTCTCCCTTATCACTCTTCTTCAATGGTTTAACCTTTGCTATCCTTCCTTGCCGTTACCCCATTGGTCTTTATCTATTTATGTTCTCCCTCACTCTACCATTCCCTCTCCAAGCAGTGGCGGAGCTATGAGTGAAAATTAGCACAGCCTAATTCCAAGCACAAAGCCACAAACCCATTCCAAAATTTAGCCCAATCCAAAACCCATTCCAAATTTCAATCCAAGACCCACCAATTCTTAACCTAACCCACACAAATCTGATCTAAATTCCCAATTTTTCATAAATAAAAACAAATAAATTCACAAAAAATCTCTGCCCTCACCGTTCGTGACCGAACTCTTAAGTCCTGACCTAGCGGCGAGCTCGAAACGCCGTTCGCATCTCTCCATCGCCGCGAGGCTTGCGACGTCGCCTCACCGCCACCAATCGCATTTCTTCTCACCAGTAGCTCCGCCCCGATATGTGTCTCTAACTCTCACCGACTCTATTTCTTTCTTTGACTCTTTCAGTTTCTCAGATCTTATTCTTTTTCAGCTGCTCACTCTTTCTCTCTTTCTCTCTGGTGTTGTGCTTGACTGATTTCTTCAATTTGTGATTGTGAATGACAGAAATGAGGTTGGCTTTTGTCATGGCTTAGTTTATTTGATTACATGGAATTGATTTGTGGTGTTGGTTAACCGTGATTGTGATTAGTGGTAGTGCCATGGCTGGCTTGGTTCATGACTATTGCATTATTTGTGCTGTTGTTTAGGTGCATTATTTGTTCTTTGTGCTTAGCTTTATTTGCATTACATGTTTATTTATTTATATTTGTGCTTAGGTTTATTTGCATTACATGTTTATTTATTTATTTATTTTTTGTTTTGGGGGTAAGGTTCATAATGTTTGGAGGTATTTGCTAAAAAATAATTTTTAATAATTGTTATTCAAATTATTAGTGTATTGAATTTTTTTTTTTTAGCAAAATAGCATTTTTCTATTTAAACGTTGAAAATGTGTATTAAAATCATGATTCCAAGCTACTTGCATCTGTTGAGATGTATTTTTTTTTTCTTCTTTTTTTGAGGTTCCACATTGAAATCGTAAGTCCTAAAATTGATTTTAGAAAAGAAAAAAAGAAAAAGAAAAAAAGAAAAAGAAAAAAAGAAAAAGAAAAAAGAAAAAAAAAATGTTATTCTCCCACAATTTCAAATAACACATATAGATTCCAAGCTACTTGCATCTATTGAGACGTCTTTTTTTTTTCTTCTTTTTTTTGAGGTTCCACGTTGAAATCGTAAGTCCTAAAATCGATTTTAGAAAAGAAAAAAAAAATGTTATTCTCCCACAATTTCAAATAACACATATAGATTTTTTAAATTGCATCTATAATGAGACGTTTTTTTTTTTTTTTCTTTTCAAATAACACATAGATTTTTTAAATTACAAAATCTATAATATACGATTTCAATTATATTCCATTAAAAATAACTAAATCAATTTTTTCGCGCATCGCGTGGGTCCATGACTAGTAAAATATAATAACCAAACCATTATTGTACAACTCAGTACATAAAGGAAAAACAAAGTACTCCCTTGGATTAACGACAAAGGTCAGAAGAACTACAAAAAATGCTTCATACCTCCAATAAAAAAGGTTTACAATTAGAGGGTTCATATGACCTCCTAATTGTTTATACACAAGCAACCATACCTCAACCTCAATGTCCATCTGAACCTTCAACAGCGAAAATCAAATCCTTAAGCAATTCAGCATGATAGTGATGATTATTTGATTGCACCCAGACAAAATGACTTTCATTTCCCACTAAAAGTAATGAGAAAAGAGGTTAAGTTTCCGGGGAAGCTAAACTACTTAGTCCTCCTAACTAAGGTGAAAAATGAAAGAAGGCAGCTGCTCATGATGACAATGTTAGGAAAGTCACTGCAGCTTATCTTGCAAAACTATTAAACAATGCATGTTCAGGAACTTTGTTTTGAATTTCAGAAATACGGAAGAAAAACAAGGACAGTGACAGTATGATGGATGGAGGTCAAGAGGCCTATCAACATCTCTTGTTTAAGTATCTAATATGTGAACCATAAACTTTTATTACCAATTTAATTTAATTTTTTTCTTTTTTTTTAATCTCCTTTTTGTTCAGAGGAAATAAATAAAAAACAAATAGTATGTTTGACAAATTTTTAAGAAACACAACAAGATCAATACAATAGATTGTTTTACAGCTTAAAAATCTCACTTAAAATCATTAGGATCATTAATATGTGACTTGAGGACTAAACATCTTTATCCACCAATTTAAAGAAGTTAATGAAGAAAAAGTCATGACTACAGAAACTGCCACAGTACATAAAACCCAATCCTCACACTACCACAACTTGGAATCACATGTTAATCTTTGCAAAAACAAATACAGATTATAGAGTACCAATTTACCCATTCTCCAGTCTCATTGACAAAAACTATATAATTCTTACACCAAGAAATTCCCAGCAATACATGGGGTTGGGGAAATAATAATAACACAGATGGTCAATCAACGATGTAAGCCTGTTACAATAACAAAATAACTTTATCCGGCAATTACACACTGATTATAACATCACTGTATATCTACCTTTTCTAGATCTAGCTCTCTTTGTTTGTTTGCTAAATCAAAGGTAATGGAAAGGAAAAAACAAAAACAGTAAACACTGCTAATATTTTCTAAGAACCAACCAAGGTATTTTCTAGGTAAGGACCAATCTTTTCTCTAAACCATCTCATAATTTGAAACTAATATTCATCATAGGCAATCCTTAATTAAGATTGTTGTGAATTATTACTTTTCCCTATCCTATTGATGTCCAAGACTAGTATATATTAAAGTAGAAGACGTTGCCGAATGTCTGCCATTTGGCATGTATGACAACGTCTTCTACATAACATGTGGCAACTGAGTTGGATAAAGGATAAATGTTATCACATAATTGCCATGTGTTAATATTTATGTGTATAATTGTAAAGACTTAATATTGCAGAGATTTAATGTATGTTCTGCCTTACCAATTGGTTAAGGCTGCTAGTATATTTATATTACTGTACAGAAGATATACACAAGCAATTAAAGTTTATCAGCACAAGCATTACAATATCAGATCCCTACTTTATAGGAGCATGAGTTTTATCTCTATCTTCTTTGCTATTATCTTCAGTTTCTGCAGAGTTTGAGTTCTGATGGGTTTGAACCTTAACACTCCCCCTCAAGTCCAACGGTATGGGAAGAACGTTGAGCTTGAAATGCAAGGATGTAAACTGGGAGGAAGATAGTGGTTTAGTTAAAAGATCCGCAAGTTGATCATGGGTGGAGACAAACCGGATTAAGAGAGATTTAGAGGCCACCATGTCACGAACAAAATGGAAGTCAATTTCAATGTGTTTGGTTCTGGCATGAAAGACCGGATTTGTGGAGAGATAGGTGGCTCCAATGTTGTCACACCAAAGAACAGGCGAAGAGGAACATGATTGTCCAAGTTCATGTAGAAGAGATTGGAGCCATTTGACTTCAGCAGAAGCATTTGCTAAAGCTTTGTACTCTGCTTCAGTGCTGGAGCGAGCAACTGTGGCTTGCTTTTTGCAACTCCAAGAAATAAGATTCTTGCCCAAGAAAATGCAATAGCTACCCGTAGAGCGACGATCATCACGAGAGCCAGCCCAATCAGCATCAGAAAATGCTTGAATCATGGGGGCAGAACTGCGAGAAATGTGAAGTCCAAAGTAAATTGTGTGCTTCAAATAACGTAGGAGACGTTTGACGGACTGCCAGTGAAGAAGTGTGGGCTTCTGCAAAAACTGAGACAGTTTGTTGACTGCGAAGGCAATATCAGGCCGTGTGAGACCCAAGTATTGAAGGGCACCCACGGTGCTTCTGTAAAGAGTGTGATCAGGGAAGGGTTCACCTTCAAAAGCTGATAGACTGGTAGTGGATGCCATAGGAGTAGTAATGGGTTTAGCTTCATTCATTTTGGTTCGAATGAGTAAATCCATGATGTATCGTTGCTGAGATAGAAGAATACCATGAGGGGTGGACAGTACTTCAACACCTAAGAAGAAATTTAATGGTCCCAAATCTTTAACAGCAAAGTCATGAGTGAGGGAGAGAAGCAGATCATCAATAGCTGAGGGTTTTGATGAAGTGATGATAATATCATCAACGTAAATCAAAATAAACATCGTGAGAGACGTGGTCTTGTAGATGAACAGAGAAGAGTCTGAACGAGAGCCATGAAAACCCAATTCCAAAAGTTTTGTACTAAGTCGAGAGAACCAAGCTCGGGGAGCTTGTTTTAACCCGTAGATAGCTTTCTGTAATTTACAGACATGAGTTGGGTATAGGGGATGTTGATATCCTGGGGGTTGAGACATAAATACCTCTTCGGAAAGAGTACCATGAAGAAATGCATTTTGTATATCAATTTGACGCAGTGACCAGCCAGAAGAAATAGCAAGAGAGAGTACAGTGCGTACCGTAGTGGGCTTGATCACAGGACTGTAAGTCTCGTCATAATCAACACCAGATAGTTGATGGAACCCCTTTGCAACCAGCCGAGCTTTGTGCCGTTCAATTGATCCATCAGCTTTGCGCTTCACCCGAAACACCCATTTGCAGCCAATGAGGTTCTGAGAGGGATGCGAAGGAACTAGTGTCCAGGTATGATTGTGGAGCAGAGCATCGAACTCGAGGTTCATGGCTTGACGCCATTCACGGCTCTTGGCAGCCATGGTGTAGCACGTGGGTTCTGGCTCGGAGCCGTGAGCAACGGCGAGGAGCGCCTTGGGTAACGGGTATCGGACCGTGCCATCCGTGTGAACCTTCGGTTTGGTGATGAGGTTTTTTGAACGGGTAACCATGGGATGAGGTGTATAGGCGGCAGCAGGGGGTGTGGAATTTTCTGGAGATTGCTCAGTGAAAGAGGCGGGTTGGGGAAGATGAGGAATATCAGCTGGTATGGGTACGGGTTGGGTATTTGGAATGGGTTGGCAGGTGTGTAACGGGTTGGGCTCAAGTGGACCAGCAGGTGTGGATATGGGTTGGTGTGGGTACGGGTTGGGCTCATTTGAATTTGCTGGTATGGGTGCATGTGGGAGAGCTTGGGTATGGGACGGGTTGGGCTCCTGGGCTGGTGTGAGATCATTTGGACTTGTAATGTTGGTGGAGGCCCGTGAGTGGTGAGGAGTGGAAGCTGAGGCAGTTGTAAGTGACCGGGCCTGCACAGAAAAAATTGGAGATGGCCCAAGTAGAGAAGTGGACTTACCAGAAGTTACAGTTGATGGAGATGAATTTTTTTGAAAAAATGGGAACAAGGTTTCAAGAAAGACAACATCACGAGAAATATAGAGACGACCAGTGGGAAGATGAAGACATTTGTAGCCACGATGGAGAAGACTATTGTTACCCAAATATCAACCTAAGAGGGGGGGTGATTTAGGTTGAGGCAAACTTTTTCGATTTAAATGCGGAATTAAAAACTATTTTCAATTAGCAAAAACAAATTTAAGAACACAATTCAATTGCAATAAGATATGATAGAAAATCAAACACAAGCATATATAAGCAATTAAATATGTAAGAGATAGAGAGAGAGAAAATCAAACACGATGATTGTTATCGAGGTTCGGCTTCCCGTGCCTACGTCCCCGCCTCAAGAACACTTCTTGAGGATTCCCAAATCCACTATTTGACAATCTTCTTTCGGGTGAAGATAAAACCGTTACAAATCTTCCTTACACAGTGAAGAGTAACCACCGAGTGAAAAATCCTTTTCACTCCTTAGGATTTATACCAAAACCCACAAATCTTCCTTACAAGGTGAAGAGTAACCACCCAGTGAAAAATCCTTTTCACTACTTAGGATTTATACCAAAACCCTAACAAAAACACTCAATGGTTTCAACAAAGTATTTGTTGTACAAGATAAGGCTCTCTCAAAGAGTAATTGTACACAATATGCTCACTCTAATAGTATATCAAGGATTTGATCAATATGGCTCAAAAAGTGTTTAGAGAAATTTTCAATCAAGGATTTTGAATGATATGAAAATATAAGCTTGAGAAGGATGGATTGATGTATAAGATGTTATCTTTTCTATCTTTGATTTCTCTTGTATGCTTGATGTTTAGAAATGAAGAAAGGGTAGTATTTATAGCCATCATGTTGTCTTGCATTCTTCTTGATTTTCAATCAATCAATTTGTTTTCTTTGAAAACTTTTCTTCTTAAGATTTTTCAACCATAATTGATATGGTTGTCTTGCATGTGAATTTCAATCAATTAAGTTTGTCTTTGAAGACTTTAAGAGATTTTTCAATTGATATGGTTGTCTTATATTTGAATTTCAACTAATCAAATTTGTCTTTGAAGACTTTAAGAGATTTTTCAATTGATATGGTTGTCTTATATTTGAATTTCAACCAATCAAGTTGTCTTTGAAAACTTTAAGAGATTTTTCAATTGATATGGTTGTCTTATATTTGAATTTCAACCAATCAAGTTGTCTTTGAAAACTTTAAGAGATTTTTCAATTGATATGGTTGTCTTATATTTGAATTTCAACCAATCAAGTTTGTCTTTGAAAACTTTAAGAGATTTTTCAATTGATATGGTTGTCTTATATTTGAATTTCAACCAATCAAGTTGTCTTTGAAAACTTTAAGAGATTTTTCAATTGATATGGTTGTCTTATATTTGAATTTCAACCAATCAAGTTGTCTTTGAAAACTTTAAGAGATTTTTCAATTGATATGGTTGTCTTATATTTGAATTTCAACCAATCAAGTTTGTCTTTGAAAACTTTAAGAGATTTTTCAATTGAAGTTGGTTTTAAAGTTGAGCCTTAAAGATCAAATCTTAATAAACTTTACAAAACCTAACTCTTACTTCTCATATGTCTCGGATCATTGTCTTTGAGCTTGATTTCTTTGTCTTGAGTCTTGATGACTTTGATCTTCAATGAATTTGCAACTTGTCAACTTTGCATTTGCTTGATATTTGAATTGGCCATCTTGGTCCAATTAAATCAATAGTCAAAATTAAGCTTTAAAACATAAATCATTAGTTCATATGAAAATATCATTAATGAACAACTTAAAATCATGGTTATCATCAAAACTACATGAATGTCCTTGGATTAATTAGCCAATTAATAATTATTGAAACCTTGAGGCTAACAATCTCCCCCTTTTTGATGATGACACATATGATATGATATTTTTATACGATTTATGATTTTGAAGCTTTTCTTGAAAAGCTCCCCCTAAAATAATGCATATCTTTATATTAGAGATTTTTAAATCTCCCCCTATCTTTATGCATAGATTAATTTGTCATTTAAGTATTATCAAGCAATCAATATATATGCGTATTTTTGCCAATTATTGCAAGATATGATAATTCACCAATAGATATGATAATTCATTAATAGATAAAAAAAATGTCATATCTTTCTCCCCCTTGGCATCATCAAAAATAAATATTATATCTCCAAGCATCATTCAACATTTTAAACAACCAAAAAAAATTTATTTCTCCTTTGATTTAGTTCAAACATAGAACAACTAACTAATATAACATATTTCTCCTATTTGGTACAAAGAAATAAAACAAATACATTCATATTTGTAAGATTCTTCATCCTAGTGGTTCGGTTGGATTGAGGGTTCGGTTGAAGATGCTTCAAGAAAGGATATGATGTCCCTTGCCATATGCCTAAAATGCTGATGATTTAAGCAATCTGGAAAGGACATGGGATGATGCCCATATATTACGTACTCTCTCTCTTCTGTCATACAAAGCTTCAGGTGTATCAACAGTTGTATGAACGGGATGATTCGGATGAGGAAGATATATTTGGAGTGTATGCCTAAAGATCTTCCCATCAACCTGGTGTATGAGAGAGGTACTTCAACCGAGAAGCATGATCAATAATAATCTTGCTTCGTGGAAACTTGATCAATAATAATTTTGCTTCTATCTGAGAAGATCAAGTATTTGATTTTATGAATCTCTAAATGATGCTGCATCCTCTTAGAGTGTTATCTAAAGAATGAGAGAAAATATTATCGGAGAGGTGTGAGTATGTAGTGGAGAGGTGAAGCGAATTTATAGGACAGACGCGCTGTTTGAAAGAATGGTTCAGATTTTGCTACGTGTCATAAGTGTGAATGAATGGTTCAGATTTTGCTATGTGTCATAAGTGTGAATGAATGGTTCAGATTTTGCTACGTGTCATAAGTGTGAATGAATGGTTCAGATTTTGCTACGTGTCTGACTTATCCAATTGCGCACGCCATAGACACCGATAAATCAGGAAGTTTGAAAAAAAAATATCTGCTTTTTCAGAAAAAAGATTTTTGTCGACGCATCGAGTTCTGAGTCAGTGATATTTCCGTATACGTTAAATCTCGAGATTTGAACGTTGAATTTTGAAGAAAAATCTCGGGAGTCGGGTGATAGGTACAGGCTGGTTGTTCAAAAATCTGAGGTTTATTTAACACACACTAATTTTCGATGAACTTCATCATTTTCAAACTCTTAGCTTAATCTCTTATTAGATTTTCTAGAATGGCTTCCTCTTCTTCTCAAAACAAACCAGAAACAATTAATCTAAATGATACACCTAGTGTGATGCCAGAAGTCTGGCGTCCTTACTTCCTTTCAATTAATGGCCCTGTATCAGTAACTGATTCAGTGATATTGAATGGTGAGACTGCCACCGCAGTAGCTGCCGGTCTTTGTACTCCGGAGGATGCAAAGGATTTTAGCTGGGAGGACTGACCCACAAATAATAAATGAATCATTGGCACTCACGATTCAGTGTACTGCCACTGTTTCTAACATGGGACGTCGTCTTCATGTTAGGAATATGGAAGTGAAAGCGCTGCGTTCTCAAGTCACCATTTTACAAAGGTTGCTGAAGGAGAGTAAGAAGAAAGTAGGGGAGGTTAAGGAGGAGAACAAAAGGCTGAAGGCGCTCGTGGATTCTTATGCCGATGATTTGGTAATCCGGTCCACAGAGCAGAGCAAGACCACTAATAAGCTGCAGAAGCAGTACGAGAAGCTACTAGCTGAGGTGAAGGAATTGACTTCTCGTTCTATCCCTAAATAAATGTAGTGGGAAGTGTAGTGGTTTTTCCTTTTGTGGTGGTTTCTCCTTTGTGGCTTTCTTTTTAATAAAATCAAGTTTGTTTAAATGATGAGTTTTATTTCTTATTTTATGCATGAACATATACGCAAATATACATAGAACTGGGCATATAATCTAATGTTCAAAGCAATATAACTAGAAAGATATAAAATGAACAATTTTATGAACATGATATGGATAAAATCATTTTATATTCAATTCTTAAGGTATATATAGATTTAACACAGTTGAATCAAATAGAAGGATAATAAATTCAAGTTTATTTGATATCAACGTATCTAGCCATACCTATTTCACGTCGAATTGTGCAAAATCGTTCTTCAATGAGAGGTTTCGTGAGAATATTTGCCCATTGACTATCGGTGCTCACAAATTCAAGTTCAATGTCCCCTTTTTGCACATGATCTCTTATAAAATGGTATCTAATTTCAATGTGCTTTGTGCGAGAGTGTTGGATAGGATTTTTACTTAAACTTATGGCACTTGTGTTATCACACCTTATGGGAATATGATCAAAAAGAATTTTAAAATCCTCTAGTTGTTGTTTTATGTAGAGAGATTGAGCACAACAACTACCGGCCGCTACATATTCGGCTTCCGCCGTTGATAAGGCCACGGAGTTTTGCTTTTTACTAAACCATGATACTAGTGAGTGTCCTAGAAAGTGACAAGTACCACTAGTGCTTTTGCGATCAATTTTGCAACCGGGCAAAATCCGCATCCGTGTAGCTTATTAAGTCAAATGAATTTGACTTAGGGTACCATAATCCTAAATCAATGGTTCCAAGCAAATATCGAAATATTCGTTTGACCGCAATTAAGTGTGATTCTTTAGGACAGGATTGAAACCGAGCGCAAAGACATACGCTAAACATTATATCGGGTCTACTTGCGGTTAAATAAAGTAAACTACCAATCATACCTCGATATAGCTTAACGTCCACCGGTTTACCTTTCTCATCTTTGTCAAGCTTTGTTGAAGGACTCATGGGAGTTCCATATGCTTTAGCATTTGTCAATCCAAATCTTTTTAGTAAGTCTATGACATATTTGGATTGATTTAAGAATATCCCATCTTCGGTTTGCTTTATTTGAAGTCCGAGAAAGAATTTTAGCTCACCCATCATACTCATTTCGAATTCATCCTGCATAGTCTTAGAGAATTCTTTGCACAAGTTTTCATTAGTAGAACCAAATATAATATCATCAACATAGATTTGCACAATAAGCATGTCTTTTCCATCAAACATTAGAAATAATGTTGTGTCAAGTTTTCCACGTGTAAAACCCTTTTCAATAAGGAAACCACTTAGTCGTTCATACCAAGCTCTTGGAGCTTGTTTTAAACCATATAAAGCTTTTGATAATTTAAAAACGTGGTTTGGAAATTCATGATTTTCAAATCCAGGAGGTTGTTCTACATAAACTTCTTCGGCAATAAAACCATTTAAAAAGGCACTTTTGACATCCATTTGAAATAATTTAAAATTTTTAAAACATGCAAAAGCAAGTAACATGCGTATAGCTTCTAATCTAGCAACTGGAGCATAAGTCTCTCCATAATCAATACCTTCCTCTTGATTATAACCTTGAGCGACTAACCTTGCTTTGTTCCTTACTATTATACCTTCTTCATCCTTTTTGTTTCGGAATACCCATTTTGTACCAATGACGGAGTGGTCCTTGGGTCTAGGTGCAAGAGTCCATACCTTGTTTCTTTCAAATTGGTTTAGCTCTTCTTGCATGGCCAAGATCCATGATTCATCTTCAATAGCTTCATTTATGTTCTTTGGTTCAATCTGTGAGAGAAACGCCATGTTGTTGCAGATGTTTCTTGAGCTTTGATCTTGTGCTTACTCCACGTTCAACTTCACCAATGATTAATTCTTTAGGATGACTATGGACTACGTTCCAACTTTTTGGTAATTCTTCATTTTTGGTTGGAGGAAGCGCTTTTTCTTCATCTTTTGGTTCATCTACTTGATCTTTGACTTTTTCACTTAAATCAACTTGGTTAGATGAACTAGCTTTATTTATCAAGAGAAGATTGGCTCATCATCACAATTATTTTTTATATGGAATGGATTAGTCTCATCAAAAACAACATGCATAGATTCATCAACAACCATGGTTCGTTTATTGAACACTCTATATGCTTTACTATTTGTAGAATAACCAAGGAATATACCTTCATCGGATTTAGCATCGAATTTACCAAGATTATCTCTATCATTCAATACAAAGCACTTACATCCAAAAACTTTGAAATATCCAATGTTAGGTTTTCGATTATTCCATAGTTCATAAGGAGTTTTATTTAAAGTGTTTCTAATGATGGTTCTATTTATAACATAGCAAGCGGTGTTAACAGCTTCTGCCCAAGAAGTATTGAGGTAAATTATGTTCATTAAGCATAGTTCTAGACATTTCTTGAAGTGATCTATTTTTACGTTCTACTACTCCATTTTGTTGAGGAGTACGAGGTGCCGAGAAATTGTGTCCAAAACCATTTTGATCACAATATAGTTCAATATCTTGATTATCAAATTCTCTACCTCTATCACTTCTAACATTGTTAATTGTATAACCTTTTTCATTTTGAATTCTTCTACAATGTTTAACAAATGCTTTATGAGCTTCATTTTTGTGAGCAAGAAATAATACCCATGTATAGCGAGAGTAATCATCAACAATTACAAATGCATACAATTTGCCACTTAAAGCTAGCGGTTCTAATAGGACCAAATAAATCCATATGCAATAATTCTAGAGGTCTTGAAGTAGAAATAACTTTCTTTTTCTTAAAAGATGACTTAGTTTGTTTACCTAGTTGACATGCATCACATATTTTATCTTTAACAAATTTAGTAACCGGCAAACCTTTTACTAAATCAAGTTTAGACAATTTTGAGAGTAATTCCATATTGGCATGTCCTAATCTTCTATGCCACAACCAACTATTTTCATTTATGGCAGCAAGGCAAATTGATTCTTTTGAAGTCATATTATCAAAATCAATAGTGTAGACATTTTCATTTCTAAATGCCACAAATAAAACTTGATTATCAATTTCATTTACTATAATGCACATGATTGATTTAAATATTACATTATAGCCTTTATCACACAATTGGCTAATACTTAGCAAGTTATGTTTCAAACCATCAACCAAGAGAACATCTTCAATAACAAGAGAATGTGTTTTACCAATATTACCTATACCGATGATCTTTCCTTTTGAGTTATCACCGAATTTGACATTTCCTCCATCTTTTAGAGTAAGAGAAGTGAACTTGTTTTTGTCACCTGTCATATGCCTTGAACATCCACTGTCAAGAAACCACTTCTTCTTGGTAGATTTGGATATCAAGCATACCTACAAAACAACTTCAAATAACCTTCTTTGGTACCCAAATTTTCTTGGGTCCACTAGGGTTAGCTTTTGGAGGAGTAGTTCCTTTGACTACCCAAATCATATTTTTCATGGGACATGTATGAATATTATGCCCTAATTTTCCACAATGTTTACATATGGGAGATTTCAAGAAGTTTTCATTAATGAAAAATTTTTGATAGTGTTTTTCTTTTATTTTCGGGTTATATCCAATACCCGCTTTGTCAAAAACACATCTTTGACTACCTAACAAATTATCCAAATTTTTCTTTCCATTTGTAAAGTTAGTCAAAATTTTGTTTAAGTTTTCAACTTTGAGTTTTAATTCTTTATTTTCATTTACTAAGAGATTTGAATCATAAGCTATTTGTGATGATGTTTCCACATCTTTTGCTTTCATTTTCTCAATGAAGCTTTGTGATTCAATTTTCAACTTAATTATTTCTTTTTCTAAAGATAGATTTTTATCATTTAAAGAAATAATTTGTTTTTCTAAAATTTCATTTTTGCTTTTGAAATCATCTAATTCGTTTGAAAGAGATGTGACTTTCTTTTTAAAAACTTTATTTTTCAAAACATTCTTCTCAAATTCTTCAACCAATTCTTCAAAAGCATTTTGTAATTCATCATAGCTATAAGATTCATCTTCTAAAGAATTAAGTTTAGAAGTTACCTCATCTTCATATGCCATTAAGCAAAAAGCTTCGGTAGAATCTTCTTCATCGTTGGATGTTTGAGGGCTAATGCTTGTACATTCATCTTTCTCTATTTGAGGCAATTTGTGATCATGAACAAGCATGCTCATCTTTGATTCTTGACTTGCTTCTTCATATGTAGCTTCAAGTCTTTCCCAAATTTCTTTAGCTGAATTACAACTTGAAATTTCATCAAATTCCTTTGAGTCAAACGCACAATATAAACAATTCATAGCTTTATAATTTAATTCAATGAGTTTGACATCATTTTCATCCCATTCAGTTTCTTGTTTGGGTATTTCTTGTTCTTCTACTATTTTAGTAGGAACATGAGGACCATTTACAATGATTTTCCATATGAGATAATCTTGACCTTTAATGTACGTAGTCATTCTAGTTTTCCAATAACTATAATTACTACTAT
>OU015761.1:25738987-25798538 GCA_907173295.1 Fagus sylvatica | reverse complement strand
TCTTTCAAAGTTTTAGGGTTAATTTATTTTTAGGCGGTTTTGATTTCTTAATTATGGACATAACAATATATAGGCTTCTTTTCTTCTGGGGTAGTTGCTACATGATCTTAATTTGATAGTTCCAGTCTCATCATGCAAAGTATAACCACAATAACTCTCTTCATAAAATTACTACTAAGACCATGAATATGATTGAGGGATATCATGATCATAAACTGATTACATGTTGTGAAACAATGGAAATTAAATTAGGGGTCATGCCCTTTGAAATCTATTCTTTCATACTTTCTTGATTTCATAATTAACATATATATAAATAATGAGATTTGAAATTTATGATACCCGCTCAATGATGATTGTTATTTACCATAAGATTTTTTTTTATTTATTTATTTTTATAGGAAAAATTTGAATTCAAGTCTCTTATTTAATGACAAAAGACTTTACAAACCCGTTGAGCTAATTAGAACCCCCAATTTTTATTTTTATTTTGCTCTTAAAACCGTTGTATGTTGTATGTCTAGAGTCTTTCATTTGATGCAATATGCCAATATGAGGATAATTAGATCCACGAGGTGTCAATAATTCAATATATATTGGAAGCATATTTGTGAGTATGAAAACGAATGGCTACTTTAGTCTTGAAATTTAAAATTTAACCCCTTAATAATGCTTTCAATTTCAATAATTTATTTAATGTGTTAGACAACGCTTAATAGTCAAGAACTTAACTAGTAAAAACTAAAAGCCATTTAATTTATTCAATCACCAACCACTTGCAACCTAATGCTGTGGAAATGCAAAGTGGATGTGTTTTTCTTCCCCCAGTGATCAATCTCATCCTATGTATGTTTTAATATTTTCTTTTTTAATCACATACAAAATGATAATATAATAATTATTGATATCATTACCATCAATTGCCACCGTGATTACTATTGCCACCACCATAATGATCAATGACTCAATATCTCACTAGCTACCACTATCATGATCATCATGTGTATATATCATAGTATTGTTATTGTGGTCGTGACAATTGTTACTTGCAAAGCACCACCAACTTGTCGACAACACCATCACAATTGTTACAAACTTATACAGTTATACCACGAATTAATATATGTATTACCATCACTGTACACCTCAATCCCACTCAGCATTGTTGTTGTTATCATGATTGTCACCACCACCAATACTAGTAACCTTCAAGCAAATACAACTCTATAATGCTAATTATTTGTTTTAAGAAACGACCATTTTGGGGAAGAAATTTATATATGAAGTTTCATATTTTTCGACATTTATTATTATCAAATGGTACTTAATTATCAATTTTTGTACTAACTTTTCAATTCTAAATTTTCAGTGCATATACTTTCAATATATATATTAATAGTTCAGTTCTAAAAATTTCAACACCAAAATTCATAGCTCCTTTAAATAGAACCTTAATTTAATTGTATTAAGTTGAATAATCAAATTGTAATTTTCTTTCCAAATTCCAATGACCAGGTGTTCTAAGCTCTTTGGTTACCTAACTAATCCTTGTGCATTTCTTTATTTCTCATGAAGCATACGATTAGATATAAATATCTGGGTGCTAATCAAAATTGTATTCCTTCACTTTTTATTCATTTAGAATTAATCCTCCAGAAAATCATTTCTGGAAGGCTATATCACAAAGAATGGAAAACATAATCTATGCTATTTATGCTTTTCCCCCCCATCGTAGGTAGCTCATCCAACGATCGTCAACTGGCTAAATAGCCTGATGGCATTCCAGATTCCACCCTAGTTGGTGGCTCTTGTATGCAAGTTCGATCCGCTTGTGTATAGGTGAAAATTACATTTCAAACCCTATAGTTTAGGGAGTGTAACAAATTAAATCTTATAGTAAATTCAAAAGTAACAAATTAAACATTATACTTTCAAAAGTAACAAATTAAAACCATGGTTCTAATTCTACTTGAATGAGTTGAGGTTTAAATTGTTACTTTTTGAAACTTTAAGATATAATTTGTTACTTTTGAAAATATAGGGGGTTAATTTGTTACTTTTTGAAACTTCAAAATTTAATTTGTTACTTTAATTTGAAACTATATGGTTTAATTTAGCCACACACCCTAAACTATAGGGTTTAAAATGTAAATTGCAAAAATAAAAATGACATAGTTACAATCACCAAAGAAAGAAAGGTATAGATTGACAAAAAATAGGTTCTCTACAGGGAGCTAGGATTTTTTTTTTGGGGGGGGCTCAAAGTATGAACCAATTTTTATTTTTTTGGTTTTGATAATTTGATACTTGGGGTTGGGGGAGGGGGGCAGGAGGGATTTGAACGTCTTTGAATGTCTCCGTTGAAAACACCAAGAGGTGATAATTCAACTACAAGGCTCTTGGCATGAACTAAAAAAATTTGACCATTTAAGAATATTGAAAATACTCGAATGCAAATATGAAAAATAGAACTACTATCTAGCCAATATTAACAAAATATAAACAAAATAAATGATACAAAAATTGTCTCTTAATACATTTCCTTTTACATTTCAACTACAATCAGGTATGATCTATCAAACTAGAACTCGACATTCTTTTAAATTCCAAAACTCATATATGATTGATTTTGTACTCAATTTCACAACAATTTCTCTTTCAGTGTACAAAATCAAAGGATCCGTTAGAAAATCATCTTCCATTTTATTGTGAAAATTAGTATTGATATGTATGACTGAAAATACTCATCCGTAGTTGTATTAGAAATAAGAATGGTAAGTAAAAGTGCAACCACTTTATAATTAAGTTGGTAGGCTATTGATTTTCCCGTCCTTACTAACTATAGTCACAATTCAAAACATTTGATAATTTTTTGAATTCCTAATGCCACTACATTATGCTTATAAGGGTGAAGTTCCATTTTCAATAATAGTTTTTCATGATATGTGAAGTCTTGCATACAATTTTTTTACCAACAAAAAAAATATCATCAATTCTAAAAGATTTATATATACGCCTCTCAAGGATCAAGAGCTAACTTAAAATAAACAACTTCACTACACTCTCACTAAACCAATAGATAAAGTCTGTAATTAAGAATCTATTACAACATAAAAAAAAAAATACTCAATCACAATGCTCAATCATAAAGTCATTTTATTATGACCAGCTCAATCCCATCTCTCAACATAACAAAAATTCATATCTAGGAAATCTATGTTGCATACCTCACAAAATGATTTCGAAGTGGTAGTAAAGCATCCCATCTATCTTCTATGAATCTTTAGATAAGCGTTTTAGTGGGAGTGAAACAAGTTTCATGTCACCAAGTCCTCACATGATTCTCTCTAATTTTAGAAAGAGAGTTAAAAGAATTCTCCATATGATTCATAAAGTACAATTTATTTTGTCTCTAATTTCCTTCCAATTTTAAATCCATCAACAATGAATGCATTATGCCCTATGAATCTCAAATGGCTTATTAAAAAGAAAGTATGGTAAACAAAAAAACATATCTTTATCAGGAAAAATATTCAAATCATTAAGGAAATAGCGTGGATCACATGGAACAATTTTCTCTCCATTTTGAAACGGAAATGGTCTATTTCATGGTTAAGATTTTTATTTCATGGGTCTAATACAGATTATTACGTTATTTAAAATTTAAATCACGTGATACTAGATATACCTTTAGATTTGAAATATTTAATCCTAATCATGAAAAAGAATCATTTCAAATTGAGAGGATCTTAATACAAACCACCAAGGTTGAAAGTCATATTCATATTTAATATCTCATTATATATCAAATATATTTCTAACTAAAAAGAGCCTTTGATATTTCTAACTAAAAAGAGCCCATTAGGCTTCGTTTGGGAGTTTAGAAGGAAATGGAATGGAATGATTAAATTTTAAAGGAATGGAATGTGTTTAATAAATAGAATGGAATGGAATGGAATAGAACGGAATGTAATGGAATGGAACTAAGTAATCTTGTTTGGATGTTTTAAAATAAAGGAATAGAATTGAATGGAATGTAAGTAACCTTATTTAGGAGTAATATTAGAAATGAATAAAAATGAATCATTTTATAACAACATTACTACTATACCCTTTATTTTAATCTAGTTTAAACACAGTAAGAATAATGTTTTAGATTTATCATACGGTATTATGCTCCTGACAACTACTTTAGTCCATTGAATTTAAATTAACATAAAAAATGGATTTATCAAACTATAATTCTTTTTTATGCCACAGTTCTATAATAGCTACTATTCCTATACTTTTATTCTTAGGGGAGAGGATACAATATTCTAATATAATTCAAAGATATTCAAAAAAGAAAAAGAAAAAAAAAAGACTATTGAATCTCCATATCAACTAGCAACTATTGCTTCAACATCATATATAGCCTTAACCTTTTCTAAACACAACAATGCACAGCAATTAAACTCTCTGCCTATATATTTTTGTTAATTTTGCTATTGAGTTTATGGTATCCAAAATAAAAAGGAGAGAAAAAACTCTCAGGTTTGGGATGATAGCGGTAGCATAAGAAGATGTGAGAAGATGAAGGTAAGGAATCAGGGATAATCTAGTATTTAAAAAAATATATTAAGGGCATTTTAGGAGTTTTGGTGAAAATTTCATTAAACAAAATTTCATTCCCTCCTATTCCTCCCAATTTTGGGGGGATTGAAAATTGGGGTTTGGAGGGAATAGAGGAATGAGTGTCACATTCTATTCCCTTCACTTAAACTCCCAAACAAGGGAATGATCTTTCAATTCTTTTCCATTCCCTCATACTTAAACTTCCTAAACAGGGGAAAAAAAATATTATATTCTTAAAATATATATATATTTATTTTTTTTTTCCATTCCTTTCCCCCTCCCAAACGGAGTGTTAGTGTTTCCAAGTAATTAAAGAAAATAATAATAAAACCCACACATAGAGACAACAAAACCCCCCCAAAAAAAAAAGAAAAAAAAAAAACAAAAAAAAAAAAAAAAAAGAAGAAGATTGAGCTAGACAGTACCTAAATCTCAAAGTTTTAAAATTTTAACTTTGGGTCTTAAACGACAAGCAATCAAAGTGTGGGTTCCAATTAATTTAACTGGTAAAGTCTTTTATCGTTGTCTGAGTAAGTTCGCTACACCAAAAACCAAGATGTCTTGACCTGATAGTAAGAGCAATCATCATGTAACGGACGTCATAGGTTCAAATTCTATTCGTAACTAAAAAAAAAAAAAAAAAAAGTGTCATACTAAAGATAAATATGGATCAAGTGGCTAAGTGACTTTTCTTTTTTTTTTTTTCTTTTTTAAGGTTTTTTGGACTTTCAATTTGGGGGCTAGTTTTCAATTTGAGAATGGTTATGTATAAATTTTTTGAGTCCAAACTTCCAAGTCTTATATAGTACTAACAAAAGATTAAAATTTATGGGGGAGGTCATGGCCCCGTAGGCCCTTAGTTTTAGAATGGTTGGGTGCCCATTTCTTGGGCATGCAGTTTTGAACTCCACTACAAATGAATCCTTTTGGGTTGAGCCAGCTTTGATCGCATTCGCTGTATTGTCTCGAGGTTTCTCAGGCCAAAAGGATAAATAATAGACTAAAGTCAATTTTTGGTCCCTTAACTTAAGGGGTGTTTTTATTTTTACCCCCTAACTTCAAAAATTTTCATTTTGATCCTTTAACTCTGTTTAGTTATCAAATTATCTCTTCCGTTCATTTTTGTTAGAGGCCCCCATTAAATACCTAGTTGGACAACTGACGTGTCATCTGATGTGGCCTAATTTTAACAGTCATTAAAAAAAAAAAAAAAAATAGACATTAAAATAGGTGAAATTTCACGATTTTAATTCTTGTCAAACATGTTGCTACTGGAATTTTTCTTTTCTCTTCTTTTTTTGTTCTAAGGTGTTTTTCAAAAGTCTTTGGCACCAGCAGAGCAGTTCATTGCATCAACAAGGACACCTATTTCTCTAATTTATCCATTTTATCCTGATCAAATTCAAGCTAATTATGAAATCTCCAGGCAGAACACAAATTACTGGGTATTATCACTGGTATATCTATTTTACACTATCATTCTCATTGCCAAATCAATTCAAAATTATTGAATGTTTTATCCCATTTCCTTATTCCAATTTTCTGCGCTACACAACATGTGAATATTGGGTAGCAAAATGGCCCAACAATCGAATTTATAAAATCCCGTTATCACGGAAAAAAAATAAGAACAAAAAATATCATGAAGTATGGTTGAGCTTCGTTTTGGTGGAGGTTCAAAAATAAGAATAAAAAATCCCTAAGGAAGAGAAAGTGGAGGAGCCGGAAAGAAGATTAGAAGAAAGAAGAAGAAGAGAAACCTAAAGAAGAAGTTGAAGAGGAAGAGACTAAAGTTGTGGAGGTTCAAGCTCCGGCAACTCCAGCTCCGGCACCACTAGCTGAGGTGGCGAATCTACCGATCGCTCACATAGAGAAGCCAAAGCAGATTAAATTGATGTAGAACCCTCGATCTCACCTGAATGGGGCTGGAATAAACCCAAAATATAGCCATATAGGTAGGCAACTCCCCGCAAACCATCATCTGGTAAGTGAGAACTCTAAAACAATATTGAACCTTGCTTTTGAAAAACACATTTTAACAAAAAAAAAAAATAAAATTTCAGTAGCAACGTGTTTGACTAAGAATTAAAATCGTGAAATTTCACCTATTTTAATGTCTACTTTTTTTTCTTTTTTTTTTTCTTTTTTTCTTTTTTTGACGTGTCAAAATTAGGACACATCAAATGACACGTTAATTATCTAACTAGACACTTAACAGAGGCCTCTAACAGAAATAAACGGAATGGACAATTTGATAGCTAAACAAAGTTAAGGGGTCAAAATGAAAATTTTTGAAGTTAAGGGGTCAAAATGAAAACACCCCCTAAATTAGAGGGCCAAAAGTTGACTTTAGTCTAAATAATAATATTGGACCAATCAAGTCCAGCATGTCCTAACACAGCCCTAGTTGGTTGTTAGGCTGGTTTTCCTTAATCATCCAATATTGACTAAAAAATAGCTAATAATGAATAAAAAAATGAAACAAGATAAAGAATATTAAAAAACGCTGAGGGTAGCTCAATTGGTCCAGTCTTGGGTGTGCTCCAATGGTCACTAATTGGAGTCATTCTCAAGGGCCACCTACCTTAAGGCAAAACCTTGCGCCTATCGTGGTACACGTGCTAATAGGGTGTTGTGTGTTCCCCTAAGATTTTTCGAGACCAAGCCTTGCGTATATCTACGGAACGCTGAATTGGACACTCAAAGTTATAAATATATATATATATATATATATATATATATATATATATTATAAAAAAAAATATTAAAAACAAAAAGATAAATATAGAGTATTTGTGTAACATGCTAACCAAATCAAAATTGAATTCAATTGCTAACCAAAAATAAAAAAAGTATGTGTGCAACATCTATGGGTGTTTTCTGGGAGGAACTTTCGGCCTGATGCTCACACAAAATGCCAAATGCCAATCAGTGAATTTCTTTTTGTAAAGAGATTCGTTGGCACAAAATGCCATTAGCTTAAATCTTGATAAGTTGATATACGCTGTTGGCTCAATTCTTCATAATTTAATTGCCTGCCACTTGGAAAAAAGCAACCATGACCAAACCAATGTTCCTTTCATACAGACCAAAACACAATTCTCTATAAAAAAAAAAAAATAAAAAAAGAAAACGATTTCAAAAGGAAAAAGTGTGTATCTCATAAAAGTAGCTTATAAAAAGAAGAAAGAAATTGTGTCTTCCTTTCCTTAAAGTTTGAAAAGCAATTCATAATGGATCCAAAACGCGTACCCAAGAAATTTCTTCATACTTTCCTACTTGGGTGCAACAACATTTTCACAATTGACTATCAAGTCTTCTTGGCCTCACAAGTACTTAACTAAGTTTCATTTCCTTCACTCTGCCATTCCCATTCTCTCTCAAACTTATTGAGAAATATCTCTTCTTTTTAATTTTTCATTCACTCTGATTTCTTAAACTCTTACATTTCCAATTTCATCACATCTTTCTTTCTTTCTCCTCTTCGTCTATATATCCAAATCACAATGGCTTTCTTGACCAACAAAGGAGCCTCCTCTTCCTCTTTCAATCACCAATACAAATATGATGTGTTCTTGAGTTTCAGAGGTGAAGATACCCGCAATGGTTTTACGAGTAATTTGAATGGCATTTTGCGTCATAATGGTATTAACACCTTCATGGATGATAAGCTCCCAAGGGGAGAAGAAATTTCTACAGAACTTCTCGAAACCATTGAAAGTTCAAGGATTTCGATAATTGTATTCTCTGAAAATTACGCATCTTCCACTTGGTGTTTGGACGAACTTGTCAAGATTCTTGAGTGTAAGAAGAATGGCCAAATTGTGCTACCAGTTTTCTACATGGTGGATCCATCAGACGTACGTAATCAAAAGGAAAAGTTTAGAGAAGCTTTAGAAAAACATGAAGAAAGATTCAAGGATAACATGGAGAAGGTGCAGGGATGGAGGAAAGCTCTAACAGAAACGGGCAAAATATCTGGTTGGCATTACAAGAATGAGTATGTATTTAATGACTACTATTTGGCTTTTATGATTTTCAATTGATTTATCTGAATTTTAGTGTTAACAACAGCTATCACTAATAGTTTATTGGCCGTTTTTTTTTTCCCCAAATATGAAAGTATTTTATTTTTATCACATCTTCTACCACTAAGCTACTTAGGCTACAAAGATCAATGATAAAAATAGAAGAAAATATAATTAGATAATATATTCTTAGAAATAGAATAGATAATCTTACCAATTAATACAGACTTTCTTCCACATTATTTAGAAATTTTTCCAAAACTTACTAAATAATTTTGTCTAAGTATCAAAAGTGGGTTTCTAATAACTTGTTTCCTCAAATCTATGAATTTTATGTCACTTACTTTGATTAACAATATTTCAATTGTAGTGCACAAACTAAACATCTTGAATTTATTTCATGTTCATATTTCTATTTTTTTGTAGTCTAACTCGTTACTTGTGTTTTAATGGAATGTAATTGGCAGCCGCCCTCAATTCGAATTTATCCAAGAAATTTTTGAAGTGATCTTAAGTGCTAAATCGAATTGCACAGAATTATATGTTGCAAAATACCCAGTTGGAATAAATTCTCGTGTAAAGGACGTCATAGATTGGTGTTTACATTTTGAGTCAAATGATGTTCGCATTGTAGGGATCTATGGCCTTCCTGGAGTGGGTAAGACAACAATTGCAAAAGCTATTTTTAACACAATTCATTATCGCTTTGATGGAAGTAGCTTTCTAGAGAATGTTAGAGAAAAATCAAGGACAAATGATGGCGTAGTCAAACTACAAGAGACACTTTGTTATGAGATCTTAGGATATAGAAATTTGAAGGTGGGGAGTATATCTAGGGGAATCAATGTGACCATTGAAAGGCTTCACTGTAAAAGGATTCTTGTAGTTCTTGATGATGTGGAAAAGTTGGGCGAGATAGAGAATTTGCTTGAAAATTATGATCAACTTGCTTTTGGAAGTAGAATCATTATAACAACAAGAGACAAACACTTGCTAGATACTCTTCAAAAATATTGTTATGTAACGTACTACAAGGTTGATGAGTTAAATGAACACGAAGCTCGTGAACTCTTTTGTAAACATGCCTTTGGAAGAAATAAATCCGAGGAAGATTGTTCAAAACTTGTTGACCAATTTATACATTATGCCAAAGGTCTTCCATTAGCTTTAAAAATAATTGGCGCAGATTTGTATACAAGAACTAAACAGGAATGGGAAAGTGCATTAGCCAAATATAAAAGAAATCCTAAGGGAGATATTCAAGAAATACTCAAAATAAGTTACGATGGATTGGACCAAACTCAACGGGATATTTTCCTTGATATTGCATGTTTCCTAAAAGGATACCAAAAGGATTTTGTTATAGATATACTAACTAGTATCAATTTCTACGAACCATTCTATGATATTAAAACACTTATGGATAAGTGTCTTATAATTGTTACTAGAGAGAACGAACTATCGATGCATGACTTGATTCAACAAATGGGTTGGGAAATTGTTCGACAAAGATCACCACAAGTTCTCGAGAAACGTAGCAGGCTATTGTTTCATGAGGGTGATCATGAAGTGCTACTTGAACATAAGGTATAAATTGTTTTGATTTACTTCCCTTATTTCACAAGGTGAATTTTGTGATTTATTTCTTTAAGCTTATTATGTGGTTTTTGTTGAAAATTTAACAATCTATTATATTTTTGGCAAATTCTTTTGTGTAATGTGATTCACTTAATGCTTTGTCCTATCAGGATTCAGATGAAATTCGAGGCATAACATTGTCCTTTTCACAACCAAGAAACATGCAATTGGATCTTGGAAAGATGAAAAATCTCAAATATCTTAAAGTTCATAATGTAATCTGTGAAGATCTTAAATATCTTCCCAATGGGTTAAGGTTACTTGATTGGAGAGAATTTCCTTTATCTTCTTTGCCGTCCAATTTTGTTCTTCAAAATCTCGTTGCACTCAACATGCCAGGAAGCCAGATTCAATTGGATGGCCATTTCGAGGTATAATCATTAGCATTTATAAATTATTATTATTTTGATGAAGCTAATAAATTTCGTAATTTTTTTTTGTTTTTTTTTTTTTTACAGAGGTGTCGATTTGAAACATTGAAATATATGGATTTCGGATCTTGTAAAAACATTAGGAAAGTACCTGACTTACTAATGATTGCCCCAAACATAAAGAAGTTGGATCTTTTTAATTGTGAAAATTTAGTTGAGGTTCATGACTCCGTTGGACTTCTTAATAAGCTTGAATTTTGGAGTCTCACCTATTGCACGAATCTTAAAATTCTTCCAAGAAGCCTTCACTTGAAATCTCTTAAAGAGTTTTATCTCGATGGCTGTGAAAGTCTTGAGGAGTTCCCCGATATCCAGCAAGGAACGGAAAGATCAGCATTGCCTTCATCAGAACTACAAGGAACTCTCAAGTTAATCATATGTTGTAAAAACCTCAAAGAGTTTCCAATCAGCTTCTCTAATTTACAAAATCTGAGGGAGCTCCATTTGTATGAATGTGAAAATTTTTCAAAGGGCATGGATACTCCTTGTTGCTTCCCCAAATTAGAAAGATTATATGTCTATTACAGCAAAACTACTACCTTCCCCGAAATTGCTAGCATATTTCCTCAATTAAAGACCCTTCATATTAACAGGTGCGTGTACGTTCGGAAAATTCCAACGCTTCCACCGTGTATACGATTTATATTTGCAACAATGTACAAACCTTCATTTGCTTCACAATCAATAAGAGAATTATTGAGTTAGGTTTCTCTCTCTCTTTCTCTCTCTCTCTTAAAGTTATAGAAAGAATCAATTTTGGTTAAATATCCCAATATATTACTACTTTTGCTAAACTATAGTTTCTTAAATTTGCTATTTGCAAGCAGCTTGGGGAATTTCTAGGGCTTCCACAAAATATAGTATGTGCAAGAAGATCATCGTATCAGGCCTCTGCATCTAAAATGAAATCTACAGTTCGATATATCCTTGTACTTCCAGGAAGTAGGATTCCAAAGTGGTTCAACCATCAAAGTGTGGGAAGTTCCATATCATTCTCGGTTGGTCGGGAATTCCCACCATTGGCTTTCTGTGTTGCTTTCAAAGTGAGATTCAAGGTTTCTAAGGAAACTGCATATTCAAGATTTAAATGTTCTATTTACACTTTCATCAATGGTTGTAAGAGGCGCAAGAGTCTTTATATTAGCCAATTTGTATCATCTTATTTGGTGTTTCACTATAGTAGTGTTAATGATAACATAATTCTAGATGAATGGAATGACGTTAAATTTTTGTTTGAAACTTCAAATTATGATCCTGAAATAAAAGAAGTTACAATAGAAAGGTGTGGGGTCCATGTAGCATGTGTATGTTCTCCTCAAAATTTTGCTGCAAATAAGGTGGCCCACATTGAAGGAATACAAGTTTCATTGGACGAAAGATTAACGATGTTTTTATGCAAAGTGGCTGCAGAGGTACTTCCCTTTGAACAGAAGCTGGTCAGATGCTCTAAATGCCAAGATGCCCATTGCCCGCTTTGTGAAATAGCAGAAGATTCTGCTTTACATCTATTTCAATGTTGTCCTTACGCCAAAGGAGTGTGGTATGGTGGTAGATGGGGTTTTCGAGTCGAAATGATTCAAGGTCAATCTGTAAAGGAATTTGTTGTACATATAATTGACCCCCCAGGTGAGTTACTAGCAGAACGCGTCACCAAAGATGAATTCACGCTATATGCAACACTGGCGATGAAAATTCTTTGGGATGCACGGGAGGAAGCTCTGGTTTCGAGCACTAAGGCCAGCATATACCAGCTAGCCCATCGCCTTAACAAAGAGTATGTCTATTACTCGAGATCACTTGAGATTACAAGGGGAACTGAAGAGAAAAATAGTGGAAGTGGTTGGACAAGGCCACCTGATCAATGGGTAAAGCTTAATTTTGATGCATCATGTGATCAAAATAATGCAGGCTTGGCTATTGTTCTTAGTGATCAAGAGGGGAATGGAAAATCAATCAGACGTGGCATAAGCCTCTGCAGTAAGATGGGCAACGCCATTGGCAAAAGAGGAGAGATTTGAGCAATTTGTGGTATAGGGTGACACAGCAAAGGTCATCATCTTCATCGTAAATCCAGCTTGCAAGTTCAGATATGAATGGAAGAGCATAATGAAGGATATTTTGGCTTTGGCTTCTTCCTCATTTAGGCATCATGTTAGATAATAATCTGAGCACTGGAGACAAAGAGGGCCTTGACTTCTGATGCTGCATGTAGGACTCTGACTTCAATCCATGTCTACTGTTAGTATATATTATAGGCTTATTGTAGGCTTACTGGGCTTTAGGCCCAATCTACTTGTACTGCACATACTTGTACTGCACACACTACTCTGCCTATATAAAGGCAGTTCTATGTATTAACCTAATTGCTGAATATAATATACAGAGCTATTTTGCTCACTTTCAGTCTCTGTTTTCTCTCCCTCTTCTTATTCTCAACATGGTATCAGAGCCACTTTCTTGTGGCCTTCACTAGGCAAAATCCGGCGTTCCTCCGCTGCTACGGGTTCACGGTCTCTTCCCCGAGATCGCAAACCCTCTCGCCGTTTCTGCCTTCCTCGGAATCCTCATCTCCGAGTTGCTGTTTGACTCAAAACAACTTTCATTGGATAGATCTCATCAAGATCTGTCCATTGAGACCAAAATCGGCCGGATCCAGCCCCGCACGCGCCCCCAGAAGTTTCTGGCTCTCCAGCCACGCGCTCCCACGCGCAGACCAGCGCCGCCACGCGCCCTCACGCGCTCCCACGCGCCTCACGCCTCACGCGCCTCACGCGTGTTTCTTTGCTGCTTGCCACGTTAGCCCTAGTGACGTCACATTGACATCAGCCCTAGTGACGTCAGCGCCACGTCAGCCCTAGTGACCGCCGCCGTTGACCGTTGACCACGCCGTTGACCGTTGACCGCCGCCGTTGACCGGACAAAAAAAAAAAAATCACTGTCCTTCACGGTTTTTCGCGTAGATTCCATTTTTGAAGTCCGTTTTCTCATCCGGCTCTTCCAGGTATGGGTTCTACTTCAGGTCATGAGATTACACATCCCATTACTGTTATTCTTGATGGACCCGCTTCTTATCATGCTTGGTCCCAAAACATGACTGTATTTCTCAAAGGGCGCCGACTTTGGCGTTATGTTACTGGTGACATTCCAAAACCAGTGCCTAGGTCTGACACAGATTCCGGTAGTTCTGATGGTGACTCTGTAGCTGCAGCAGTTGTTCAGGTTGATGATTTTGAGGCTCGTCTTGAGGAGTGGGAAAGCATCCAATGCCGGATCCTTTCCTGGTTCATTAACACCTCTGTGCCTGCCATTAGCAGTCTCCTTCCTCGATTGGAAACAGGTCAAGCGGCCTGGTCTTTCTTGGCCACTCGGTACAACTGCACTTATGACTTTGCCTTGGAGTTTCATATTGAAGTCAAGTTTTATCAAATGCGCCAAGAATCAGGTCGGTCTATTTCTGATTATTACTCACAGACTGCTTCTATATGGGAACAACTAGCTGCAGCTGATCCACCACTTCGATATGCTGAAGACATCGATCTTTTTGCCAAGTACAAAGATCATCGTCGCTTCACACAGTTTATGATGGGTCTCCGTGAGGACTTTGAACCTACTCGAGCTGCTTTGCTTAGTCGTTCTCCTCTTCCTTCACTTGATGCTGCTGTTAAGGAGCTTATTTCTGAGGAAAATCGACGTCCTCACCATCATTTATCTTCTTCAGATGTTGTCCTGGCTACACCCCGTCCTCCATCTTCTTCTGATCGATCTCGTCGTTTTTGCACGTACTGTCAAAAACCAGGTCATGACATCACTGAGTGCTACCGCAAGAAAAAGGATGACAAAAGGAAACAACATCAGTCCCGAGGTATTCTTCCTCTTCCACAAGCAGCCGCTGTGAGTTCTGCCCCTGTTAATGATCCTGTGGTCACTGTCTCTCAACTTGAGAGTATGTTTCATCGGTATATGTCTCAACCTTCCCCTGCCCTTTCAGTCACCCCAGGTAACAAATCTTGGCTCTTAGACTCAGCTTGCTGTAATCACATGACTCCTCATGCTTCCCATTTTTCTCAAAAGACGCCTTTAGTTCCTTCCCCTATCATTTACACTGCTGATAGCTCACATATGTCTGTTAGTCACATAGGCACTATATCTTCTCCTGATTTGACTATCCCTGATACATATCTTGTTCCAAAGTTGTCCCTCAATCTTCTTTCTGTTGGTCAACTTTGTGAACTTGGCCTTGATCTCCATTTTTCTAATCGTGGTGTTGATGTGCAGGATCCACTGACGGGCAAGCTGCTTGGGACAGGCCGTAAGACTGGACGTTTGTTTGAGCTATGCAACTTACAGATTCCCTCACATATGGTCTCTTCCTCTGTTGCTGCCACAACCACCTTATCTCCAGACTTATGGCATTCTCGTCTTGGTCATGCCTCTTTATCTCGTCTTCAATTATTAGCTTCTCAAGGTCACTTAGGGTCTGTTAATTTTAATAAATTTGATTGTATGTCTTGTCAATTTGGCAAACAAACAAAATTACCATTTAATAACAGTGACTCTTTTTCTTCTGCCCCTTTTGACCTTGTTCATTCTGATGTTTGGGGTCCTGCTCCATTTACCACTGAGGGGGGATCTCGCTATTTTGTGATATTTGTTGATGATTATTCTAGATTCACTTGGATTTACTTGTTAAAACATCGTTCTGACCTTGTTTCTATTTTTCAAACTTTCCACAAAATGATCCAAACACAATTTTCTCGCACAATTAAGGTTTTTCGGTCAGATAATGCCCAAGAATATCATGATAAATCTTTCCTCTCCATTTTGGATTCTAATGGCACCCTTCCCCACTATTCATGTCCCTATACCTCTCAACAAAATGGTCGTGCCGAACGCAAACTTCGTCACATTCTTGATGTTGTGCGTACCCTCCTCATATCTGCCTCTATCCCTGAGCGTTTTTGGGGTGAAGCGGCTCTCACTGCCGTTTACACCATCAATCGCATTCCCTCACCTACTACTCACAAGAAATCTCCCTTTGAGTTACTTTATGACAAAATCCCAGACTATTCCTCTCTTCGAGTATTCGGTTGTGTTTGTTTTGTCTCTCTTCCTTCCCATGAACGAAACAAACTTGAACCAAGGTCTCGGCTGTGTTGTTTTCTTGGCTATGGTATCTCTCAAAAGGGTTTTCGTTGCTATGATCCCATATCTCGTCGCCTTCGTATCTCCCGTCATGTTGAATTTTGGGAACATCAGACTTTTTCTAGTCGTCAACATTTTCCCTTTATCTCTTCCTCCATGACTCCCATTTTCACTGATCCTTCCATTGACCTTTACCCTGACCTCTGTGAGGGACTCTACCCAGCCTCCTAGCTCTTCAGATGTCCCATCTTTGGTTTTGTCTCCAGCTGCTGGCTCGCCTGATTCGGATCCTGCATCATCAGCACCACCAGAGTCTCCCACAGATATACGTCGTTCCACTCGGGTAAGGGCTCCTCCTTCTCATCTTTCTGATTATCATTGTTATTTTGCCCTTGCTACCCTCCATGAGCCTCATACATATCGTGAGGCTAGCACTAATCCTCTTTGGCAGCAAGCTATGGCTGATGAACTTGATGCACTTCACAAGACTCATACTTGGGACATGACCACTTTGCCTCCTGGCAAGTCTGCAGTTGGTTGTAAATGGGTCTATAAGATCAAGACTCGGGCTGATGGATCCGTGGAACGTTACAAGGCTCGCTTGGTTGCTAGGGGATTCACTCAGGAATATGGCATTGATTATGAGGAGACTTTTGCTCCTGTTGCTCGTCTTACCTCAGTTCGATCTTTACTTGCTGTTGCTGCTGTTCGTCATTGGCCTCTGTTTCAGATGGATGTGAAAAATGCCTTCCTCAATGGTGATCTTCTTGAGGAAGTCTACATGCAGCCACCTCCTGGCTACCCTGATTCTCAGAATCAAGTTTGTCGCCTTCGCCGTGCTCTCTATGGTCTTAAGCAAGCTCCTCGGGCTTGGTTTGCTAAGTTCAGTTCTGTGGTTGCTCAGCAGGGTTTCACCCCTAGTTCATATGATTCAGCTCTCTTCATTCGTCATACATCTACTGGTATCACTCTCATTCTTCTTTATGTTGATGACATGATTATTACAGGTGATGACACTGCAGGCATCTGTGATCTACAGAAGTTCCTTAGTCAACAGTTTGAGATGAAAGATCTTGGCACTCTTAGCTACTTTCTCGGTCTTGAGGTCACCTCCTCTTCTGATGGTTACTATCTCTCTCAAGCCAAGTATGCTTCTGATCTTCTCTCTAAGGCCGGTCTCACTGATAGCAAGACTGTCTCCACTCCCTTAGAGCTTAATGTTCAAGCTCAATACTACTGATGGTGAGCCTCTCTCTGATGCTACTTTATATCGACAGTTGGTGGGCAGTCTCATCTATCTTACTGTCACCCGTCCGGACCTTGCTTATGCTGTTCATCTGGTTAGTCAGTTCATGTCTGCTCCTCGCTCCACTCATTATGCTGCAGTTCTTCGTATTTTGAGGTACATCAAGGGGACACTTTTTCATGGTCTTCACTTTTCGGCACAGTCTTCTCTTGAGTTGCGCGCCTATGCTGATGCAGACTGGGCTGGAGATCCCATTGATCGTCGTTCTACCACAGGTTACTGCTTCTTACTGGGTTCCTCTCTTATCTCTTGGCGTAGCAAGAAACAGTCTATTGTTGCTCGTTCCAGTACTGAAGCTGAGTACCGTGCTCTTGCCGATGCCACCTCGGAACTCCTTTGGCTTCGTTGGCTCCTGGCTGACATGGGTGCTTATAACGTCCCAAATTTTTAAATACATAATTAGTAGTATTCAACTGGTTAAGTTCCAACACATAGTTAAAATGTAATTTAGAAGCTATATAAATAGGCCCAATAGTAGGCTAAATTGGATTGGAATATTAAAGAAAATAATTTAAATAAGAGTTATTTATTTTGGAGGGGTTAATTAGACAATAAGTTTATTAAATAGGGTTATTATAGTAAATTGGCCTAAACCCTAAGTAGGGTTGCCGTGTATATATATATATATTTATATTGATATCTCTCTCCTTCATGATTTAGAGCCAGACGTTGAATAGAGGTCCCTTTTCCGTTTGCTGTACACAACAGTAGGTGATGTTCATAAGGTAAGCTATTAGAATTTTGTATTAGAATATATACATGTCAAACGTTAAAGCCGAAAAGAAAAAGTAATATGGAATCCTAATATCTGTAGTCTTTCATGGGTGCATTCCTATAATTTTATAGTAATAGAATATTCAATGTGGAGGTCATCACCATGACTCGGTCAATGAAGTACTTGGAAACTATCATCATGATTCACTATAGGATCTAGTGTTATAGGAATTAGTAATATCTAGGAAGCAGTAAATTGACATATGATATGTATATATATATTGTTCCGAAAAGTATAATATAATGAAAGTCAAATTAGGTTGTGTCTTTAAATGTATATACAAGCATTATATATTAGTTTGGTTACATATGTGTATACTGGTAGTGCATATGAATTGCGGAAATAATGTATAGGACCCGTAGATGCATATAAGAAAGTGGGATGATATATGTACAGAGATTTACATGGAATTAAAATAATATTTAGGCACTGCCATGTTATAATTTTAGGTACTGTTATGTTATATTTTTAGGGCTGCCTTAATGAGTTTAAATAGTTTAGCAGAAAATTGAGAATTTGATTAATTAGGTATCAATATTAAATCCTTATATGTTCCTTAGAGTTTTATCTTCGCTTAGATTGATAGTTAAGTATTGCACCTATCCTTATTGGGTCATCTAATCTTTCTTAGGTTCTAGTTGATATCGCCCTAGACATTGGAGGCAAAACTTGGCCTTGGCTATTCAAGGTAAGTGGACTTCAGATCATGACATCTCTCAATATATATATATATATATATAGATTTCAAAGAGTGAAACTATAATTTTAAATTATTGTTAGTTCCTTATACTGATTATTGTATTATGTAAATTGTATTTATGAAGTCTTTAAGAAAAGTAAAAATGTTTTCAAATGGTCAGCTAGACTGTCTGCAACCTATGCCAACACAGGGTTAAGTGTTGGCCTTCGGCCGAGGTATTGTATATTGTGGTGTGGTGTATTGTATTGTTGCTCTTCGGGGCCATTGTATTGTTATCGTTGCTCATGGGCTATTGTTATTGTTTACCTCTTTGAGGATATTGTTTCCCATGGGACTCACCCACTGATTGTTTAGCAGCATAAGTCTTGTCTGGCTAATGTTTTTAATACAGTAATTTTACTGTTTATCGTTCGTTACAGATTGAATTGTGGAAAACAATCTTATGATTAAGTATATCGTTCTTATATATTGCTTATTGAATTTGACAAAGTTTTATAAGAATAGTTATCTATTTCTAGAAACTATGCAATTTTCAGTGTACTGTCTATATACTGAATAATCATTCATTCTGTTGGTTAATGTTTTGTAAAGCAAATATATTATTTAAGCTATACGTATTTTTATTTGAGAATGTCATGTGATGTGGTCTCTTATTGAGCAATCAAGCTCACCCCCTTCCCTTCCCCACTTTTCAGATTAGTGCAGTGGACTCTTTGAATCTGACTAGTTGGTGACTATTGGAGCTGTGAAGTGAAGACTACGTTATTTTAGAGAGACATGTTAGTAGATTGGTTTTGTTGTTCTAAATTTTATTAAGGATTGTAAACTCGTTAATTTTTACGACATTGAGGATGTAGTTTAAGGCTTATTTATTGTGTTTCAGGATGGGATATTTTATCAGGAGAATTATGCTTTTGGAGTACTAGAATAATACTTTTGATTTGTTATATTATGGATATCTAGTTCTGCTCTACTCCACTTTTGGTTGTTAGTTTTATCTAAGTTACAGGTTTAAATCTCTTGTTTTATTACTACTAAACTAAGCTTAGTGTTAAATATGTCAAGTCATATACCTAAATCCTTGGTTTGGGTTCGGGTCGTGACAGTTGTGGTATCAGAGCATAGGTTTAAGATTCTGTAGACTCATAGGTTTAATCTTGAGGACTCTTAGAACAAGAGTATAAGTTTTGTCAATAACTTTAGTGGTAATGTGATTCGACCTTATGTAGTATTTTGTTATAGTGTATAGAAAGTTCATTGTATTATTAGTATGCTTGATTTATAATTTGGGGTTATCTGAATTTTTACTTATACTACCCTATTTTACCGCATAGATGGCTCCACCAAGAAAGAACTCAGGGAACAGTCTACCAAGCACGGAGGGAACATCTGATATCCTTCAGACTATTATCCAAGCAATAGGTAGTTTGACTGAGGTTGTGCAACATCAGGTTGGAGCAACCAACCCAATGAGTGCTTTGGAGAAATTTAGAAAGCTTGATCCTCCTAGTTTTAAGGGTTCAAAAGATCCACTGGAGGCTGACAACTGGCTTAAGGAACTGGATAGGCTCTTCAAGGCAATGAATGTTAGAGATGAGCAGCGAGTTACCCTTGCAGTCTTTATGTTGAAGGGTGATGCACTAGAGTGGTGGGAATCTACAGAGAGGACACATGAGGGAGGAGTCGTGTCTTGGCAGCAATTTGTGGACCTCTTTCAAAAAAGGTACTTTCCTGACAGCTTGAGGCTCCAAAAGGAAGCTGAGTTCATTCGCATAGAGCAAGGGAACCAGTCAGTGTACGAGTATGAGCGTAAGTTTGCTGAGTTATCACGATTTGCTCCACACATGGTAGACATAGAAGTAAGGAAGGCTAGACATTTCGAAAGGGGCTTAAGGGAAGAAATTCAGGGACCGGTTTCCATGTTCAAATTGGAAACATATGCAGAAGTGGTGGATCGAGCCCTTATAGCGGAAAGGAATTGCAAACACCTCTCAAAGACAAGTGATGAAGAAAGGAAGCCAAAGTCGGGTAATTTCCTAAAGGGAAAGTCTAGTGGTGGTTCATTCAAGAGACATGGGGTATCTAACTCAAGCAAGAAGACTCATCAAGCTTGTCCGAGATGTGGAAAGAATCATAGTGGGACATGTTACTTGGAGACTAGAGCATGCTTTAAATGTGGCAAGACTGGACATTTCATCAAGGATTGTCCAAAGCAGCAAAATGAGCAGACAGACAAAGCAAATGAGAACCAACAAAAACCGAAAGTGGCAGGTCGAGTCTTTGCTTTAACTCAGCAAGATGCTGAGACATCCCCATCTGTAGTGTCAGGTACGCTTGTTATTACTAATCAACCATGCTCAAGTGTTATTTGATTCTGGTTCAACACATTCTTTCATCTCTCATAGTTTTGCTCGGAGATTAAATATGATACCTGAGACTCTTGATTTCGAATTGTCTGTTGATACACCTTCCGGACATGTACTGTGTACGGATAAAGTGTACAAATCATGTAATGTCCTAGTCTCTGGGAGAGAATTAGAAGCAAATCTTGTGTTGCTGGATATGTATGAATTTGATGTAATATTAGGGATGGATTGGTTATCTATCTTCCATGCTTCCATTGACTGTTTTGGAAAGAAAGTGGTGTTTAGAATTCCTGGTCAAGCTGAATTTGTATTTGAAGGAGATCGTGTGGTGAGACCACCTCCACTAGTTTCAGCTATGCAAGCAAAGCGATTGCTTAGGAAGGGTTGTAAGGGGTTCCTAGCTTATGTGTTAAAGAGTGAGGGAACAACACTAAAGACCGAAGACATTTCGGTAGTGAAAGAATTTCCAGATGTGTTCTCAGAAGACTTACATGGATTACCCCCTGAGAGAGAGGTTGAGTTTACTATTGACTTAGTTCCTGGAACTGGTCCAATTTCCAAGGCACCATATAGAATGGCTCCTGCTGAACTCAAGGAGTTGAAGGAACAGTTGCAAGACTTGCTAGACCAAGGTTTTATTCGGCCCAGTGCTTCCCCTTGGGGTGCACCGGTATTGTTTGTTAAAAAGAAGGATGGTAGCATGAGGTTGTGCATTGATTATAGGGAGTTGAATAAGGTAACCATAAGAAACAAATATCCCTTGCCACGAATTGATGATTTGTTTGATCAACTTCGAGGCTCTGAAGTTTTCTCCAAAATTGACTTGAGATCAGGTTATCATCAGTTGAGGGTTAAGGAGGAAGACATACCTAAGACAGCTTTTCGAACTAGGTATGGTCACTATGAGTTCTTAGTGATGCCTTTTGGTCTGACTAATGCTCCAGCTGTTTTCATGGATTTGATGAACAGGGTATTTCATGAGTACCTGGATAGTTTTGTTATTGTTTTTATTGATGATATCTTGGTTTACTCTAAAAGCCAGGAAGAGCATGAGGAGCACTTAAGAATTGTGTTGCAAATTCTAAGGGATAGGAAGTTGTTTGCTAAATTGAAGAAGTGTGAATTTTGGATGGATCGTGTGGTGTTCTTGGGGCATGTGATCTCTAGGGATGGAATTACTGTGGATCCTAGCAAGATTGAAGCTGTGGTCAATTGGGTTAGGCCGACTAATGTGAGTGAGGTCAGGAGTTTCTTGGGTCTTGCAGGTTATTACAGAAGGTTTGTGGAAGGATTTTCCTGTATTGCAACTCCTTTGACTCGTTTGACTCGGAAAAATGCGAAGTTTGAATGGACAAATGAATGTGAAAGAAGTTTCCAGGAGTTGAAGGAACGGTTGGTTTCCGCTCCGGTATTGACTATTCCTTCAAGTTCTAGTGGTTTTGTTATATATAGTGATGCGTCCCACAAGGGACTTGGTTGTGTACTAATGCAACATGGCAAGGTGGTTGCTTATGCCTCCCGACAATTAAAGAGTTATGAACAGAATTATCCAACACATGATCTAGAATTGGCTGCTGTTGTTTTTGCATTAAAAATATGGAGGCATTACTTATATGGCGAGAGGTGTGAAATATACACAGACCATAAGAGCCTAAAGTACATCTCCACTCAGAAGGAGTTGAATATGAGACAAAGGAGATGGCTTGAGTTGATTAAGGACTATGACTGCTCAATTAATTATCATCCTGGTAAGGCCAATGTTGTAGCAGATGCACTCAGTCGAAAGTCCTATGGCTTCTCAGCCGCATTATTAACTACTCAGAAGCATATCATTAATGATCTAGAGAGACTTGGAGTTGAGGTTGTGATCGGTGGCTCCCAATCTTATTTGGCTAGTTTGAGTGTACAACCAACTCTAATTGAGAAAATTAAAATTTCTCAAGGTTGTGACCCACAGTTGATGAAAATCATGGAAGAAGTGCGTGGCGGAAATAGGCTTGAGTTTAATATCTCCAATGATGGTGCTTTGAGGTTTGGCAACCGACTTTGTGTGCCTAAGGATCCAACAATCAAAAGGGAGATTTTGGAGGAAGCACACCATTCTCCTTACACAGTCCATCCGGGTAGTACCAAGATGTATCGTGATCTTCGAGAAGTTTATTGGTGGAATAACATGAAAAGAGAGATAGCTCATTTTGTGGAACAATGCCTAACTTGCCAACAAGTTAAAGTGGAACACCAAAGGCCCTCAGGGTTGTTGCAACCATTGCTTATACCTGAGTGGAAGTGGGAAAATATCTCTATGGATTTTGTGTGTGGGTTACCAAGGACATCTAAGAACCATGATGCTATTTGGGTGGTGGTGGATCGGTTGACTAAATCTGCCCACTTTATTCCAATCCGAATGAACTACTCTCTTGACAAGCTTGCGGAGCTTTATGTTAATGAGATTGTGAGGTTGCATGGGGTGCCAGTTTCTATTGTTTCTGATAGAGATCCGCGATTTACTTCACGGTTCTGGGGTAGCTTGCAAAAGGCACTAGGTACTAAGTTGAACTTTAGTACTGCTTTCCACCCTCAAACAGATGGACAGTCTGAGAGGACTATCCAGATCTTAGAAGACATGTTACGAGCTTGTGTCCTCGACTTCAAAGGTAGCTGGATTGATCATTTGACCTTGGTGGAGTTTGCTTATAATAATAGCTATCAAGCAAGTATTGAGATGGTGCCTTATGAGGCTTTATATGGGAGAAGGTGTAGGTCTCCAATTTGTTGGGATGAGGTTGGTGAGAAAAGATATTGGGTCCTGAGATTGTTCTAAAGACTTGTGAAAAAATAGAGTTAATTCGGGAAAGATTGCGAGTAGCTCAAAGTAGACAAAAGAGTTATGCTGATACACGAAGAAGAGACTTGGAGTTTGAAATAGGAGACATGGTTTTCGTACGAGTGGCACCAATGAAAGGAGTTATGAGGTTTGGTAAAAAGGGAAAGTTAAGCCCTAGGTACGTGGGACCATTTGAGATCTTGGAAAGGGTTGGCCCTGTGGCTTACAAGCTTGCTTTACCACCGGCTTTGTCTGGGATACATAACGTGTTCCATATATCCATGTTGAGGAGATATGTTTCTGACCCCTCACATATATTGAGTTATGAGCCACTCCAAGTTCAAGAGGACCTGTCCTATGAAGAAATGCCAATGAAAATTTTGGATCGCAAAGACCAAGTGTTACGTAACAAGACTATACGTTTGGTGAAGGTCTTGTGGAGAAATCATTCCGCGGGAGAAGCCTCGTGGGAGCGCGAGGATGAAATACAATCCAAATATCCCCATTTATTCCAAAATGGAGGTACGTATAATTTCGAGGACGAAATTCTTTTAAGGGGAGAAGGATATAACGTCCCAAATTTTTAAATACATAATTAGTAGTATTCAACTGGTTAAGTTCCAACACATAGTTAAAATGTAATTTAGAAGCTATATAAATAGGCCCAATAGTAGGCTAAATTGGATTGGAATATTAAAGAAAATAATTTAAATAAGAGTTATTTATTTTGGAGGGGTTAATTAGACAATAAGTTTATTAAATAGGGTTATTATAGTAAATTGGCCTAAACCCTAAGTAGGGTTGCCGTGTATATATATATATATATTTATATTGATATCTCTCTCCTTCATGATTTAGAGCCAGACGTTGAATAGAGGTCCCTTTTCCGTTTGCTGTACACAACAGTAGGTGATGTTCATAAGGTAAGCTATTAGAATTTTGTATTAGAATATATACATGTCAAACGTTAAAGCCGAAAAGAAAAAGTAATATGGAATCCTAATATCTGTAGTCTTTCATGGGTGCATTCCTATAATTTTATAGTAATAGAATATTCAATGTGGAGGTCATCACCATGACTCGGTCAATGAAGTACTTGGAAACTATCATCATGATTCACTATAGGATCTAGTGTTATAGGAATTAGTAATATCTAGGAAGCAGTAAATTGACATATGATATGTATATATATATTGTTCCGAAAAGTATAATATAATGAAAGTCAAATTAGGTTGTGTCTTTAAATGTATATACAAGCATTATATAAATTGACATATTGGTATGCATATGAATATATATATATATTGTTCCGAAAAGTATAATATAATGAGATGAGTCAAATTAGGTTGTGTCTTTAAATGTAAATACAAGCATTATATATTAGTTTGGTTACATATGTGTATACTGGTAGTGCATATGAATTGCGGAAATAATGTATAGGACCCGTAGATGCATATAAGAAAGTGGGATGATATATGTACACAGATTTACATGGAATTAAAATAATATTTAGGCACTGCCATGTTATAATTTTAGGTACTGTTATGTTATATTTTTAGGGCTGCCTTAATGAGTTTAAATAGTTTAGCAGAAAATTGAGAATTTGATTAATTAGGTATCAATATTAAATCCTTATATGTTCCTTAGAGTTTTATCTTCGCTTAGATTGATAGTTAAGTATTGCACCTATCCTTATTGGGTCATCTAATCTTTCTTAGGTTCTAGTTGATATCACCCTAGACATTGGAGGCAAAACTTGGCCTTGGCTATTCAAGGTAAGTGGACTTCGGATCATGACATCTCTCAATATATATATAGATACATATATAGATTTCAAAGAGTGAAACTATAATTTTCAATTATTGTTAGTTCCTTATACTGATTATTGTATTTGTATGAATTGTATTTATGAAGTCTTTAAGAAAAGTGAAAATGTTTTTTGCAACCAATGGTCAGCTAGACTGTCTGCAACCTATGCCAACACAGGGTTAAGTGTTGGCCTTCGGCCGAGGTATTGTATATTGTGGTGTGGTGTATTGTATTGTTGCTTTTCTTCGGGGCCATTGTATTGTTATCGTTGCTCATGGGCTATTGTTATTGTTTACCTCTTTGAGGATATTGTTTCCCATGGGACTCACCCACTGATTGTTTAGCAGCATAAGTCTTGTCTGGCTAATGTTTTTAATACAGTAATTTTACTGTTTATCGTTCGTTACAGATTGAATTGTGGAAAACAATCTTATGATTAAGTATATCGTTCTTATATATTGCTTATTGAATTTGACAAAGTTTTATAAGAATAGTTATCTATTTCTAGAAACTATGCAATTTTCAGTGTACTGTCTATATACTGAATAATCATTCATTCTGTTGGTTAATGTTTTGTAAAGCAAATATATTATTTAAGCTATACGTATTTTTATTTGAGAATGTCATGTGATGTGGTCTCTTATTGAGCAATCAAGCTCACCCCCCTTCCCTTCCCCACTTTTCAGATTAGTGCAGTGGACTCTTTGAATCTGACTAGTTGGTGACTATTGGAGCTGTGAAGTGAAGACTACGTTATTTTAGAGAGACATGTTAGTAGATTGGTTTTGTTGTTCTAAATTTTATTAAGGATTGTAAACTCGTTAATTTTTATGACATTGAGGATGTAATTTAAGACTTATTTATTGTGTTTCAGGATGGGATATTTTATCAGGAGAATTATGCTTTTGGAGTACTAGAATAATACTTTTGATTTGTTATATTATGGATATCTAGTTCTGCTCTACTCCACTTTTGGTTGTTAGTTTTATCTAAGTTACAGGTTTAAATCTCTTGTTTTATTACTACTAAACTAAACTTAGTGTTAAATATGTCAAGTCATATACCTAAATCCTTGGTTTGGGTTCGGGTCGTGACAGTGCTCCCCAGACCACCAGTACTCCTATTCACTGCGACAATCGTAGTGCTATTCACATTGCCCATAATGATGTTTTTCATGAGCGCACCAAGCACATTGAGATCGATTGTCACTTCATTCGTCATCATCTTCAGCAGAGTGCTCTTCACTTACTATCTGTCTCCTCTGAGGACCAGCTTGCTGATGTCTTCACCAAGTCCCATCCACCGGGACGCTTACGCGATCTTGTGTCCAAACTCAAGATGGCTTCTTCGTCACCACCTTGTGTTTGAGGGGGGATGTTAGTATATATTATAGGCTTATTGTAGGCTTACTGGGCTTTAGGCCCAATCTACTTGTACTGCACACACTACTCTGCCTATATAAAGGCAGTTCCATGTATTAACCTAATTGCTGAATATAATATACAGAGCTATTTTGCTCACTTTCAGTCTCTGTTTTCTCTCCCTCTTCTTATTCTCAACATCTACTATCAAAGAAATGAGAAACTCTTGATTCAACTTCAAAGAAACATGCCAAGGTACTATTATTACATTGAGACTGTTTGCTATTATGTTTTTTAATTTCAAAGTATGTCTTTAGTTTTATTGTTTCATTTGCATCTTAAATTTGCTAATTGTAATCAGTTTGGAGAAAAAATAGGGCTTTCACGAAATTTAGTATGTGCAAGTGGATCATCACATCAGGAATCTGAATATGAACCTAATGAAGCTACGTCTAAAATGGGTTCTGTATCTGAATCGGGCTCAGCATATGAAACAGACTTTGCTCCTAAAACACTCTCTGCATTTGAAATTGATGTGGATCGATATGACCTTGTACTTCCAGGAACTAAGATTCCAAAGTGATTCAAGCATCAAAGTTATGGAAATACCATATCGTACTCAGTTGGTCCGAAATTTCCAATATTTGCCTTTTGTTTTGCTGTAAAAAAGGAAATGCTGGTTGCTGACCCATTAGAATGGGATGAATGTTCTATCTACATTTTCATCAATGGATGTAAAGGTAGGCTCATGCGGATAAGATTTTCATTTGAGCCATCATCTTGTATGTGGTTTTGCTATATAAGATTTTCATTTGAGCCATCATCTTGTATGTGGTTTTGCTATATAAAGGTTAGGGAAAGCTCATTGGAAGACTAGAGAAACAACCAACAGATATCTAAATATGTGAATGTTCCTTTCACAAACCCATGATATAACTACAATACTAGAGATAGATATTGAGTTGAACTCAATTCATATCAACAAATAATATCATATCTATATAGCTCCTAAGAACTAGCAAATAACTATTTAGTCTCTAAGGACTCTGCTTCTTCATCTTCTTTATCTGTTATTTGTGTTGATCTGAAAGTCTGATGATTATCCTTGACATGGTCGAAATAATATAGGCTTGGCTATGGTTCTCAGAGATCACGAGGGGAATGGGAGAGCAATCAGACGTGGCATAAGCCTCTGCAGTAAGATGGGCAATAACATTAGCAAAAGAGGAGAGACTTGAGCAAGTTTTAAAGGTCTGTGGTAGAGGGTGACACAGCAAACATCTCAACTTCATTGTAGATCCAGATTGCAAGCCCGGCTGGGAAGGGAAGGCATAATGAAAGGATATTTCGGCTTTGGCTTCTTCCACATTGGGGAATCGGGTTAGATAATAATGTAGCCCACAGTATCATAAGATGGCCACTGGGGTCGAATCACTCTAATCTGATTTTGCCTCTAAACTTTCCCTCTTGATTGAAATTCAAAAAAATATGCCAAGGTACTATGATTACATAGAAACTGTTTTCTATTATGTTTTTTAATGTTAAGGTATGTTCCCTTTTGTTTTATTGTTTTGTTTGCAGCTTTGAGTGCTTTTGTCAATTACTTCTCTCTCTAAATTAACTAGCTCATTTAAATGATTGGATACCAATCCTATTTTTACATTGCAGAAGATCAACGTCTAATGAGTTATACTCAAGAATTAATTGTAGCTTATAGGCTTGTAATTGAATTTTTATTATTGGATAATTTGAGCCTAAGTTGTATGGTTAAAAGAGAATGTAATGGTGTTTTGACCAAATGGTGTCCCCTTCCTCATAATTCTAAGTTGGAAAATGAGGTCATCATCTCATTTCATTTGGATGTGGTATCTTTGAGAAAATTATAATTCCCGAAAAGAAAAGTTACATTATTAGAATAATGAGAAAAAAAAACTCAATTTTCAGAGAAAAAATAATGAAAACAAGTAGATAGAAGTCCATTGTATCATGTTTTTCATTATCCATTACCCCATTGACGAATGTGTCATTTACTTTTGGCATAACATGTGTATTAGGACTTTGGTCTATCAATTTGTTAGCACTTAGCAGCAGTTCTGAAAATTGATCACAAGCTATTATGAGGTCTGTTATGGAATTTTTGTATGTAAATTGTTAATTGTGGTTGTTTCCTATTTATTAGCAAGCTTAACACTAGAAGGTTCGGATCTTGGAAGCTAAATAAATCATTTGATTATTGGATTTATTTTGATCATCCATAGTCCTCGGGTTATACTTTGTTTCTTATTTATTAGCAACCTTAACACTAGCTTAACATAGCCTAACAATATAGGACAAAAAAAAAAGAAAGAAAGCCTTGCAAAAATGGGCACTGCAGTTGAACTCTGTGGTCTGATTTTGCCAATAACTTGTGTAATGTCATACCAACTGTATTGTCAACTATATGACATATTTTGTATATAAAAGTATAAAAGTAAAAAACTTGTAACTGAAAATCTCCAAAATGTGTTACTTAACCTTTGTTTTTTCTTTCTAGGAAATGCGTTAAATCAGTCAAAGCATATCATATCCTTGCTCTTGTCTCTACCTCATTGAAAAAATAAATGAGGAAATAAAAATGGACACCATCTGTAGCTTTCTGTTTCTCAAAATGATTCATATTCCATCTCTTCCCCAATTCATGTAGTTCTTGACAATTTCAATCTATCATTTTGAAATGGCGTACAAAGTGGACGACAGAGAAAAAAGCAGTCTAGTGTGATTTATCTAACTATTATAAAGAAAATGGTAATGAGTTTTGATTTTATCCTACAATTTTTCATTTTCTTATGAAATGAATCACGCTCTGCTTAAATTTCTACTGCCCCTGCCACATAAGTTGAGATGATCTTTAGGTGGGAACATGTGGAATTGCATTTTTCCTTTAATTTTTTCCTACTTTAGAAAACATAAATTTTCATCTTCCTTTGGCTAATATTGTTGTTCTCTTTCCATATTACTATTCTACTTAGATGTACCATGATTTGAGCATTGTTGCAAAACTGTGGGAGCTTGGTATTCTAGTAATTTCTCCTTATTGAAGCAAATTAAATTTATAGTCTGGTCTTTTGACATTTGGTAATATTTGTTATACTAATTATCTAACTGACTAAAAGATTGCAAAATGATTTCATTTGCAGTAGCAAATCTGTAATTACCTGTAACTTGTGTATGTGTGTTTTCCTCTTTCACTAACTAATGGCAATTGTTGGCATTATAATTTGTTATCAATATGGGTGCAGTCATGAGGTTACTTTAAGCCGAGCTTTGGTTACATATACTTCATTGTAATCTTACTTAGTATGGTTTAAGTCTTTCTGTATTGCTGATATGTTAAATATGACAAAATAAATAAGATTGAACTTGGACTGATATTTCAGTTAGCGAATTTTGGGTTGATCTAGCTAAGCTTTGCTACAATGTGGCTTTTTTCCTTTGAGGACTGTACGATCAGAAGCTTGTCAAAGGGGGTTGATCTAGCCATTACATAGACTTTAATCCTCTCTTCAGGTTAGTAGATTCTGAAAATTTCCCCTTCTACTACAGCTTCATTGTTCAAATCCTCATCATGATTGAGAATCCCACATTTAAAAGCTATAGCTCTTGCATGCAAATTTTCACTTGTGATTTTTCTGATGTTTAGTCTAAAAGCTCTGCTAGATGCCACAGCTGTTCTGACTACTGGATGACTTGGGTCGTGAAAACCAACCCTAATAGTGTTAGGCTAGTTTCTTTGAGCTTCTCTAGATCCTATCCACTTTCTTCTTTGACTTCTTTATGGCAAAGGCAATGCATTGCAGGCTTTTTGCTACCATATTCTTAATAATGGTCCTAAACTCCACTCCTTAAGCATGGATTTCAGTATCTATTTTTTCTTAATAATTTGAGCACATGACGAGTATTATCTCAGATGTTGATCCCTTCCAGAGGGTGCATATAGTCTTCTCACTCTTCCTCTTTGCCAAAGCCCCACTTCTCTTTTTCTTTATTGAAGATGTCAACATTGATTATCTCAAAATTCTGCTTGATTTCATTGATATTCATTTCTACATCGATGACAGCCCAAGCAAGTACTACTTTTGCGGTAGGACTCACAAAAATCTCCTTAAGTATAACAAAATCTTTTTTAAAATAGTAGCAATTATGTTTAAACAAAATGCTTGTTGTCTTTTATCAAGAAAATTTGGTGCTTTTCTTAGGAATTGTACCTTCTGTCATTGCTTCTTTACCAAGCCAATATTCTGTTAGCTTCATCTTATTTATTGTAAGAGTAATAGTTAGAGGCAGACCTTCCAGAATTGACACCATCATGATTGTGACTTTTACAGCAATAAGGCATGATCAGTTATCAAGCACTTCTTCCTCTAAACTTTGAGTTTAAAATATGAGCATGAATAATTACATTTAGAGCATCAAAGCAACACATGTTCTCACTTCATCTCTTTAAAGGTACTTGCTTTGGTTTGTTAGTGTAATTTTCTGTTCTTTTCACTGGATATATGGTCTGTGTTTTTGAGCAACATTAAGGAAGGGTAATTAGCTTAAACATAATGCTGTTTTCAGTCATGCTTGACAGCTTTAGCATGACCAAGCTGCTTGTCATGTGTTGTGTGTTTGCTCTCCAAGAACGAGGCTATACCTTCATCTGAGAATTATAATGCATCCTGATGGTGGTCGAGGAGAGGTGCTTGGTTAAATTTATAATTCTCATGATGATGTTTCAATCTTCAATTCTTTTTCCTCGTAAATGCATATACATATGTGAAATGTAGTATTCATAAATTATGTTATAGATATTCATTTCTTTTAAGCTTTTTTTTTTTCTACTTCTACTAGAATATCATCAATGATTATTCTTTGACTTTGCCTTTGTGGAGGCCCTTTAAGAAGATTGGCTTTTGATGTCTCTAGAAAGGTTCCTAAGTCCCTACTTGGAGCACATGTAGTTGAATCATTAACTAGTAAACAATGATGGAGGTGAATTGTTCAAAGAACAAAATAAATGTACCCACAGATAGAAACAATTTCAACTGATTAAGTATACTAGGTGGAGATATGTAATTGACGATAGTATAAGGACCATTGCAACTGAAAATCTCCTACTCATCACTACTAAATGCTTTATGCTCTACGAAATTTGACGATTGAAACTATTAGAACATGATTGTATTTGCTGATGGTACCTGTTGAGTCGTCTTCTGAATTTAGTGTGACGATTGAAACTATTAGAACATGATTTGTTACTGTAATGATGCGCAATATTAGAATTCATAATCATATCTAAAGCCTTAGAATTTGTTTTTTTCTTTCTAGGTAAAGCCTTAAATCAATCAACATATCATATTATTGTTCTTGTCTCTGCCTCTACCCACTGTTTTGTATCCCATGAAAGAAAACTAAGAATATAAATATGGACTCTTCTGTGGCTTTCAATTCCTCAGCAATGATTCATATTCATGTCTTCCTCAACTCATCTATTATTTTGAAATGGCCTACAAAGTTGATAACTAAAGGGAAAAGCAGACTAAAGTGATTTATCTAACTATAATAATAAAAAGGTAAAGAGTTTTAATTTTATCCTACAATTTTTCATTTTTTTATTTTGTGAAATTAAGATTTTGTACTTTTGTACTTTTCCTTTCTCTTATACTCCTCTCTTTGGCTTGAGAAGCGTGGGATGTGGGAAACTAGTATGAAATATGAATATATTGATTGTTTGGCTTTTGATAAATGTTCTCGTGGGATGTGGGAAACTAGTATGAAATATGAATATATTGATTGTTTGGCAATTTATTTTAGAAGATAAGAGAATGGAAAGTTTAGTGACTGCCCATGTAGGCTTATTGAACTTGGCAACCATTCTTCATCCCTGCAAGTGCATTTAACCAATCATCCACAACATGTTGACAGGTCATGTAGTAGATGACAATTAATGAACTCACAATTCATTACCACCGGTTATCACAGATGGAGAGAGTAGTAAGGGACTTGTGGTCAAACAGAACAGTTTATTAACAAGGTATGATTTGAAAGCCATAACCACACCTGCTTACCTATATCTAAAGCTAGTTGTTTTGTAATTCAAAAATGTATTTGGCACATGTGTAACAAATCTTATATTTAGTTTTGTCAATTGGTAACAACAGGATTACAGCCACATGTTTAAGGTAGCGGTCTGTCGAGCGGCAGTATGCTAATATATATAAAGGTAACCTAAGCTTTCTAAACCCTCCCCCCTTTTTTTTCTTGGGTTTTTAGCAGAAACATTTGAATAGCATTGCAATACACACATTCCTCAGCTAGCCTAGCTCTTTATCTTCTTTGACCTTTTTTAGGTCCTATTATTATATATACCAATATTCTACTTAGATCATCCATGATAATAATTTCCTCAATTGGTACTCCTGGATCACAATTGATGGACTCACATCATACCATATCTTTTGGTAATGAGTGGGTATATCACATCATTTATTATTCCTTTTTTCTTTTTCTTTTTTCTATTTAGTTGATGCCAAAATAGACGAGAACATAAGAAACCCATTCTCATTTCAGATCTTCTAGTAATGGCATATTTGATGAAAGCCACAAAACCTCATTAAGATCTCACTATTCTTTTTTTTTTTTTTTTTTTTGTCAAATCAAAGTCTTCTTAAATGCCAGCAGCTAGGAACCATTCACCTTTACTTTCTTTCTTCTAATGCCTTTTTGTTTGTATTGGTGTATGGCAGATAGAGGTTCAACTCAGCAAAGAAAACAATCTTTTGAAGATCATGATGATGATGGGTTTGTTGATGAAGTGAATGATGTGGGGCTTCATCCATTGTCAAAACTCATTGGAAAAGAATCAGATTCTCACTTCAGCTACAGTCCTCTCCCTCGAAAAAGGTCAGCTTTGCTTTGCTAGCCTTGGCCTTAATATGGTTTCAAACTTTTCAAATGTCAAGAAAAGTGCTATATAGTGTAAGAAGAAACAAAAAGGATAGGGATTGCATTTGCATGATCTTTGCTTTTTCCAACTTGCTTATGAAATTCTTATTTGATTTGATTTTTTTTCTTCTTGTTTTTTGTATTTTTTCCTCTTAGAGCTAGGTTTGAAACGATGAGTTCAATCTCTGAGAGCCTGCAATGCAGCCAAAGAGTAAATGAGACAGTCGCAATGGCTTCAACTTTGTTCATGAATAGCTCCAAGTTGATGAAAGCTTTACTGCTGTTGTTTTCATTCCTTGTTTTGGTTGTATTGAGGTAGCAAAAAAAAAAGAAAAAAAAGGCACTTGAGAAGCACTAGTTTACTTCTTTGATAGTACTAACAGTAGATTTGCTTCTCTGGTTTTGATAGTACTATCACCAGTTGCTTGTTGTGTGTAATCCTCTAATCAATTTAAGGCTTGATTGTAGTCCTCTAACAGTATATTTCTGTCACATTTATGATATTATGTGATGACTGAAGCCAAATGAATTTCAACTAATGACTCAACCCATGTGAACATGATACAATTTAATTGCTGAGGACCCTCAAGCTTTTTGTTGATAAACTAATAATAGAAGACTATGCAATAATCTCCTACATGTTGTCAACAGTGAAATAAAAATTGTCGGGCACAAGTGCACCACTGTGTTTGGTATTGAGAATGAAAATTGGTAACTCATCAGTAATTTCACTAGTTGATTCTTCCTCTTCCACACTGCTCTCATTCTTTGAATGAAGCATTAACACAATTTTGACGATTAGTGGTGGCAGCTATAAGCCCTCATTACCCATATATTTATCTACACATGACTTCTACTTATGTCTAATTAATATTTAACTTGGTCTACACTCACACACATACAGAGATAAAGAGAGATATGCCAATTTTAGTAGTCACATAATATTTGACAATTATCTCATTATAGTAATATTGAACTGACACATAGCCTTGCTTCCCTATATGTACCTATACATCAAAGAATTGCACCACACATTCATACACCTGACCCAATTTGTCCTTTGCAAATCTTAAATTTTCTATCTAGCTCACTATTTTTATCCTTAATTTTCCAGCTAAACACTCTGATTACAATCACATCACAAGAGATCATATTTACATCCTCAAAATTTGGATGGGAAAGAGGGGTAGGCGGCAGCAGGCCATTACTTCCCAGTCACTGAGAGCATCCTTCACCTTTGCTGCTCCTCAAGAGTATATTAAGTTGGACCGAACATTAGCCAATCCTTTTCTACTAGTACTACTTCAAACATGTATTCTCTTTTTCTTTTTTTGATAATCAACTATGTATTCTCTTTTTCATTTATTTATTTTTTACTTTTTTCATTTTAAGTTTTGTTTCTTCTAATATAAATCCAAGCTGTCCATTCAAAACAATCGAATCATGTTAAAATGACACAATCTTCTTTGTGAATGTCCTGTAACTGTAAGCTCAATTTTGAATAGAGCTCTAGGGCTCTCTGTGTTTTGCAAATAGCAGCTCACATACAAAATGCCCAAGCCCTTCTATTTGTTTCTATGCCAGCCCTCATCATTAAATCCTGCCAACAACTCAGCTACCACTTTGCCTTCATTAATGCAAGGCACATGAATTAAGAAGAAGCCATCAACGGCTTGTTGAAGACGCTTCGTGGGAATTCAAGATCTAAAGGGCTCGCTCGAGCAGGGTTTAATGATCTGCTCGAGTGGGCTTGACCATTTGCAGGCAGAGGTTTGAGTAGGATCTCTATGTGACTAGTGATACTCTTGAGCTTGCTTGAGCAGATCACTGTCTAATTAAGATATTGTTCACGCTAGGGGTTTGAGTAGGATCTCTATGTGACTAGTGATCCTCTTGAGCTTGCTTGAGCAGATCACTGTCTAATTAAGATATTGTTCACACTAGGGGTTCACTCCACTTTGCCTTCATTAATGCAAGTCTTTTTATGCGTAATGCATATCTCCAAGCAGCAAATTTACCTCTCATGTTTCACCTTGTCAACATTTGAATTTCATAATTAAGCTCTGTTTCGGTTGCTGAAATACGAAAAACATAAATCAGAGACTTTAATGCAACTATTTTATCCTGTTAAAACTATGAACTACTATAGCAACTATAAATAATGTCTTTTCCTGGTATTGATTTATAATTGTTTCAACAAAACCTTAATTTTAACAAGGCCTTATATGTGTTAAAATAATTATTACTAAAGAGTAGAGAAATATCTTAATCCATTATGGAAATATAGAACTAGGGAAGACATGTTTTTATGGATGTAGAAATTTGGAATTTAGGCATTGTCCCCAAAAATCAGAACTTAGATGCTGACTAGAAAACAATGTAAAAGTAGTCTTCTATTTGTTTAAAATGTTTATGCCTAGTGTTACTGTTTCTTAAAAAAGATATCTAGCTTAGGCATTCTCTTAAGAGAGAGCTTTAGCTTGGAAAATGTTACTTTGAGGAAGGCATGAGGTACTGAATATCAGGAAGCTTTTGTCTTCTGTTCTCTACTTCCTAGTATGTTGTTATACTTTGGAGTGCCACTGCACTCGAAATGTCAATAGGACTCGTCAGTGCCTCTTCTTGATATCAAACTTTGGGAGAACTAAAGATGCACCACAATCCTATGACTTTTCTTCTTGTTGTTCTTAAGAATTAAAGCTTCACGTCTGTCCTATTCTGAAACAAACTATAAACTGATGTTATAAATCAAAGTAAAATAAAACAGAAAATGGTGTTGGACCCCTTTTTATGATAGAAATTATTTGGACATAATTTGGTCAAATGAACCAATAAAATTTTCTTGTCCAAGGCTACCTTAGGCGTTCTAGTTTGTTGGTTTCTATGTGGAATGGTTTCAAAAGGATTAAATGGCTATCATGATAGCTTGCTTCAAAGCCAAGGATGGACTCCCAGACATCAAGATAGGATTGCATTGGGGTTACAATGGAGAGAGCTTGGACAGCAAAAATTTTTTTATGCTCTTTCATACAAGGATTTGGAAGGATATCACGTGCTGCTGCCTCACTAAAGATCCTGAGTTTTTTGGTATAAAAAACAAAAGTCTTAAAGCTGTGATCTGCATAGTAGCATAAGGAGAAACTGTATACCATGTTTGGCATCAAAGGAATGCAATAATTCATTGTGGTAGAGTGAAAACAGAGGAAATAATAGTGCAGACTATTAAGTGGGAAGTTAAAGCTCATTTGGGCTGTGGAGGCTAAACAAAACTACTTTGGACTAGGGTGCTGCAGCTATTTTAGTTCTTCAGTTCACTAGTGGAAGAATCTGTTGTGTTGCTGTATTAGGCTTGGCTTAATGACAGCTTGTTGTGCTACTGCAGCTCTTGGTTTCTTGTGTTTTCAACTTTCTTGTTTTTGGCTTGGATTCCATAAGGTTAACACTTCACTTTAAAAGAGAAAAGAAGAAGAAAAGAATTAGCCTTTGACAACGATCGTAGGTTCAAGGCCCTCTAGGTACATGTTTAAAACACCAATCAAAAGAAACAAGGATTTGGATTGGAAGGAATTGGTATCTCTTCCATTGGTGATGTTACTAGTTTACATGACATCCAACATATCATCTATTTGGAAAGAGACCGGGGCCGGGGGAGGGTTCTGAATAGATTAGATATTTGCGTGGTGCCCTCGAACTCATTCATCTGTTTCTGTAGAATTTTTCTCCTCTTTATAGAAGTCCTTATAGTTTATGGACGTCCTTGCTATCCTCGTTTACCATATCAACACATAATTCCAGATTGTTGGATGCAAGGGTATGAATAACGTGTAACATTATAACAAACCAATTTCAAGGGCTTCTCAAGCCTTATTGAATTCATTAACTGGTAAACAATGATGGAGGTGAATTGGTCAAATACAAAATAAATGTTCCCATATATGGCAATAATTTCAACAAACTAAGTACCGGGTGGAAGTATGTAATTGAGGTTAGTATTAGGACCATTGAGACTGAAAATCTCTAATTTTGGTTACATTGAATTAACCAATGTACAAGCGTACCTCATCTCCACTAAATGCTTCTGCGCAATGAAATTTGATTTGTAGTCTTATTGTCAAATCTTAGTTGGGGAGATTGGATTTACTTTTGGCATCTGTTCTGTTGTGTGATGGTGTCTGAATTTGTTGTCACTACTGAAACGGATAGAAATTGATTTGCTATTGTAATGATGCATTTAGGCAATATCATAATTCATAAGCATCCATAATCTTTGTTGTTAATTTGTAGGTAAAGCCATAAATTAGTCAAAGCATATCGTATCGTTCTTGTCTCTACCACATAAGCATCTGTAAGATTTTGTAGTTTAGTACTTTTCCTTTCTTGTTTACTACTAAGAAGTAGTGGGAGATGGGAAACTAGTTGATGCAGGGAATAATGATGAGCAAGTGTTCAGGTTAGGGCTTGGTGAGAATTATTGAGTTGCTTAGAGAAATTTCACAGGTGGATAATACCTCTGCAAAGAACAATGAAGTTCTCAAGAATTGCTCTAAAGGATAATTTCATTCAACCAAAGAAACCTACCTTACAATGCTCAATTACAAATATTTATACCATCTGCTTTAACTAAATTCCATTAACAACTGAAAATCCATCGGCACTTGTTTTATTTTTAAAATTTGAGATTGGTGCATGGTACTTGCTGGTTTTTGTAGTTGACTTACTACTACTAAGACTATTGCCATTAGTCTTTCTAAGAAGGCCATTTTGAATCTGGTGCAAGGGGGAGTGCTGACGATGTTGGTGTTGACAGGTAGTGCAGCTGTATCAAATTTATGCTCAGGAAGGAGGTCTAGTGGTTGCACTTGAAAAAACTATTACAGCTTAAAATAGAAGCATCAGCGGAGGGTTGAGAAGTTTTTGCATCAAACAGGTGTATTAGTAGGTTGTTTGTCGAGTGGCAGCAATATCTCTTGGACACAAAGATGAAAAATTTACTGCTTTTGTTTTTTTCCCTTGCTTTGGTTGTATTGATGTATAGATACTAATTTGGCTTTAGGCAGAATCGCCACAAGATTTGTTTGCATACTCGATCAAGCTCAACAAATTAACTGATAGTTATTGTTGATTTTACTAGTTGCGTATTTTTATTGCAAATGTAGAAATTTTGTATCCAAATGCGTTACCAATTTTTATTAACTTAAATACTATCAATTTTAGTAACATAATGGCACATGCTAAAGACGAACTCATAGTTCCTCTTAAATCTTTAACAAGCTGATGTAACCAAACAAGCTAACAAGTTAGACAAATTGATTGATATGCAAGATTGTTTCGGTTTGACGAAGGGAATGAAATCATAAATCCATACCCCAATCAATGTGTTTCTAAGCCCAGGTAGTAGCCCAAACCCAATAAAAATGATACATCTATCTATGACTAAGGATTAAAAAAAAAAAAACCACATACTTCGAATTCACGTGGGGTTCATAGCTCAAAAATCTAAAAAGGTGATTGAAAGCTTTTTTTGACTTTTCATTGCAAGCTGGAAACAGACTTACCAAAGAGAGAAAAACAAAGGCATGTTCATACAGACCAAAATACTGTTCTTTACAACCTGCTCTGTCACGATTTACAAACACATAAAGAAAAAAAATTGTGTGAAAATAAGAAGAGGGAGGCGGTAAAAAAAATGAGTGTGTTTGAAAATGAATGAGAATGCATAAGCTACACTTCAAAAGTAAGTGTGTGCCCAAGAGATTTCTTCCTACTTTACTGCGTGCAATAGAGTGAAAGTGAATCATAATTGTAAGTGACACTCACACTCCAAAAAGCATTTTCACAATGGACAACCAGTCTTCTTGGCCTCATAAAGAACTAACTCTGCCATTCCCATTTCTCTTTCAGAAATCCATTCAGAAAAATCTCTTATTTTTAATATATTTTTTTTTCCTTTTCCCAATTTCATTACATCTTTCCTTCTTAAAAAGTGATCTCAAGTGCTAAATTGAATCCCATGCAATTATTTGTTGCAAAATACCTGGTTGGAATAGATTCTCGTGTAAAGGATGTCATAAATTGGTGTTTAGATATTAAAGTCAAATGATGTTCGCTTTGTAGGGATCTATGGGCTTCTGGAGTGGCTAAGACAACAATTGCAAAAACTACTTTTAACACAATTTATTATCGCTTTGATGGAAGCATCTTTCTAGAGAATATTAGAGAAAAATTAAGGACAAATGCTGGCATAAAGTAATCCAACTACAAGAGACACTTTGTTATGAGATTTATGGCTATTTTGGTGTTGACAAGTAGTGCAGCTGCATCAAATTTATGTTCAGTAAGGAGGGCTAGTAGTTGGACTCGAAAAACTATTATATCTTACAATTTTAGAAGGTTGAGAACTTTACATCAAACAGGTGGATAGTAGGTTGTCTGTTGAGTACTTTACACAAAAAGAAAGATTTACTGCTTGGGTTTTGTTTCCTTGTTTTGGTTGTATTGATGTGTAGATACTAACTCGGATTTTCTAGATGTACCAAAAACAAAAAGCACTTGAAAAGAAGTAAGAAAACAAAAAGCACTTGAAAAGTACTATCTTACTTCTTTGCACTGAACTAATAATTGAAGACTATGGAATGATCTCCTAGATGCTGTCAATAATGATTAACGAATCAAACATGGTTAGGCACAAGTGTACTACTGTGTTTTGTCTTGAGAATGAAAAATTGGAACTTCACTGTTTGATTCTTATTTCCAAAATTGCATCCTCTTCCGCACTACTCTCATTCTTCAAATGAGGTATTAACACAATTTTGATTTTTGACAATTGTGGTGGTTGCTATAAGCCCACATTAACCATATATTTATTTATAGATGACTTTTGCTTACATCAAATTAATAATATTTAATTTGACCTACTCATGCACACTGCAGACTGCACACACACAACTGAATCAATAAGAACAAAATATTGTTATTTACAATCTGTCCTGTCATGGTATGATCACTGCCACCACTATCTGTTAACCAATATAATCATATTGCTATACACAAAAAGAAGAAAATTAGTGTGAAAAGAATAAGAGTGGGGCAGTAAAAAAAAAGTAGAAAAAGGAGAAAATAAAATATAAAGAAAAAAGACTAAGAAGGAGAAAAAAAAATAAAAAAATTGAGTGGGGCGGTCAAAAAAGAGAAAGGAAATTGTGTCCTCCTTTCTTGAAAGTTTGAAAATGAATCAGAATTATGCATGAGCTACACTCCAAAAATGAACCAGAATTTTCACAAAAGTGTGAATGTGAAAATTCATTGTAGACAAAAAATTTTCTTCATAATTATTTACTGCTAATTATAAGCCATAATTATCAAAAAAATTATAAGCCAATATATGTTATTCGAATGTACTGGTTGAGTTTTCATTGAAAGTGTGTATAAGAGAGAAAAGAAGAAAGAAAATAGAATGGGGCGGTCCAAAAAGTGTGTATGATCAGATAATTAAAGTAGCTTACATGAGAGAGAAAAAGAAGAAAGAAATTATGCCTTCCTTTCCTTAAAGTATGAAAAGGAATTCAGAATGACAAGAACAAAGCGTACAGGAAATTTCTTCATACTTTCCTTCGGGGTGCAACAGTATTTTCAAAACAACTAGTTTTCTCGGCTTACGCGTTTGTGCCACCAATGAAAAGTAAATCAGAACTTTCAATATCATAGTCTTCTTGGTGTTACAGGAACTAACAATCTAACATTCAATTCCTTGACTCTGTCATTCCCATTCTCTCTCAAAAATTCATTCAGAAAAATCTCACTTGAACTCATTCAATTCCAATTTCATCACATCTTTCTTTCCCATATTCCTTTTAGATCTTCTCACTTGTCAATCCTAATCATGACCAACAAAGGAGAATCCTCTTCCTCTTTCACCCACCGATGCAGATATGATGTGTTCTTGAGTTTTAGAGGTGAGATAGACTTGAAGACTTCAACCTTACCAATATTAATTAAAAATATGATATAAAAACAAACCATCTAATAAAAAAAACTATGATTTAAAATCATACCATATAACATATTGGCATTAAAAATTGGAGAGATAGACTCAAAGATTTCAACCTCACCAAAATTAATTAAAAATATATATATTTTCTTAGCAGGTTCTGGGATAGTGTATTTGCATTAAACAAGGTAAATAATTAGTTTGATTAATTATATGAAAATACAGAATTAACCCTAAAAGATTCTGCTCTTGAAAATCTAAAGCACATAGAAAATTGGATAAAAATGTCATTATGATCCGCTCAGCATATCGTTAAGCCAATTAAAGTCAACGGTTTTTGGTTGAATCGTTCATGAGGAACTGAACTTCTAAGCTGAAATCTTTAATTAGTAAAAGTCTTACAAGACCTAATATTCATTTCCTTGAACTATCATTCTAAGTCTCTAAAGCCTCCCAACACGATAGCTTTCCTAGCTAGCTAGGCCCTTTTTTGTTTGCAACTACAGGACTCTTATAAGAATAAATTTACACATGCATACATATTGAAGTTCCCATCTTCTTTCATCATTTCATCAAAATGACTGTCAGTCACTACTGATTAAGAATGCCTCTTTACTTCATAAAAAATGAGCTTCCAAATGGAAAGACTAGCTAGATCGAATGAGGATCAAATAGCTGGCATGCAGATACAGAAACAAAATTTAAGCTTGAACCAGCTTCGGTACAACATATAAGCTATTAAAAATAAAAATAAAAAAGTTATGCTCAAAGAAATTTTTGTGTAATGTGATTCACGTAATTTTTTGTAGAATTAGGGGTCAGATGAAATTCGAGACATAACATTGTGCTTTCCACAACTAAGAAACATGCAATTGGATCTTGAAAAGATGAAAAGTCTCAAATTTCTTAAAGTTCATAATGTAATTTGTGAAGATCTTAAATATCTTCCCAAAGGGTTAAGGTTACTTGATTGAAGAGAATTTCCTTTATCTTCTCTGCTGTCCAATTTTTTTCTTCAAAATCTCTTTGCACTCAATATGCCAGGAAGCCAGATTCAATTGGACAGCCATTTTAAGGTATAATCATTAGCATTTATAAATTATTATTATTTTGGTGAAGCTATTAAATTTCTTCTTCTTCTTTTTTGTCTTTTTTTTTTACAGAGGTGTCGATTTGAAACATTGAAATATATGGATTTTCAATCTTGTAAAAATATTAGCGAAGTACCTGACTTACTAATGATTGCCCCAAACATAAAGAAATTGGAACTTTTTAAGTGTGAAAATTTAGTTGAGGTTCATGAGTCCGTTGGACTTCTTGAAGAGCTTGAATTCTGGGGTCTCCACGGATGCAAAAATCTTAAAATTCTTCCAAGAAGCCTCCAGTTGAAATCTCTTAAAAGAGTTTTATCTTTATGGCTATGAAAGTCTTGAGAAGTTCCTCAATGTCCAGCAAGGAACGGAAAGATCAACACTGCCTTCATCAAAACAGCATGGATATCTCACTGGCCTTAGACAGTTAAGCATATGTTGTAAAAACCTCAAAGAGCTTCCAAGCAGCATCTCTAATTTACAAAATCTGAGGGAGCTCTACTTGTATGATTGTGGAAATTTTCCAAAGGTCATGGATACTCCTAGTTGCTTCCCCAAATTAGAAACATTAGAATTCTATTACAGCAACACTACTACCCTCCCCGAAATTGCCATATTAGAGAGACTCCAAGGTTTCAACTATTACCATATTATCCACTACACATAATAATAACTAAATAGCTTCATGAACATTATCAAATATAAAATAAAAAATAGATTCATGGCCCAAATACATAAGCTATAATTGATTGGTTAATTTAACATTTAATTCTAGATCGAGATAGACATAGATTACAATGGAAATGGATTAATGAGACCCACCCAACACGTTTTCAATTTGAGGCCCACAACATGCTCTTAATTGGTCTTGCAAGTCATCTAGAAGCAGATTATTTTGTAGATTTCTTCGATCCAAATTTCTTCCTACTTTCCTCCTGGGTCTAAATGTTTAAAAATGAGTCTGAATGTATCAGCTAAACTCCAAAAAGTGAGTCAGAATGTTTGAAAATGAGGACCCAAGAAGTTTCTTCCTACTTTCCTCCAGGCATCAGAGATCACCAGATCTTGGCCTCACAAGAACTAACCTTCATTTCCTTGACTCTACCATTCCCATTGTCTCTCAAAAATCCCTTTCCTTTGCTTAAACTCTTATGATTCCAAATTCATCACATCTTTCTTTCTCCTCTACCTTTTTGATCTTCTCAACACTCTATATATCCAAATCACAATGGCTTTCTTGACCAACATGGAGCCTCCTCTTCCTCTTTCACCCACCGATGTAGATATGACGTGTTCTTGAGTTTCAGAGGTGAAGATACCCGCAATGGCTTTACGAGTCATTTGAATGGCATTCTGCGTCATAATGGTATTAACACCTTCATTGATGATGAGCTTCGAAGGGGAGAAGAAATTTCTACAGAACTTCTCAAAGCCATTGAAAGTTCAAGAATTTCGATAATTGTATTCTCTAAAAACTATGCATCTTCCACTTGGTGTTTAGATGAACTTGTCAAGATTCTTGAGTGTAAGAGTCATGGCCAAATTGTGCTACCAGTTTTTTATAAGGTCGATCCATCAGAAGTACGTAGCCAAAAGGGAAAGTTTGGAGAAGCGCTAGCAAAACATGAAGAAAAATTCAAGGATAACATGAAGAAGGTGCAAAGATGGAGGGCAGCTCTAAATGAAGCGGGCAATTTATCTGGTTGGCATTACCAAAATGAGTATGTATATAATCATCACTTTGTTGTCACCAATAAATTTAACTGTTAAACAACTCCTCCCAAAAGAAGCCAGCTTGTTTTCTTGCCAAAGCAGATTTTCAATTAGTATTAGAAGTGGATATTCAATAAGTTTGTTTCCTTACCTAGGCAGATTTTCCTTGCGTCTTTGTGCTTTAGCCTAAAGTTGATTTCCTAGCTGAACAACATACGAATAGTTCTTAGATCAATGAATACATGCCATTTACTTTTATTAACAATATTTCAATTAATTCATGTTCATGTTTTTATTTTCTAACATGTTTTTAATGCTTTGCAGCCGCCCTCAATTTAAATTTATCCAAGAAATTTTTGCGGAGATCTCAAGTGCTAAATTAAATTGTAATAAGCAAGTATTTGTTGTTAAGTACCCAGTTGGAATAGACTCTCGTGTAGAGGAAATAAATTGGCATTTAGATATTGAGTCCAACGATGTTCGCATGTTAGTGATCCATGGCCTCCCTGGAATAGGTAAGACAACAATTGCAAAAGCTATTTATAACTTAATTGCTTATCGGTTTGAAGGAAGCAGTTTTCTAGAGAATGTTAGAGAAAACTCAAGAACAAATGATGGCTTATTTCAACTACAAGAGACACTTTATTTTGATATCCTAGGGGTGTAGAAATTTGAAGGTGCACGGTGTATTTCAAACGAATTGATGTGATAATGGAAATGCTTGGCCACAAAAGGATTCTTTTAATTCTTGATGACGTGGACAAACTAGTCCAGGTAGAAAATTTGCTTGGAGGATGCTTTCAGTTTGCTTCTGGAAGTAGAATCATTATAACAACAAGAGAGGAAAAGGTTCTAGCAACTCTTCGAGAAGATTGTCATTTAACCTACCACAAGTACATGGTTAAGGAATTAGATGAACATGAATCTCGTGAACTCTTTTGTCAACATGCATTCAAAAGAGACAAGCCTAAGGAAGATTATTCAGATCTTCGTAGACCAATTTATACATTATGCGAAAGGCCTTCCATTAGCTCTAAAGATAATAGCTACTGATTTGTATGAGAGAAATATACGTTGTTGGAAAAGTGCATTAGATAAGTATAACAGAATTCCTAATCCAAATATTCAAGAAGTACTCAAAATAAGCTATGATGGATTGGACCAAACGCAACGAGATATTTTCTTGGATGTTGCATGTTTCCTCAAAGGATTCCACAAGGATGTTGTTGTAGATATACTACAAAGTTGCAATTTTTGTGACCCATATTATGATCTTGAAAAACTGATCGATAAGTGTCTCATAGTTGTTACTGAACATGACAATATATCGATGCATGACTTGATGCAACAAATGGGTATGGAAATTGTTCGACAAGAATCAGAAGTGCCCAAGAAACATAGAAGACTATTATGTTATGAGGATGCTTCCGAAGTACTAGTTGGAGATATGGTATTAGTCTTTTTTTATTTACTTTTTCCCTTTTTTTTCATGGCAAATGTAGTGATTTTTTTTTTTTTTTTCAATGCTGAAGAAAATACAATTTTATCAATATGACTTTCATTTAAAATTTAATAATAGTGATTCACGTAATTCTTTTTCCAACTAGGAGCTGGATAATATTCGCGGCATTACATTATGCTTTCCACAACCAAGAAACATGCCATTGGATCTTAAAAAGATGAAGAAGTCTCAAATATCTTAAAGTTCATAATGTAATTTGTGAAGATCTTAATTATCTTCCGAATGGGTTAAGGTTACTTGATTGGAGAGAGTTTCCTTTATCTTCTTTGCCGTCCAATTTTGTTCTTCAAAATCTCGTTTCACTCAACATGCCAGGAAGTCGGATTCAATTGGACGGCCATTTCGAGGTATAATCATTAGCATTTATAAATTATTATTATTTTGATGAAACTAATAAATTTCGTAATTTTTTTTTTTGTCATTTTTTCTTTTTACAGAGGTGTCGATTTGAAACATTGAAATATATGGATTTCCAATCTTGTAAAAACATTAGGAAAGTACCTGACTTACTGACTATTGCCCCAAACATAAAGAAGTTGTTACTTCGTCATTGTGAAAATTTAGTTGAGGTTCATGAGTCTGTTGGACTTCTTGAAGAGCTTGAATACTGGAGTCTCTACAATTGCAAAAATCTTAAAATTCTTCCAAGAAGCCTCCAGTTGAAATCTCTTAAAGAGTTTTATCTTGAAGGCTGTGAAAGTCTTGAGAAATTCCCCGATATCCATCAAGGAACGGAAAGATCAGCACTGCCTTCATCAGAACTACAAGGATCTCTCGAGTTAGGCATATGTTGTAAAAACCTCAAAGAGCTTCCAAGCAGCATCTCTAATTTACAAAATCTGAGGGAGCTCCATTTGTTTGATTGTGAAAATTTTCCAAATGTCATGGATACTCCTGGTTGCTTCCCCAAATTAGAAAAATTATGTTTCTATGACAGCAACTTTACTACCCTCCCCGAAATTGCTAGGATATTTCCTCAATTAAAGACCCTTGATCTTCATTGCTGTTGGAATCTTGGGGAAATTCCAAGGCTTCCATCATGTATACAAGTGGTAGTTGCAAGAAACTGCTATTCGTTGGGTACACAATCAAGAAGAAGATTATTGGCTCAGGTCTCTCTCTATCTCTCTATCTCTCTCTTTCTCTCTCTCAAAGTTATAAAATGAAACAATTTTTTTTAACTTTCCCAAATATATTTCGAAATTTGCTAAACTGAATTTTCTTAAATTTGCTAATTGTAATCAGTTTGGAGAAATAATAGGGCTTCCACAAAATTTAGTATGTGCAAGTGGATCATCACATCAAGAATTTGAATTTGAACCTGATGAAGCTATGTCTGAATTTGAACTTGATGAATTTGAATTGGGCTTAGCATCTGAAACAGAGTTTTCTCCTAAAACAGTCTCTTCATTTGAAATTGTTGTGGATTGGTATTACCTTGTACTTCCAGGAACTAAGATTCCAAAGTGGTTCAACCATCAAAGTTATGGAAATTCCGTATCGTTCTCAGTTGGTCGGAAATTTTCAATATTTGCTTTCTGTGTTGCTGTAAAAATGGAAATGCAGGTTGCTGAGCCATTTGATTTGGTTGAATTTTCTATCTACATTTCCATCAATGGTTGTAAAGCAAGGCTCACGTGGTTTAGATTTTTATATGAGCCATCATCTCATATGTGGTTTTGCTATATAAATGTTAGGGAAAGCTCATTGGAAGACATAATTGTAGATGATTGGAATGATGTTAAGCTTCTATGTGAAATTACATGTTATGATCCTGAAAAGGCAAAAGTTACCATAGAAAGGTGTGGGGTCCATGTTCCATGCATCTGTTCTCCTCAGAATTCCGCAGCAGATCAGGTGGCCTGCATAAGGATTTTTGAAAGATTACAAGTGTCCTTTGATGAAAGATTAAAAATGTTATTATGTAGAGTGGCTACAGAGATGCTGGTCAGATGCTCCAAAAGCCAAGATGCCCATTGCCCTCTTTGTGAAATAGCAGAAGATTCGGCTTTACATCTATTTCGATTCTGTCCCTATGCCAAAGGAGTGTGGTATTGTGGTAAATGGGGTCTTCGAGTTGAAATGATCCAAGCTCAATCTGTAATGGAATTCATTGAATATATAGTTGACCCCCCAAGTGAGTTACTAGCAGAAAGAGTCACCAAAGATGAATTCACACTTTATGCAGCAGTGGCGATGAAAATCCTTTGGGAGGCACGAGTGGAAGCTCTGGTTTCAAAAACTAAAGCCAGCATAAGCCAGCTAGCCCATCGTCTCAACAAACAGTATGATTCTTACTTGAGGTCACTTGGGATTATATGGGTAAAAGAAGAGCAAAACAGGGGAAATGCTTGGACCAGGCCACCTAATCAATGTGTAAAGCTTAATTTTGATGCATCATGTGATCAAAATCATATAGGCTTGGCTATGGTTCTCAGAGATCACGAGGGGAATGGGAGAGCAATCAGACGTGGCATAAGCCCCTACAGTTAGATGGGCAATAACATTAGCAAAGGGGAGAGACTTGAGCAAGTTTTAAAAGTCTGTGGTAGAGGGTGACACAGCGAACGTCTCAACTTCATTGTAGTTCCAGATTGCAAGCCCAGCAGGGAATGGAAGAGCATAATGAAAGGATATTTCGGCTTGGGCTTCTTCCACGTTGGCAAATCGGGTTAGATAATAATGTAGCCCACAGCCACATAAGCTGACCGCTGGGGTCGAATCATTCTAATCTGATTTCGCCTCTAAACTTTCCCTCTTGATTGAACTTCAAAGAAATATGCCAAGGTACCATTATTACATAGAAACTGTTTTCTATTATGTTTTTTTTAATGTTAAGGTAAGTCTCCTTTAGTTTTATTGTTTTGTTTGCAGCTTTGAGTGCTTTTGTCAATTACTTCCTCTCTAAATTAACTAGCTCATTCAAATGATTGGATACCAATCCTTTTTTTACATTGCAGAAGATCAACGTCTAATGGGTTATACTCAAGAATTAATTGTAGCTTGTAGGCTTGTAGCTGAATTTTTAATTATTGGATAATTTGAGCCTAAGTTGTATGGTTAAAAGAGAATGTAATGGCGTTTTGAACAAATGGTGTCCCCTTCCTCATAATTATAAGTTGGAAAATGAGGTCATCGTTTCATTTCGTTTGGATGTGGTTTCTTTGAAAAAATTATAAGTTTCGAAAAGAAAAGTTACATTATTAGAATAATGAAAAAAAAAACTCAATTTTCAGAGAAAAAATAATGAAAACAAGTAGATAGAAGTTCATTGTATCATGCTTTTCATTATCCATTACCCCATTGACGAATGTGTCATTTACTTTTGGCATAACATGTGTATTAGGACTTTGGTCAATCAATTTGTCAACACTTAGCAGCATTTCTGAAAATTGATCAGATGCTTAGGTCCAGAAATGTCGTTTCACTTGTCCATGCCTCTCTTGGCATCGTTGCTCCTTTTGAAGGTACTCATTTTTAAACAATATGACAAAATATTGTCAAAAGCAAAAGCAAATAGGATTTCGGTTTGAAGAAGTTGGTATGTCTTCTGTATTGCTGTTTTGTTAAATATGACAAAATATAAATAAGATCAAACTTGGATTGATATTCCAGTTGGACAAGTTTGGAATAAGTTGTCTTATCCAATGATTATTACTCCAGTTGAACATATGAAGTTCATCCAGAAGTGAAATTACCATCCCGGATGACAATGTTTGAGTTCTCTATTTTGGATTTCATCAAACCTTAAATAATTATTTATTTGATTCTTCATCATTTTGTAGAATTTGAATATATTTGCATCACAAACTTCCCTTATTTTTTCTGCACTATCTCAGATGCTAGTTCTGGTGTTTTCTTTGATAAGTAGTAGAAAGATTTATTGATAGAAAAAAGCTTAGTACATAAGAAGTGTACTAAGATCAAGACAATTACACGCAACCATCAATAAAATGTAACAAAGAAAAAGTAGGCTGACTACTCATAGCCGCCATCCACTCCACTATAGTATGCAGAAAAGTCAATTTTAATTCTGTAGAGTGTCTTTCAGAATCTTCAAAAGCCCTCCTGTTCCTCTCCCGCCATAGCAGCCACATTAGGCATGACGGAATCGCATTCCATATCACGTTTTTTCTGGGAGCAGCTCTCCTCCTCCAGCAAGTTAATAACTCAGAAACCTTACCCGGCATAACCTATTGCAGTCCCATAATGCAGAAAATAAAGGACCACAATTCACTAGCATAGTCACAGTGGAGCAGCAGATGATCCACTGATTCTCCTGCCCTTTTACACATGAAGCACCAGTCCAGCACCCAGATCTTCCTACGCCGTAAGTTATCTATTGTGAGGTATTTTCCATGTGCTGCCAGCCAAGTAAAAAATGCCACCTTGGGGGGAACTTTAACTCTCCAAACACTCTTCCAAGGAAATGTACGAGTACCCCCTGCACTCAAGATGCGATAGAAAGATCGGACTTCGAAAAGTCCACTCCCAGTATGGTCCCACTGCATCTGATCAGCATCATTCTGCTTAATCCTCATCTTATAAAGGTTCTCCATGAATGTTGTGAAGTCATCCAGCTCCCAATCCTGAAGGGCTCTTAACAAAGTCACTGACCACACCATCTCTTCATTGTGCCAATTTAGATAATCAGACAGCACTGCCTGTTTATTTTGAGCAATGTGGTAGAGAGTAGGGAAAAGGTCTTTCATAACCCCCTCCCCATACCATCTATCGTGCCAAAAGCTTACTCTCTCCCCCGAACCAATGGAAAAGGATACATGCCTGCTGAATTGCTGCCACCCCGATCTGATATGCTTCCATAGGCAAACTCCATATCCCCCTCGATCTTCCTTGGTGTACCAATCTCCATTCCCCACGCCATATTTACTAGCTATCACCTGCCTCCAAAATGCTGTATTTTCTGTTGCAAATCTCCAGAGCCATTTGCCCAGTAAAGCTTGGTTAAACAGGATCGTCTGCCTAATCCCCAAACCCCCAATCGAAAGTGGGGTGCAAATGGTTCGCGAGTTAACTAAGTGGTATTTGAACTCCTCCCCGAGTCCTCCCCATAAGAAGTCTCTTTGGATCTTTTCAATACGCTTCGCAACACTCGAAGGTATGGGGAATAGCGAAAGGAAATAAGTTGGCAAACTTGAAAGGGTGCTCTTTATCAAAGTGAGCCTACCTCCCTTGGATAAGTATAACCTTTTTCCATCCAGCTAAGCGCCTCTCCATTTTCTCCAAAATAGGATTCCAAATCTCTTTGGATTTATAACGGGCACCTAATGGAAGCCCCAAGTACTTCATGGGAAGCGTAGTAATCCGCCCGCCAATTACCTGAGCCAAATCCTGAATACCATGAACCGTCCCTACTGGAACAATCTCAGATTTCCCCAAATTAATATGCAGACCAGACACCGCTTCAAAACACATTAAAACCCCTTTCAAGTGTAACAACTGCACCCGATCCGCTCCACAGAAAATCAGAGTGTCGTCAGCGAACAGGAGGTGTGATATCTTCAAGTCTGGTCTGTTGTAACTATTTACAGCAAACCCCTCCAACAAGTGTTCAACCACCGCCTTATCCATCAAACGACTCAAGGCCTCCATGACCAAAACAAAAAGAAGAGGGGAAAGCGAATCACCTTGTCTAATGCCTCGAGTACTGTTGAAAAAACCACAAGGGGTTCCGTTAATCAAGATCGAAAAACGGACTGTGGACAAACAGAAATACATCCAATTATGCCATTTAGCTCCAAAACCGCACCTTTCTAGCATATACATAAGGAAGTCCCAGTTCACATGATCATACGCCTTTTCCACGTCCAATTTACACAGCAAGCCGGGGATTCCGGATTTCAATCTGTTGTCCAAACATTCATTGGCAATCAGCACTGATTCTGTAATTTGTCGCCCTTGAATGAATGCGTTCTGAGTGGGAGATAGAACCGCCCCTAACACTACCTTGAGGCGATTAGCAAGAACCTTGGATAGGATCTTGTATACACTCCCAATCAGGCAGATAGGACGGAAATCCTTCACATCCAAAACTCCTGGCTTCTTAGGAATAAGGACCACAAAGGTCGCATTAAGACTTCTTTTGAGGCACTCATGCTCATGGAATTCCTGGAGCGAGTTAAGGACATCTAGCTTCACTATATCCCAGCAGTGTTTGTAGAAAGCAATAGTGTAGCCATCCGGGCCTGGGGCTTTCTCTCCACTCATCTGATTCAGAGCTGTCACTACTTCCTCCTCAGAAAACGGAACTTCTAACTCCGTAGCTTCTGCTGAATTGATGGTATTGAACTCCACTCCCCCCAACATAGGTCTCCATGCTTCCCTCTCAGAGTACAGATCTTGATAGAAGTTCACTATTCCATCCCTTATCTCAGATTCAAACTTCCATTGCTGATCCCCGTGTTGCAAGCTTTCAATGTAATTATTTCGGCGATGAGCATTCGCCGTTCGCTGGAAGAACTTGGTGTTCTTGTCACCTTCTTTTAACCATTGCACCCGCGATTTCTGGCGCCACGACACTTCATCCAGCAATAGTGTCTTTTCCAACTCAGCTTGCGTACCCAATCTATACGATTTCTCTTCAGTCGTGAGCAGCCCCTGATTTTCTTTCTCTTCAAGTCTCTGTAATTCATGCATTAAATCTAACTTCTTTATCCGAACATCCCCGAAACACTCCTTATTCCATCTCTGTAGTTCTGGTGTTTTCTACCTTTTCCATAATCATGTGATTCTCTTATTTTTCAGATTTTATTTTTTGATTTGTTTTGAAAATCAGTATTGGTGGCTTTCCTTGAAAACCAGTACTTCCACAAACTCAAAGTCAACATTTGCAGAAAATTTCCTTTCACTGCAGCATCAAAGTTCACGCTTGTTGCTCTTTGCAATCGCTTTTTAAAATGTTTTGTTAGTGACCCTGCACATGAGACTAGGAATTATAAGGTCTGTTGTGGATTTTTTGTATGTAACTTGTTAATTGTGGTTGTTTCCTATTTATTAGCAAGCTTAACACTAGAAGGTTCAGATCTTGGAAGCTAAATAAATCATTTGATTACTGGATTTATTTTGATCATCCATAGTCCTCTGGTTATACTTTGTTTCTTATTAATTAGCAAGCTTAACACTAGCTTAACATAGCCTAACAATATAGGACAAAAAAAAGAAAGAAAACCTTGCAAAAATGGGCACTGCGGTTGAATCTTTGTGGTCTGATTTTGCCTCTGTTGCTAAATGTAGGACACTGAGTTCTATCCATGTCTACTATTGATGAAAGATGAGAACCTCTTGTTTGAACTTCAAAGAAATCTGTCTAGGTACAATTATTACATTGCGACTGTTTTCTATTATGTTTTATAATGTCAAGGTATGTCTCCTTTTTTAGTTCTATTGTTTCATTTGCATGTTTGAGTGCTTTTGTCACTTCTCTCTCTCTCTAAATTAAGTGGCTCATTCATATGATTGATCAGTACCAATCCGAAAGTAAAGTCGTTAAAATTGTTTTAGAAAAAAATTTGAAGTTGTAAAGGTCAATGGACAATGCAAGTATGGGCAGCTGAAGCTAATAAACTAAACAAATATTTTTTGTTTTCTTTGATCATTGAATGTGTTCGACATAATCGGTAGGTCTTTTAGTTTCACAACATATCTTCTATTCAGAAAAAAAAATAAATAAATAAATAAATAGAGGGTCAGAATAGATTAGACATTTGCATGGTGTTCTCTAACTCATGAATCTGATTCTATAGCATCTTGATCTTCTCTGCAATATTTCCTTCTCCTATTTCTCCTCTTTATACTAGATCTCATAGTTTATGGACATCCTTGCTATGCTACTCCTTAAGTGGAGTCTCCATTAGCAGGGGTTTAGGAATTAAAGTAGAGATGAACCCCTGTTCTTAATTTTAAGACATTGATAAATTTGGTTATAAAAAACCTAGTCAAGATAAAGTTTAAGCTAATTTATTATTTACCACTTGGAAACATAACCCGAATGAAAAGTCTGAAACAACCATGAACAAACTATGATCCTTTTATTTAGAGCCAACCGAGAGAGTTAACAACAAAAATAAACGTCCATGTGTTTCTAACAACCTTGACATCACTATCATCCCCCAAAATATCCTTACCCACCTGTCCTATCACCACTGCCTCCACTATCCGTTAACACTATTTTTTTTTTAGGTAAAATATGTTAACACTATCTTGATATACAATATTGCAAACAGGACTCCTTCTAGGGTACCTCAAATATTGTTTTGGATATGATATCCACCATAGAGTTATTGTTCAATGCGACTTGAGTTAGTTTTTAATGTGAATATTTTTGAGTGTATGATACCGACCATGGGGTTACTGTTCATTATGGTTACAAAGTTATTGTTACTAGTATACAATTTGAATATTTTGATTGTTTGGGTTTTGTTTATAGACTTTCAACCAAAATAATATGGGTTCTTAGTATGAAGTTTTTGATGAAGAATGATTTTTGTAGATGATTTACCTTGTTGTAATTTTGATTTTTTATAACTTATAACCATATACAAGCACTGTTGTTAGGTTTAATAAAAATAAAAATATAATGAATTGCAAAAGTTTTTAATTGAACTGTTAATCTTCCAATTTATATGCAGTTCATTATAGAAGATGAGAGAATGGAAGAGTTGTAGCCATTGACTCCTCATGTGAGGCTTCGGCGTCCAAACTTAGCAATCTTTCTTCAGCCCCTACTTGATTACAGCAGGAGCCACGGACTGCAAGAAGGGTCTTCATATGCACTCTCCATTTGTCTAGTCAACATACCTACATAAAAGGCCAAAATTCCAACAGAATAACCAGACCTGCCCACCAATGGGGAAAGTGATAAGGTAGCTCCGGTTAAGCAGAAGAAAGAATAGCCTAACAGACAACCTTGCTATCATATGGGGAGAGTGGTAAGGTAATGATTGTGAAAGCTATAACAATGGTCAATCGTTTTGTCATTTTGTAATTTTTTTGGTCATATGTGTAGCAAGTGTGATATTTTAGTATGGTCAATCGTTTCATCACCATATTATATGATAATACTGTAGAGGATATTGCAATAATAGGTTAATGGGAGCAACAAGATTATAACCACATGTTTAAGGAGCAATTACGATCTGTTCATTATTCCTTTTACATGTTAAGTTCTGCATATAGTTGTTGATAAAAATTCCATTTATCACATGAAATATTAAATTTTCTGTGCAGTGCAAACACTTATTCGGAGATGCTATACACATAACTGTAGTGGACTGGAGCAGCATGTCTTTGACAGACAACTTTGGGAACGTCAAGATTAGCGGATTCTTATCATGGTTGAAGGATTCAAGGTACTTGCTGGATTTTTTAGTTGGCTTACTACTACTAAGACTACTTCCATTAGTCTTTCTCTTTAGGAGGACATTTAAAATCTGGTGCAAAGCAGAGTGCTGGAAATTTTGGTGTTGAAATGTAGTGCAGCTGCATCAAATTTATGCTCAGGAAGGAGGGCTAGTAAAAACTATTATATCTTACATTAGAAGCATCAGGGGAAGGTTGAGAAGTTTTACATCAAACAGGTGGATAGTAGGTTGTTTGTCGAGTGGCAGTAATATAATATCTCCTAGACACAAAATGAAAGATTTACTGTTTGTGTTTTGTTTCCTTGTTTTGGTTGTATTGATGTGTAGATACTAACTCAGATTTTCTATGATGTAATTTGTCTAATGTACCAAAAACAAAAAGCACTTGAAAAGCACTATTTTACTTTTTTGCAATGAACTAATAATTGAAGAGTATGCAATGATCTCCAAGATGCTGTCAATAATGAATCAAACATGTCTGGGCACTAGTGCACTAGTGTGTTTTGTCTTGAGAATAAAAATTGGAACTCATCAATAACTTCACTGTTTGATTCTTCCTCTGGTCTTATTTCCAAAATTGCATCCTCTTCCACACTGCTCTCTTCTTATATTCTTTACGAATGAACCAAAAATAATTTTCTTGTCAAATTCTACCATACTATTCTAGTTTGTTGGAACTTTGTGGACATGGGTTAGTTTTCATTAGGATTTTTAGACCCAAACCATGCCACATGGAGTTAGTCTTCATAGATTAACTTCTATAAGGTCCTTAATTTAACACATTGATGGATTGGATAAAAAAACTCAGGTCAAGATAAAGTTGATACTAAGATGGTTTAGTAGCCAAATCAAATGAAAGCCTAATTTATTATCTGATTGTGTTTACTTATTGTGTTTAAGAATAGTTGATGTTGTTCTGATAATGTCTTTTTCTTCATCAAACTAGGTGCTCAATGTTCTTATCCTTCAGTTAAAATTGTTCCTTATAGTTGTGCCGTGCCAATTGGTTTTATTTTTACTTAATAAAATCTTCTTATTATTTGGCTAATACTTTGAATAGTCTGAAAATTGGGGAAAGCTAATACTCTTTACATTAAAGTCGTATGAATAGAAGATGAAAAAGTGGGAGATATTAGGCTTAAATTGATTTGCGAAGGAAGACCATTGACATATTATTGTGTACTCTTGTGAATGAACTCTGACTAGTTCCAGATAACCAAAAAAGAAAAAACACAAGATGAAGAAAGAGATTACTTTATTCAAGGTCTTTGCTCTTTTTATTCACTCTTTTTTTTATTTTTTTGCCGGAAGGGGGTAAATTGATCTAATTTTCTCAATTGTGATTGGCTGCATTGAATACTTTCGTAGATTCAACTCAGGATTCCATTCAGTTTATTGAATGGTCTCTTACTTCTTGCCTCGTCCCTTACTAATAGCTAATTTTCATGGGAGGATAACTGTTTGGACTCAACCTTGTCAAGGTAGATGCATTTTCCACTTCAATGTCTTTTATGTTGTCCAATTGGTTGACTTCTTTTTGTTTACCCTTTCCCTGTTTGTGTGTGTCTTGTATTCCTTTTGTTTATATGTTTTTGCAGAAAGTTGTGATTAAGAAATAGACATGTTCATAGTTCATACAAAACAAAATACTGTTATTTACAATCTCCTCTGTCATGGTATCACCACTGCCACCACTATCTGTTAAACAATACAATCATATTGATAAGCACAAAAAGAAGAAAGTTTTTGTGAAAAGAATAAGAGTGGGGCAGTCAAAAAAAGTAGAAAAAGGGAGAAAAAAAATATATAAAGAAAAAAGACTAAGAAGGAGAAAAAAAATAAATAATAAAATAAGTGGGGCGATCAAAAAAAGTAGAAAAAGAGAGAAAATCTATACTATAATGTTAAACCAAAGCTTTTTGACTTTTGGTTGATCTCATCATGTTGCACCACATAAACTTTTAAAATCTCACAATTTTACACCTCATTATTTTAATATATATTTTCTAATTGAATTTAAATTTTATTCTATTATTAAACCTTCCATTAAAATTTTGACACATCATATTTTATTTAATATAAGAATATATTATTCCATATATAAAACACAATCATAATTAATGTCTAATACTAACATATATTCCATATATAAACACAATATAAATATCTTTTAATAATAATCATAATTATCAATTTTCATCAAGATTTTTAGAGTTCCTTTTTTTTCTTATGTATTTCATTTAATTTTGTTGCTGGCAATGGAGAAAGATGGATGGATTTATTATAATGAAACCATGTGAGTTTGAAATGAGTTATGAAAATTATTTAGGTTTGATCATATAATCATGTGTCCATGTATTTATTTGTCCTTCTTCTTATTTTAAGTATTCTTTATTTTATTTTTGAATGGAAACATGATCCATATGGTAAATATAAACATGAATCGTGTTTTATAAAAATTGGACTATATTCAACTTATGCCAAAAGAAAAATTACATTATATTAAATTTTAATTATCCTATGGTAAATACTTTCTTAGTTATTTTTTTAAACCAAAAGTAGAAGCTATCCTAAATCTGATTTGTAAAATCTCTTTATCGATCTTGCCTACAACATTTTGAACTAAAAAAAAAAAAAATATCAACAAAAAATAAAAGGAATCAAAATTAATTTAGATTTTATTTTCAATAATTTTCTTGTGCATCACAAGGTTTGCGACTAGTAAAATATAAAGAAAAAGACTAAGAAGGAGAAAAAAATAAAATATAAAATATAAAGAAAAAAGAGTAAGAAGGAGAAAAAAAAAATAAAATGAGTGGGGCGGTCAAAAAAAGTAGAAAAAGGGAGAAAATAAAATATAAAGAAAAAAGACTAAGAAGGAGAAAATAAATAAATAAATAAAATGAGTGGGGCGGTCAAAAAAAGTAGAAAAAGGGAGAAAATAAAATATAAAGAAAAAAGACTAAGAAGGAGAAAAAAATAAATAAATAAAATGAGTGGGGCGGTCAAAAAAGTAGAAAAGGGGAGAAAATAAAATATAAAGAAAAAAGACTAAGAAGGAGAAAAAAAAATAAAATAAAATGAGTGGGGCGGTCAAAAAAAGTAGAAAAAGGGAGAAAATAAAATATAAAGAAAAAAGACTAAGAAGGAGAAAAAAATAAATAAATAAAATGAGTGGGGGGTCAAAAAAAGTAGAAAAAGGGAGAAAATAAAATATAAAGAAAAAAGAATAAGAAGGAGAAAAAATAAATAAATAAAATGAGTGGGGCAGTAAAAAAAAAGTAGAAAAAGGGAGAAAATAAAATATAAAGAAAAAAGACTAAGAAGGAGAAAAAAAAAATAAAATGAGTGGGGCAGTCAAAAAAAGTAGAAAAAGGGAGAAAATAAAATATAAAGAAAAAAGACTAAGAAGGAGAAAAAAAAATAAAAAATGAGTGGGGCCAAAAAAGAGAAAGGAAATTGTGTCCTCCTTTCTTTAAAGTTTGAAAATGAATCACAATTATGTATGATTTCTTCCTACTTTATTGGGTGCAAAAGTGTGAAAGTGAATCAGAATTTTCACAAAAGTGTGAGTAAAAATTCATTCTAGACAAAAAAATTTCTTCATAATTATTTACTGTTTATTATAAGCCAATATTTGTTATTCATATGTGCTAGTTGAGTTTTTATTAAAAGTGTATATTCTATGCAAAGCTGTTACGGATTTAAGTAACTTAAATGTTATTCATTATAGTAAGATATGAACCCATGATTTCTCTTAGATCTTTTGACAAGATGATGTAAGAGAAACAAGCTAACAAATCAGAGAAATTGATTTATATGCAACACCAAAGATGATTTGGAACCAAACCATGCCTGTTGTGATAGTCTTCACTCTTCATTGTTAACCACTCTCAAT
>OU015761.1:25694355-25738887 GCA_907173295.1 Fagus sylvatica | reverse complement strand
TTTTGAATTATTATGATCAATAGGCACTTAGAAAACTGCTTGAGGAGATGGAAGTTGTTAAAAGAAATGCAAGATCAGATTGGTTTGTTCCCTTCAAAGTTTTATTTTTTATTTTTAATTTTAGCGGTTTTGCTTTGCTCATGGGTTGACATTATGGTGACTATCGATTAAAATTGTCAAAAGTTGAACCTTTGACATATAGGATGAATTTGGAGCACAAATAATGACATGATCATATTTCTAAAATTTCAAAGAATATGACTTTCAATTTCAAAATGTAAAAAAAAAAAATTGTAATATAACAAATTTATAATTGGGATCTTAATTCTACTGAATTTATGTCAAAGAGCTATTGTACAATATTTGATCCTTAAAATTGGTTTAATGTATTTCAAAGGTTTTACTGCTTTATGAGCTTGGTGTTAACCAAGATGAGCTATAGGCTCAATTTGCAAAGTAATTTCTAAAAAAATAAAAAATTTGCAAAGTTGTGTGTTTTTACTTGTGGGAAAAAGAATTTTGTGTTGGGTAGGAAACAGAGGCTACCAAAGAATTTCAGAGGGTGGTTGGAGATGATAACCCAAAATGGAGTTAGTAGCTGGATGACATGGCTTAAAGATTCCCATGGAGTAAGAGGCTAAAATGTTGAACCGATTTTGTTATGGTCACTGTTAACTGTGTGTGATAGTGTACTTTTGATTATATAAATTAAGTAAATGATATTTTGGAATGTAATTTGTTCTTATTTATTTTTTTATTTTTAAATAATTCGTAAGGGATTTGAAGTTTGGTTCTCCTCATAAAAGAGAGCACGCAATGCCACTAAGTCGAAGATTCTTACCTTTTGAATTATTATGATCAATAGGCACTTAGAAAACTGCTTGAGGAGATGGAAGTTGTTAAAAGAAATGCAAGATCAGATTGGTTTGTTCCCTTCAAAGTCATTTTATTTTTTATTTTTAACTTTAGCGGTTTTGCTTTGCTCATGGGTTGACATTATGGTGACTATCGATTAAAATTGTCAAAAGTTGAACCTTTGACATATAGGATGAATTTGGAGCACAAATAATGACATGATCATATTTCTAAAATTTCAAAGAATATGACTTTGTATAATAACAAATTTATAATTGGGATCTTAATTCTACTGGATTTATGTCAAAGAGCTATTGTACAATATTTGATCCTTAAAATTGGTTTAATGTATTTCAAAGGTTTTACTGCTTTATGAGCTTGGTGTTAACCAAGATGAGCTATAGGCTCAATTTGCAAAGTAATTTCTAAAAAAATAAAAAATTTGCAAAGTTGTGTGTTTTTACTTGTGGGAAAAAGAATTTTTTGTTGGGTAGGAAACAGAGGCTACCAAAGAATTTCAGAGGGTGGTTGGAGATGATAACCCAAAATGGAGTTGGTAGCTGGATGACATGGCTTAAAGATTCCCATGGAGTAAGAGGCTAAATGTTGAACCGATTTTGTTATGGTCACTGTTAACTGTGTGTGATAGTGTACTTTTGATTATATCAATTAAGTAAATGATATTTTGGAATGTAATTTGTTCTTATTTATTTTTTTATTTTTAAATAATTCGTAAGGGATTTGAAGTTTGGTTCTCCTCATAAAAGAGAGCATGCAATGCCACTAAGTCGAAGATTCTTAACTTTTGAATTATTATGAGATTGAATGTTTTATTTTTCCTTTGGGATTAAATAAATTGTTTTACTAATAATAAAGTATTTATATTTTACACATTACCAACGTGTTCCGTGCATTGCACAGGCTATTGTCTAGTTTTTATCATTTTAGAAGTTATAAGATATTTTGACCATTTACATATATAAAATAATTGGGTAAATGGGTGGGTTGGGTTGGGTATGGGCCATACATACCTTGTTAAATGGGCCTAAATGGGCTATTGGGTTTCTAAGGACCCAATCCATTTATTACCCACCCAAACCCACCCATTTGACACCCCTAGTAGTAGCCCAAAGGCCCCAAACCCAATAAAAATGATATATCAATGACTAAGGATTAAAAATTAAATTTAGCAAAAAAAGGATTAAAAATTAAAAATTAAAAAAGAAAAAATACTTCACGTGGTGTTCAGGACTGAAAAAATAAAAAGGTGATTGAAAGTTTCTTTGACTAATTTCAATTTACCGCCCGAAATTACCACTAATTTAAATTTCCGATACGTTTCATACTTACTTTTTTAGTCTTCATATTTTTCTAAATTTGATATACATCGTGGATAAGGATCCTCTCCATTTGAAATAAAATGGAGAGTCTCTATTTCATGGTCCAGATTAAATATCACAGATCTAATAGTGTACAGACTGCCACGTCATTTAAAATTTTAAATGACAAGGCAGTCTATATATCGTTAGATTTGTGAAATAAAATCTTAACCATGAAATGGACAAATGGAGAGATTTCCAAATGGAGAGGATCCTTATCCATACACCGTTGGCTCAATTTTCATAAATTACATCTAAAAAATAAATTAAATAAATAAATTGCCTGCCGATTAAAAAATAAGCATAAAACGCGTACCTAAGAAATTTCTTCATATTATCAAGTCTTCTTGGCCTCACAAATCACAAAAACTTAACTACCATTCATTTCTTTGACTTTGTCATTCCCATTCTCTCTCAAATTTATTGACAAAAATCTTTTTATTTTTATTTTTCATTCACTCTGCTTTCTTAAACTCTTACATTTCCAATTTCATCACATCTTTCTTTCTTTCTCCTCTCCGTTTATATATCCAAATCACAATGGCTTTCTTGACCAACAAAGGAGCCTCCTCTTCATCTTTTAACCACCGATACAGATATGATGTGTTCTTGAGTTTCAGAGGTGAAGATACCCGCAATGGTTTTACAAGTAATTTGAATGGAATTTTGCGTCATAGTGGTATTAACACCTTCATGGACGATGAGCTCCCAAGGGGGGAAGAAATTTCTGCAGAACTTATCGAAGCCATTGAAAGTTCAAGGATTTCGATAATTGTATTCTCTCAAAATTATGCATCTTCCACATGGTGCTTGGACGAACTTGTCAAGATTCTTGAGTGTAAAAAGAATGGTCAAACTGTGTTACCGGTTTTTTACAAGGTGGATCCATCATACGTACGTAATCAAAAGGGAAAATTTGGAGAAGCTTTGGCAAAACATGAAGAAAGATTCAAGGATAATATGAACAAGGTGAAAAGATGGAGGGTGGCTCTAATTGAAGCCGCCAATTTATCTGGTTTCCCCTACAAGGATGAGTATGTGTTTAATTTCTACATTTATCACTCTTAGTTGTTACAAAAGTATTCTATTTCAATCATATCTTCTATTTTAATGTCTACAAACATCCCGACCAACTTCATATGCCTAAAGTAACAAAATTATGTGAGGTAATTTTATATTTAAATATCAATTAAATAATATTGATTTAACTTTTCATGTTATAATTTTTTTTATTTAAAAACTATTATTCTTCGCTTTTGAGATGTAAATTTACTAATTAAGTTTTTATTAACAACTCTTTTTCATTTGATAATAGCTAATTCACGTAATCTTCTTATAACATAATCGATCTTAACTATGATTTTATTAATTTTAATTTTGAAAAACTTCTTTATATATCCAACTATTACAAACTAAATTCTCATGTTTCAAAAAATAATAAGTTAAACTCTTAACCCATATTAAACCCAAACTCAATGTTGCTTCACTTAAATAAACTGAGCTTTAATTTATGAAATAATATGGATTAATTTGTTACCTTTTTTGAAAATTTCATTTGTTACACCCCCTATTGATCCAATATTTTGGGGGCTTTCTAGGAAGTAGGGAAAACAATGCACAACCAACTCTTTTTTAATAAAATAAAAAATAAAAAAATAGCTATAGTATAATTTTGGGACCATTTTGAAATGTGATGCCATGGGAGGCCTTATGCCTAGGCCAAGAGCCGGCCTTGCAAATGTCAATGATTGAAAGAGAAGAATATATGATTGATAATTTTATCAATTAATTAGAAGTTTCTCGCACGTAATTTCTAGAAAATTTATTTAAATTAATGAGCCCTCCTCTCATATCAGGGAGGAAGGAATTGGGAAGAGTGGGAAGCCTCTTCACTACTAAGGGAACACAATCCATTGAATTATTCCCAACTTTATGATCCAAGGAGGTGATTTAATTCTTGGTGATGGTTGAGGTGGAGAATCAATCTATGGTGTGAAGTTTGCCAATGAGAACTTTAAACTAAAGCAAATTGGGCCAAGCAAGTTAAAGTTCTCCTTACCTGAATATTTTCTTCCTTGCGAAATTTCTTACAAAATTTTATAGTAATTGGTTCTTAAATATATTGAAAGTGTAAGTTGTAAAAGGAGTGTCAACTTATTTGGAATTTTTACTAACAAGAAATTTTTCAATGACAAATGTTGGGATAGATACCAACATATTGCAATTCTTCATTACAACTGTCAAAACTAGCCAGTAGTTATCTTTTGTGGGAGCATCTATAACATACTTATAGAATAGCATTTTTAAGAGTACATATATTCTTGATTTGTAATGAAGTTGGAAATGGCCAATATTAGCTTTTGGTTTCCTTTAAAGGTTGGATGGATGCCGTGTTGTCTTTGGCAAGATGTTTTATGGGATGGATGTTGTCTACAAGATTGAAGTTGAAGGAAAGAGAGTGGTGTACCCAAAAGAAAGGTTGTCATTTCAGATGGTGAACTTAGTATGTGAATTACCTGTTTATCTTTTGTTACCTCTAACTACTAATTGTTAAGAATGATGCTCAGTGCTCTCTCTCCTTCTCTCTCTCTGAGTGCAATGTCGAGTAGAAATACAGGCATATGTTGCAAATTACCACTATATTTTAATTTTAAAGAAATTATGATTCACATTTTTCTATGTACTTTTCTATTAACTTTCTTTAGTGAGCTACCTCCTGTCTCTTCATTTCAAGTTAAATATTTTTTGGGGGAAATTATGTAAAAGGACTAAGAATTTATACCATATTCACATTAAGTCTTATTTTATTTTATGAAATCGTTTTAAGTTGACAAATTTAATAAAGGGGTTAATGTAATATGCATTACTGACAAATTTTTAATAGCTTTCCCGTGCATTGCACGGGTTTGCGACTAGTATTCTTAATAATGGTCCCAAGCTCCACTCCTTACTTGAGCATGGATTTCAGTATCTATTTTTTCTTAATAATTTGAGCACATGACGAGTAACATCTCAGATGTTGATCCTTTCCAGAGGGTGCATATAGTCTTCTCACTCTTCCTTTTTGCCAAAGCCCCACTTCTCTTTTTCTTTAAATTGAAGATGTCAACATCGATTATCTCAAAATTCTGCTTGATTTCATTGATATTCATATCTAAATTGATGACAGCCCAAGCAAGTACTACTTTTGTGGTAGGACTCACAAAAATCTCCTTAAGTATAACAAAATCTTTTTTTAAATAGTACCAATTATGTTTAAACCAAACGCTTGTTGTCTTTTATCAAGAAAATTTGGTGCTTTTCTTAGGAATTGTACCTTCTGTCAGTGATTCTTTACCAAGTCAATATTCTGTTAGCTTCATCTTATTTATTGTAAGAGTAATAGTTAGAGGCAGACCTTCCAGAATTGCCACCATCATGATTGTGACTGCTACAGCAATAAGGCATGATCAGTTATCATGCACTTCTTCCTCTAAACTTTGAGTTTAAAATATGAGCATGAATAATTACATTTAGAGCATCAAAGCAACACATGTTGCCACTTCATCTCTTTAAAGGTACTTGCTTTGGTTTGTTAGTGTAATTTTCTGTTCTTTTCATTGGATATATGGTCTGTGTTTTTGAACAACAATAAGGAAGGGTGATTAGCTTAACCATAATGCTGTTTCAAGTCATGCTTGACAGCTTTAGCATGACCAAGCTGCTTGTCATGTGCTGTGTGTTTGCTCTCCAAGAATGAGGCTATACCTTCATCTGAGAATTATAATGCATCCTGATGGTGGTCGAGGAGAGGTGCTTGGTTAAATTTATAATTCTCATGATGATGTTTAAATCTTCTATTCTTTTTCCTCGTAAATGCATATACATATGTGAAATGTAGTATTCATAAATTATGTTATAGATATTCATTTCTTTTATGTGCTTTTTTTCCACTTTTACTAGAATATCATCAGTGATTATTCTTTGACTTTGCCTTTGTGGAGGCCCTTTAAGAAGATTGGCTTTTATGTCTCTAGAAAGGTTCCTAAGTCCCTACTTGGAGCACATGTAGTTGAATCATTAACTAGTAAACAATGATGGAGGTGAATTGTTCAAAGAACAAAATAAATGTACCCACAGATAGAAACAATTTCAACTGATTAAGTATACTAGGTGGAGATATGTAATTGACGATAGTATAAGGACCATTGCAACTGAAAATCTCCTACTCATCACTACTAAATGCTTTACGCTCTACGAAATTTGACAATTGAAACTATTAGAACATGATTGTATTTGCTGATGGTACCTGTTGAGTCGTCTTTGAATTTAGTGTGACGATTGAAACTATTAGAACATGATTTGTTACTGTAATGATGCGCAATATTAGAATTCATAATCATATCTAATGCCTTAGAATTTGTTTTTTTCTTTCTAGGTAAAGCCTTAAATCAATCAACATATCATATTATCTTGTCTCTGCCTCTACCCACTGTTTTGTATCCCATGAAAGAAAACTAAGAATATAAATATGGACTCTTCTGTGGCTTTCAATTCCTCAGCAATGATTCATATTCATGTCTTCCTCAACTCATCTATTATTTTGAAATGGCCTACAAAGTTGATAACTAAAGGGAAAAGCAGACTAAAGTGATTTATCTAACTATAATAATAAAAAGGTAAAGAGTTTTAATTTTATCCTACAATTTTTCATTTTTTCTATTTTGTGAAATTAAGATTTTGTACTTTTGTACTTTTCCTTTCTCTTATACTCCTCTCTTTGGCTACTGAGAAGTCGTGGGATGTGGGAAACTAGTATGAAATATGAATATATTGATTGTTTGGCTTTTGTTTATATATTTTCAACCCAAATAATATGTTCTCATAGTATGAAGTGTTAGATGAAGAATGATTTATGTAGAAGTTTTACCATATGATAATTTTGATTGGTTTATAACCCTATAAAACCACCAAAGATGATTTTTTGTGTCTGAATTTATTTGTGTAGTTTTATGCCACTCTTGTTAAGTTTTATCAAATACAAAATATAATAAATTGCAGAATATTTTAAAGCAAAAGTTAATTTTGCATTTCATATGCAATTTATTTTAGAAGATAAGAGAATGGAAAGTTGTAGCCATGACTGCCCATGTGAGGCTTAGGTTGAACTTGGCAACCATTCTTCATCCCTGCTGTAGTGCATTTAACTGATCATTCCACTGCAGGTGTTGAGGCCTTGACAGGTCCACTATGTATGCTCTGTTAGAGTTGGAGCAATTAATGAACTACACATATTCCAACAGGATAACTTGCCCACCGATGAGGAGAGTGGTAAGGTACCACAGGTTAAGCAGAAGAGCCTGCTCACAGATGGAGAGAGTAGTAAGGGACTTGTGGTCAAACAGAACAGTTTATTAACATATTGGGAGAGTGATAAGGTAATGATTGTGAAAGCCATAACCACACCTGCTTACCTATATCTAAAGCTAGTTGTTTTGTAATTCAAAAATGTATTTGGTCACATGTGTAACAAATCTTATATTTAGTTTTGTCAATTGGTAACAACAGGATTACAGCCACATGTTTAAGGTAGCGGTCTGTCGAGCAGCAGTATGCTAATATATATAAAGGTAACCTAAGCTTTCTAAACCCTCCCCCCCTTTTTTCTTGGGTGTTTAGCAAAAACATTTGAATAGGATGCAATACACACATTCCTCAGCAAGCCTAGCTCTTTATCTTCTTTGACCTTTTTTAGGTCCTATTATTATATATATTCTACTTAGATCATCCATGATAATAATTTCCTCAATTGGTACTCCTGGATCACAATTGATGGACTCATATCATACCATATCTTTTGGTAATGAGTGGGTATATCAAATCATTTATTATTCCTTTTTTCTTTTCTTTTTTTCTATTTACTTGATGCCAAAATAGACGAGAACATAAGAAACCCATTCTCATTTCAGATCTTCTAGTAATGGCATATTTGATGAAAGCCACAAAACCTCATTAAGATCTCTTTTTTTTTTTTTTGTCAAATCAAAGTCTTCTTAAATGCCAGAAGCTAGGAACCATTCACCTTTACTTTCTTTCTTCTAATGCCTTTTTGTTTGTATTGGTGTATGGCAGATAGAGGTTCAACTTAGCAAAGAAAACAATCTTTTGAAGATCATGATGATGATGGGTTTGTTGATGAAGTGAATGATGTGGGGCTTCATCCATTGTCAAAACTCATTGGAAAAGAATCAGATTCTCACTTCAGCTACAGTCCTCTCCCTCGAAAAAGGTCAGCTTTGCTTTGCTAGCCTTGGCCTTAATATGGTTTCAAACTTTTCAAATGTCAAGAAAAGTGCTATATAGTGTAAGAAGAAACAAAAAGGATAGGGATTGCATTTGCATGATCTTTGCTTTTTCCAACTTGCTTTTGAAATTCTTATTTGATTTGATTTTTTTTCTTCTTGTTTTTTGTATTTTTTCCCCTTAGAGCTAGATTTGAAACGATGAGTTCAATCTCTGAGAGCCTGCAATGCAGCCAAAGAGTAAATGAGACAGTCGCAATGGCTTCAACTTTGTTCATGAATAGCTCCAAGTTGATGAAAGCTTTACCGCTGTTGTTTTCATTCCTTGTTTTGGTTGTATTGATGTATAGATACCAACTTGGATTCTCCATTGTGTTATTTTTTCTGAGGTAGCAAAAAAAAAAAAAAAAAAGGCACTTGAGAAGCACTAGTTTACTTCTTTGATAGTACTAACAGTAGACTTGCTTCTCTGGTTTTGATAGTTGTGATGGGTAAAAATATCGAGTTATGAACGGAACCGCTTAACGGCGCGTTTCGGCACGATGGGGACCCGATTGGGCGGTTTAATCTGACGAGCACAGGCTTGAGGGAGAGAAAACACAACAATGAATGCCATATTTGACGTGGTTCGGCCAACAATGCCTACATCCACGGGAAGGGGGTTTCTCACTAAATCAATGGGTAGAAATACATACAAATGGCTCAATAGCCTATACAAAATCATGATCAAGGAGGGCCGGAGCCCCATTCTCTTCTTCTTCTTCTCTTTCTTTCTCTTTCTCTCTCTTCTGCCCTCTCCCTGGTCTGCCGTCCTCTTTCTTCTTCCCTCTCCCTGGTCTGTCATCCTCTTTCTTCTTCTTTCTTTCTTCTTTTATTCAATTTCTCCCCCTCCCCCTTCATGGGCCCGTATGGGCTTCTTCTAATGGACCCGTGTGGGCCTGGTTGTGTATTGGGCCTAACACATCATTTTTTGGCACTACAATAGTACTATCACCAGTTGCTTGTTGTGTGTAGTCCCTTAAACAATTTAAGGCTTGATAGTAGTCCTCTAACTTGATACTAGTATATTTTGTCACATTTATGATATTATGTGATGACTGAAGACGAATGAATCTATTATATATAAACTAAAATGCCAAGCGGAGAGAAGGTTTTTAGCCTCCTCTAAACATTGACACATCAGAATCATTGCACCCACAGAAGTCCAGCTCTATTTAATTCAATTCTCATTAAAACGTGTTTCCTCTCTCACACGTTCTCCACTCTCTCTCTCTCTCTCTATTCACGCACGACTCCTCTCCTCCCCCTCTTTTCTCTTTCTCCCTCGCCCCCTTATCTCCAGCCGTTAGGGCACGCCACCTCATCCCCTCTTCCCCTCTTTTCTCTCTCTCCCTCGCCCCCTCAACTTTAGCCGTTAAGGTTTAACTTCATTCAGCCGTTAAGATTTCTCAACTTCAATTACCACTTGCCACCCATGGAATTCAAGGCTTCTAATTGACATTTTTTTTTTTATTATAAAAGACTTCTGATCTCTCTGCCTTCTCACCATCCATAAACGAGGGTAGCAAAACCCAATGTGAGTTTTTCCTCCTCTCTTTCTTCCAGATTTGTTATTTATTTTTTTTCCCAGTGAATTCGTGATTTGTTGTTAATAATTTGCTTTGGATGGGTGCATTTGGGTGTGCATTTGATTTGAGGTAGACGTGGGTGTTCATATATGTTACAAGGCTGGGTTTTTTTTTTTTTTTTTTTTTTTTTTTTTTTTTTTTTTTTTAAATTGCTTTGGATTGAATTTGTGGTTTGTGGGTTTGGGTTTAGCATTCAGTTGGAATTTTTTTTGTCATGAAATTTCAATTGTATTTTGTTCATTTGAGTGATTTTTGTTTCTGTTGTAGGCATTCAATTGGAATTTGATGGTTTTGAGATGAAGACAATGCATACCCATCCAAGAAAAGCCTAAAATTCCTCTTAGGTCAGTTTTCTATACGCATCTCTTTGTTGAGCTCCTCAATTGTTTTGTTTCCTATATCCACATCTAATCATTTGAACATTTGAACATAGCTATATCTTCTTCTTCCATATGTTCATAAAAAATTAAATAAAGGTATCCATGGTTGATTTCTTAACTAACATATCCTACCCATGTATAAGAACTGTGCTATGAAGCCTATTTGAATGCAGAGTATTCGATGAAATGTCTGATAGAAAATAAACATTATAGTTTACTTTTTCTCATCTTAAAACATTGCAACTGATTATCTTTCTTCCTCTTCGAAGACCCCCAAAATTTAATGAATTCGAAATGAAGGCTTATGTGGTTTGTACAGAGGGATTCTGCCAGAATACTACAAGGTGGTGCCTGGTGTAGGTATTTGTTTTATGACATACAAGACACTGAAGAAGCTTTTGGCTGACACTACAGCCAGTTTGTAGTTGCCCCTGTCATCACTTGGAATTTGGTCTGCAATTAAAAGGATGGGATGGGCTTTGTTATGTAAGCTCACTTATTTAATTGATCTTTTTCTCTGCAACCATTGATACTTATTGATTGGGTATCCGCAAGCTTACTTATTGATCCTTACCCTTGAATTTGATGATGCAGCTAAATCTAATAATGGTATATAAATTTTCATAGATTTTGACAGATGCAGAAAAGGCAAAAACTAGAGATTGAGGATCTTTGTACAAAGCTTTAGGTGATGGTCGTCTTGACACAAACTTACAGTGAAGAGGTTAGACACAAACTTAACAGTTAAATTCTTGACACAAGTTTATTGACCATTCCCGACTTTGATGCCATCACTTTTATAACGTTTGGATATGTGTGCTACTAGGTTGTAGCTTTCAGTCCCCACAAGTTTCATAATTGTAATGCTTGGGATCTGTTTATACTTGCAGGTGTACGTTTTATTTGCAAAGATTGACGGTAGAGTAAAAGAAGCAACATATCATGCTTGGCTTGGTCTTTATATACGAAGTATATTTGTCTTGAAGTTTTAATAGAGACGATGTTGATGCATTTGGATCGATAAACAAATATTTCACTTGACTGTCATGAATGGATTTTGCTTCCTGGATGTATAAGTTGAATGCTATAACTTTCATTAGATGGAACACTACATGTTACAAGTAGGAATTAGGTGGATTGAAATTGTTTTTATTTTAAACAACAAATGTTGGGGATAGTGATCTACTATTGTTAAAAAAGAAGCAAGAAAATAAAAGAGCTACTTTAGTGCTTATTTATCCATTTTGTGTTTGCGTGTGTGTGTATGTGTGTGTGGTGACATTAAGGTGTAAGTTTGTTTGTGGTGAACAGAGTCCTTAATCTGTGTGTGGTGATATTAAGATGTTGATAGCCTAATATCCAAAGCAGTGAACCAAACCAAGCTGCTAAGAATAAATGTAAAGAACGAGAATTGTGGAAACTAACTTATTTGAAACTCATTTAGCCAAAATAATAATGAGTAGCTACGAATGTTTGAGGAATAGCTATGATGTCTTTGTCTTGACCGAATTTGTAGCCTTTATTAGTAGATTCATTTTATGTGGTTTTTTTATTTTTTTTATTTACTATGAATGTTTGAGGAAAAGCTATTGAAATAGTTACTGATCTTTTAGTTCTTTGAATAATGATGATCCATGTATTGTTTATATGTTTAAGATTTCTTTTGTAAAAATTGTTGAAGCAACAAGATGTGGGTAATTTTGGAACAATTGTGCCAGCAAAAGTGATCTGGAGACTTCATAATCATCTAAGCAAGGTCCCAAGTGTGGCAATTTTGTATTCATTATCTCATAAAAAAAAAAAAAAAAAGTTTTTATTTTTACTTTTTTATTTTTAAAATTGCATCATGTTTTTATGGATATCTCCATAAGTATAATGGATGATGCAAAACATTTTTTTTTTTTTTTACTCTAGAAAAATAATAAAACTAAAAGTCTAAAATCACACTTTAAAGTAAAACATATATAAGATTATTTAACTTATACTCCATTAAGAAATAATTATATCAATTTTCCCGCGTATCGCACGGGTCTGCGACTAGTTTTACTAATAATTGAAGACTATGCAATGATCTCCTAGATGTTGTCAATGATGAATCAAACATGGCTGTGGACAAGTGCACCACTGTGTTTGGTCTTGAGAATGAAATTTTAGAACTCATGAGTAACTTCACTATTTGATTCTTTCTCTGATCTTATTTCCAAAATTGCATCCTCTTCCGCACTGCTCTCATTCTTCAAATGAAATATTAACACAATTTTGATGATTGTGGTGGTCGTTATAAGCCCTCATTACCCTTATATTTATTTATAGATGACTTTTGCTTACGACAGATAATATTTAATTTGACCTGCTCATGCACACTGTAGACTGCACACACACAACATGGCGATTGATCACCTTTTTGTAATAGAAATTGATCATTTGGACAAAAATTGGCTGTTACCAGCACGTTACATGTAGTGCATGTTGCTGAGTTAACTCGCTGAGTCAACTCGGTGGTTATCAAAAGGTGGTCTATTTGATGTTACTTTTAGGATTGCTTAGGATTGTTGGCAATAGATGTTGGCAATCAAATAAAACTTTGTTTTGGGCTTTGAGCAATTGTTTAGGGAATATCTTTAGGAATTGTTGTTTGTTTAGGAGTTGTTATTTACTTAGGCTAGTTGCACTCAATCTCTTTTGGATGAAGTTGAGTTATTTTATACTTCTTCTTTCTGTAAATTGCTTGGCTATTTAAAGCCCACTTCTAATGAGAGTAAAATCAATCAGAATATTTATCAGAAAAATCAAGCGTTAGCTTGTTTAGGAGGTTTGGACTCCCTCGAAGTAGTCCATTATCAAATCAGGAGGTTTTGGTTCTCTCGAAGCAACCAACAAAATTTGGGTTCGTAACAAATGGTATCAGAGCAGGTTATGGAGGCCTTTCACATGGAGCAAGAACAAAGTATGCTCAAGGAAATGCAACAGATACTTGTTGTAATGCTTGCCCGCCTTGATCAATATCTTGGTAATCCTACGCGTCTAGATCAAACTGTTGGTAATCAAAGTTGTGATCCTACCAAAAGCTCACACAATCAAGGTGAGATGGAGAGATCCAACAAACAAGCTAAATGTGGACTAACGAATTCAAGGTGTGTTATCAATCCAAAGGTAGCAAAACTTGATATTTCGAGTTTCAATGGCAATGGAGGGTCACATAATACAAGTAAGGATTGTAGGTCACAAAAAAATAAAAAGGTTCAAGCCTCTATATCTATATGTCGTGCACCTATGAAGATTGAAGATTACAGGAAAGGAGAGCCGACCAAATCCAAAAGGTCGATAATTAAGAAGCAAAAGAGAAATAGTTTGTGGCGAAAGAAGAAGAAGAAGAATCCATTGAGGACAATGGATGATTTTAGGGGGAGGGAATGTTACGAGCACGCAACATGCACTGCATGTTGCTGAGTTAACTCATTGAGTCAACTCGGTGGTTATCAAAAGGTGGTCTATTTGATGTTACTGAATGGTTTAGGATTGCTCAGGATTGTAGGCAATAGATTGTTGGCAATCAAATAAAACTCTGTTTTGGGCTTTGAGCAATTGTTTAGGGAATATCTTTAGGAATTGTTGTTTGTTTAGGAGTTGTTATTTACTTAGGCTAGTTGCACTCAATCTCTTTTGGATGAAGTTGAGTTATTTTATACTTCTTCTTTCTTCAAATTGCTTGGCTATTTAAAGCCCACTTCTAATGAGAATAAAATCAATCAGAATATTTATCAGAAAAATCAAGCGTTAGCTTGTTTAGGAGGTTTGGACTCCCTCGAAGTAGTCCATTATCAAATCAGGAGGTTTTGGTTCTCTCGAAGCAACCAACAAAATTTGGGTTCGTAACATTGGCCTTGACAATTTATGGTACAAATGAATCAATAAGAATTTGCTTGTCGAATTCTACCTTACTGTTCTAGTTTGTTGGCACTATGTGGACCTGGCTTCAAAATGTTAATGTGGAGCTCATGAACATAGCTATTTAAAAGCCATGGATGAGACAGAATCAGATGTTTACAAATTAGGCAAATTGATTGATATGCAACACCATGCCACATTGTGTTAGTCTTCATAGTTTAACACATTTATAGATTTGGATATAAAAACCCAGGTCAAGATAAGGTTCAGACTAACTTGGTTTAGTAGCCAAACCAAATGAAAGCCTCATTTACTATCATGACCAAACCAATGTTCCTTTTGTTAGGAACCAAACGAAAGAAAGTTGTGATTAAGAAATAGACATGTTCATAGTTCATATAGAACAAAATACTGTTATTTACAACCTATGTCATGGAATCACCATTGCCACCACTATCTGTTAAACAATACAATCATATTGCTATACACAAAAAGAAGAAAATTTGTGTGAAAAGAATAAGAGTGGGGCAGTAAAAAAAAAGTAGAAAAAGGGAGAAAATAAAATATAAAGAAAAAAGACTAAGAAGGAGAAAAAAAATAAAAATTGAGTGGGGCGGTCAAAAAAGAGAAAGGAAATTGTGTCCTCCTTTCTTTAAAGTTTGAAAATGAATCAGAATTATGTATGATTTCTTCCTACTTTACTAGGTGCATAAGTGTGGAAGTGAATCAGAATTTTCACAAAAGTGTGAAAGTAAAAATTCATTGTAGACAAAAAAATTTCTTCATAATCATTTACTGTTTATTATAAGCCAATATTTGTTATTCATATGTGCTAGTTGAGTTTCTATTAAAAGTGTAAATATTGTAGGTTAAAATACACTGTTGGTCCCTAAAGTTTACCCATTGAGCACTATTGGTTCTGAAGTTTGAAATGAGAGCTATTAGTCCCTGAAGTTCAAAAAATAATCGCTATTGGTCCTTCCATCCAACTCCGTTAGTTAAACTGTCTACGTGGCTAACAAAAGGATGATGTGGTATTTTTTAATATTATATGGACATAAAAAATAATAATTAAAAATAACACCTAAGCATATACTATCCACCCAAATAACCTGACCCGGATCCATTTTCTCCAATTCTTTATGAAATCAAAACCCCCACCTAACCTCTTCAACCTCACCGGCGCCACCTCAAAGTCCACCACCACCGGCTGCTCACCCAAAGTTTATCCACTGATGTATATGTGCTAGTCTGTTGCACAATCATATATTTTTTTTTTTTCATTTGGGTCTTGATCGGCCTCCAAAATGTCGTTCTTTAATGGAGTCTAATTAAATTTAACATGTATGAATATGTGTGTGGATGTATAAGGTAAAATGGTAGTATATATGGTAAAGTGGGTTGTCGTACCATGGAGAGAGGGGTTTTAAAATAAACACGTAACACTAGAAATTAAATGAAGAAAATGTTTTGGTTGTTTTGAAAACTCACAATTTGAATAGGTAAATAAGCTCAAATCTAAAAATTGCTAGGGCTTTGGGTTCCTCAAATTTACTAAGATAAATTAATTCAATTTAAATCCATGGAATTACACAATTGGGGGTTTCACATCCCAAACCCTCAATTGGAACATTTGCAATAAAAACCATTTTTAATAAAATCTAAATTAGAAATACTATTTGATTGTTCATTGATTTAAACACATAATAAATAACTACGTTGGAAAAACCTAAAATTGACATTGTACTAATTAATCTAGCAACAATGTAGTAAAAAGTAATATCCATTGAAATTAAGAGTTCTTAGATTTAATGGAACTAAAATCTTTTCTTAACTATGAGAAAAACATTATTGAACTCATGAAAAGATTCAAATCATAAAACCACAAATAAAAGAAAAAATAAGAAGATAAAAACAATCAAATAATAAATCTTAAACGTTGAAACTCAAAATGGATTTAAAAGAAATTAGTTTACCTTACAAATTTGGATTCCCCCTTAGCCCAAGCTAAATGTCTAGCCAATCATGGCTAAGAAATTTCAAAAAGAAAAACTAGGAAAATCCATGCTAGAGAGAAAACTAGAGAAATAAATGCTAGAAAGGAAAAAATGGAATAAAAGCTACAAAGAGAACTAACTCCCCTTTCAGGCAGCAGCCCCCTGGTTCCTTTTATTTTCCAGTAGTGCCGCCCCCCTGGTCTCTCCTTTTTCTTTTTCTTTCTATTTTTTCTCCAGCTCCTGCACACTCCCCTTTCTCTCTTTCTTTTTCTTTCTTTTCTCTCTTTCTCCAGCGCACTCCTCTTTCTTTTTCTTCCTTTTCTCTCTTTCTCCAGCGCACTCCTCTTTCTTTTTCTTTCTTTTCTCTTTAGCTGCTGCGCATTTCTCTTTCTTTTTCTTTCTTTTCTTCTTTTCAAATATTAATTTGCACCTAAAACAAACATAAAATTTAGACTTTATAAAATTAAAATATGTAGGTAAATAAATCAAAAAAAAAAAGGAAGAAAAAGAGAAAAGAAAGTATAAATAAACAAGAGAAGAGAAAAGAAAAAAAATTTGAGTGGGGTGGTCAAAAGAGAGAAAGGAAATTGTGTACCTAACCTAAGACATTTCTTCCGACTTTACTGGGTGCAGAAGTGTGAAAGTGGATCAGAATTTTCACAAAAGTGTGAAAGGCTGAAAGCGAATCAAAATTCATTGTAGAGAGAATTTTTTTCTTCATAATTATTTACCGCTTATTATAAGCCAATATTTGTTATTTAATAGTTGAGTTTCAATTGAATGTGTAAATATTGTATGCAAAGGTGTTACGAATTTTTAGTGACTTCATTTTAGTAAGATATTAACCCATGGTTTCTCTTAGATTAGAGAAATTGATTGATATGCAACAATGGACCCAAACCATGGGTTACGTTAGTCTTCATATTTGTCTAAACTTGATAGGTTGATATATACTGTTGGCTCAATTCTTCATAATTTAATTGCCAGCCACTTGGAACCACAAACCGATTGAAATTACAACCATGACCATCCAATGTTCCTTTCATGCAGACCAAAACACAATTCTCTAAAAAACAGAAAAGGAGTGGGGGCGGTAAAAAATAAAAAAATAAACAGGAAGAAAACGATTTCATGAGAGAGAAAAGAAAAAAGAGTGTATCTCATAAAAGTAGCTTAGAAAAAGAAGAAAGAAATTGTGTCTTCCTTTCCTTAAAGTTTGAAAAGCAATTCATAATGCATCAGCTGCACTCCAAAGACATCCACAAAGCGCGTACCCAACAAATTTCTTCATACTTTCCTTATTGACAAATATCTCTTCTTTTTAATTTTTCATTCACTCTGATTTCTTAAACTCTTACATTTCCAATTTCATCACATCTTTCTTTCTTTCTCCTCTCCGTCTATATCCAAATCACAATGGCTTTCTTGACCAACAAAGGAGCCTCCTCTTCCTCTTTCAATCACCAATACAAATATGATGTGTTCTTGAGTTTCAGAGGTGAAGATACCCGCAATGGTTTTGTGAGCCATTTGAACGGCATTTTGTGTCATAATGGTATTGACACCTTTATTGATGATAAGCTCCCAAGGGGAGAAGAAATTTCTATTGAACTTCTCAAAACCATTGAAAGTTCAAGGATTTCGATAATTGTATTATCTGAAAATTACGCATCTTCCACTTGGTGCTTGGACGAACTTGTCAAGATTCTTGAGTGTAAGAAGAATGGCCAAATTGTGCTACCAGTTTTTTACATGTTGGATCCATCAGACGTACGGAATCAAAAGGGAAAATTTGGAGAAGTTTTGAAAAAACATGAAAAAAGATTCAAGGATAACATGGAGAAGGTGCAAGGATGGAGGAAAGCTCTAACAGAAACTGGCAAAATATCTGGTTGGCATTACAAGAATGAGTATGTATTTAATGACTACTATTTGGCTTTTATGATTTTCAATTGTTTATTATTATCACTGAATTTTAGTGTTAACAACAGCTATCACTAATAGTTTATTGGCCGTTTTTTTTCCCCAAATATGAAAGTATTTTATTTTTATCACATCTTCTACCACTAAGCTACTTAGGCTACAAAGATCAATGATAAAAATAGAAGAATACACAATTAGATAACATATTCTTAGATATAGAATAGATAATCTTACCAATTAATACAGACTTTCTTCCACATTATTTAGAAATTTTTCCAAAACTTACTTAATAATTTTGTCTAAGTATCAAAAGTGGGTTCTAATAACTTGTTTCCTCAAATCTATGAATTTTATGTCACTTACTTTGATTAACAATATTTCAGTTGTAGTGCACAAACTAAACATCTTGAATTTATTTCATGTTCATATTTCTATTTTTTTGTAGTCTAACTCGTTACTTGTGTTTTAATGGAATGTAATTGGCAGCCGCCCTCAATTCGAATTTATCCAAGAAATTTTTGAAGTGATCTTAAGTGCTAAATCGAATTGCACAGAATTATATGTTGCAAAATACCCAGTTGGAATAGATTCTCGTGTAAAGGACGTCATAGATTGGTGTTTACATTTTGAGTCAAATGATGTTCGCATTGTAGGGATCTATGGCCTTCCTGGAGTGGGTAAGACAACAATTGCAAAAGCTATTTTTAACACAATTCATTATCGCTTTGATGGAAGTAGCTTTCTAGAGAATGTTAGAGAAAAATCAAGGACAAATGATGGCGTAGTCAAACTACAAGAGACACTTTGTTATGAGATCTTAGGATATAGAAATTTGAAGGTGGGGAGTATATCTAAGGGGAATCAATGTGACCATTGAAAGGCTTCACTGTAAAAGGATTCTTGTAAGTTCTTGATGATGTGGAAAAGTTGGGCGAGATAGAGAATTTGCTTGAAAATGTATTGGATCAACTTGCTTCTGGAAGTAGAATCATTATAACAACAAGAGACAAACACTTGCTAGATACTCTTCAAAAATATTGTTATGTAACGTACTACAAGGTTGATGAAGTTAAATGAACATGAAGCTCGTGAACTCTTTTGTAAACATGCCTTTGGAAGAAATAAATCCTAAGGAAGATTGTTCAAAACTTGTTGACCAATTTATACATTATGCCAAAGGTCTTCCATTAGCTTTAAAAATAATTGGCGCAGATTTGTATACAAGAACTAAACAGGAATGGGAAAGTGCATTAGCCAAATATAAAAGAAATCCTAAGGGAGATATTCAAGAAATACTCAAAATAAGTTACGATGGATTGGACCAAACTCAACGGGATATTTTCCTTGATATTGCATGTTTCCTAAAAGGATACCAAAAGGATTTTGTTATAGATATACTAACTAGTATCAATTTCTACGAACCATTCTATGATATTAAAACACTTATGGATAAGTGTCTTATAACCGTTACTAGAGAGAACAAACTATCGATGCATGACTTGATTCAACAAATGGGTTGGGAAATTGTTCGACAAAGATCACCACAAGTTCTCGAGAAACGTAGCAGGCTATTGTTTCATGAGGGTGATCATGAAGTGCTAACTTGAAGATAAGGTATAAATTGTTTTGATTTACTTTTTCCCTTTTTCACAAGGTGGATTTTGTGATTTATTTTCTTTAAGCTTATTATGTGGTTTTTGTTGAAAATTTAACAATCTATTATATTTTTGGCAAATTCTTTTGTGTAATGTGATTCACGTAATTGCTTTGTCCTATCAATTAGGGGTTCAGATGAAATTCGAGGCATAACATTGTCCTTTCCACAACCAAGAAACATGCAATTGAATCTTGAAAAGATGAAAAGTCTCAAATTTCTTAAAGTTCATAATGTAATTTGTGAAGATCTTAAATATCTTCCCAATGGGTTAAGGTTACTTGATTGGAGTGAATTTCCTTTATCTTCCTTGCCGTCCAATTTTGTTCTTCAAAATCTCGTTGCACTCAACATGCCAAGAAGCCAGATTCAATTGGACGGCCATTTCGAGGTATAATCATTAGCATTTATAAATTATTATTATTTTGGTGAAGATAATAAATTTTGAAATTTTCTTTTGTCATTTTTTTTTTCTTTTTTACAGAGGTGTCGATTTGAAACATTGAAATATATGAATTTCAGACATTGTAAAAACATTAGGAAAGTACCTGACTTACTAATGATTGCCCCAAACATAAAGAAGTTGGATCTTTATAATTGTGAAAATTTAGTTGAGGTTCATGACTCCGTTGGACTTCTTAATAAGCTTGAATTTTGGGGTCTCAGCTATTGCAAAAATCTTAAAATTCTTCCAAGAAGCCTTCACTTGAAATCTCTTAAAGAGTTTTATCTCTATGGCTGTGAAAGTCTTGAGAAGTTCCCCGATATCCAGCAAGGAACGGAAAGATCAGCACTGCCTTCATCAGAACTACAAGGATCTCTCACTGCCCTTCATATGTTAAGCATATGTTGTAAAAACCACAAAGAGCTTCCAAGCAGCATCTTTAATTTACAAAATCTGAGGGACCTCCGTTTGTTTGATTGTGAAAATTTTCCAAAGGGCATGGATACTCCTGGTTGCTTCCCCAAATTAGAAAGATTAAGTTTCGATGATAGCAACACCACTACCCTCCCTGAAATTGCTAGTATATTTCCTCAATTAAAGATCCTTGAGATTAACGGGTGCTGGAACCTTCGGAAAATTCCAACGCTTCCACCATGTATACAATCTCTATTTGCAAAAAACTGCTATTCATTGGATTCACAATCAAGAAGAGGATTATTGAGTCAGGTTTCTCTCTCTTTTTCTCTCTCTCTCTTAAAGTTATAGAAAGAATCAATTTTGTTTAACTATCCCAAATATATTACTACTTTTGCTAAACTATAGTTTCTTAAATTTGCTATTTGCAAGCAGTTTGGGGAATTTCTAGGGCTTTCACAAAATATAGTATGTGCAAGAAGATCATCGTATCAGGCCTCTACATCTAAAACGAAATCTACAGTTCCATATGACCTTGTACTTCCAGGAACTAGGATTCCAAAGTGGTTCAACCATCAAAGTGTGGGAAGTTCCATATCATTCTCTGTTGGTCGGGAATTCCCACCATTGGCTTTCTGTGTTGCTTTAAAAGTGAGATTCAAGGTTCCTGAGAAAACTACGATTCAAGGTTTAATTGTTCTATTTACACTTTGATCAATGGTTGTAAGAAGAGGCTCATGAGTTTTGATTTTTTCCAACATTCATCATCATCTTTTATGTGGTTTCACTATAGAAGAGTTAATGATAACATAATTCTAGATGAACGGAATGACGTTAAAGTTTTGTTTGAAATTTCAAATCATAATCGTAAAAGAAAAAAAGTTACAATAGAAAGGTGTGGGGTCCATGTAGCATGCATATGTTCTCAAAATTTTGCTGCAAATAAGGTGGCCAGCATAAGTATTCTTGAAAGATTACAAGTGTCATTGGACGAAAGATTAAAGATGTTTTTATGCAAAGTGGCTGCAGAGGTCCTTCCCTTTGAACAGAAGCTGGTCAGATGCTCTAAACGCCAAGATGCCCATTGCCCGCTTTGTGAAATAGCAGAAGATTCTGCTTTTCATCTATTTCAATGTTGTCCTTATGCCAAAGGAGTGTGGTATGGTGGTAGATGGGATTTTCGAGTCGAAATGATTCAAGCTCAATCTGTGAAGGAATTTGTTAAACATATAATTGACCCCCCAGGTGAGTTACTAGCAGGACGCATCACCAAAGATGAATTCACGCTATATGCAACACTGGCGATGAAAATTCTTTGGGATGCACGGGAGGAAGCTCTGGTTTCAAGCACTAAGGCCAGCATATACCAGCTAGCCCATCGTCTTAACAAAGAGTATGTCTATTACTCGAGATCACTTGAGATTACAAGGGGAACTGAAGAGCAAAACAGTGGAAGTGGTTGGACAAGGCCACCTGATCAATGGGTAAAGCTTAATTTTGATGCATCATGTGATCAAAATAATGCAGGCTTGGCTATTGTTCTTAGTGATCAAGAGGGGAATGGCAGATCAATCAGACGTGGCATAAGCCTCTGCAGTAAGATGGGCAATGCCATTGGCAAAAGAGGAGAGATTTGAGCATTTTGTGGTATAGGGTGACACAGCAAACGTCATCATCTTCATTGTAAATCTAGCTTGCAAGTTCAGATAGGAATGGAAGAGCATAATGAAGGATATTTTGGCTTTGGCTTCTTCCTCATTTAGGCATCATGTTAGATAATAATCTGAGCACTGGAGGCCAAGAGGGCCTTGACTTCTGATGCTGCATGTAGGACTCTGACTTCAATCCATGTCTACTATTGAATTTTCGATCCTGTAAGTACATTACAAAACTACCTAACTTATGAGTGATCTCTCCAAACATAAAGGTGTTGGATCTGTGGTATTGTGAAAATTTAGTTGAGGTTCATCAGTCTGTTGGACTTCTTGAAGAGCTTGAATACTGGGATCTCGAAAGATGCAAAAATCTTAAAATTATTCCAAGAAGCCTCTAGTTGAAATCTCTTAAATGCTTTTATCTCGATTTTTGTGAAAGTCTTGAGAAGTTCCCAAATATTGGGCAAGGAATGGAAGGATTAGTGTTGCCTTCATCAATTGGATATCTCACTAGCCTTTGTAAGTTAAGTATAAGTTGTAAAAACCTCAAAGATCTTCCAAGTAACATCTCTAATTTACAAAATCTTAGGAGGCTTTGGATGCTAGATTGTGAAAATTTTCCAAAGGCCATGGATACTCCTGGTTGCTTCCCCAAATTAGAACCCTTAAATTTCTATGACAGCAACACAGCTACCCTCCCCGAAATCACTAGAATATTTCCTCAATTTAAGATCCTTGACATTCACGGGTGTTGGAACCTTCAGGAAATTCCACGGCTTCCACCATGTATACAAACTGTAATTGCAATAAATTGCTATTACTTGGATTCACAATCAAGAAGAAACTTATTGATAATGTCACAAGAGGTATCTCTCTCTCTCTCTCTCTCTAAAAGTTATACAAAGAAATAATTTTGCTTAACTTTCCCAAATGTATTACTAGATTTGCTAAATGCGTTTGTTAAATTTTGTAATTGCAAGCAGTTTGGAGAAATGGTAGGGCTTCCACAAAATATAGCATGTGCAACTGGATCATCACATCAGAACTCTGGATCTGAAATGGGATCTACTTCTAAAACAAAATCTACATTGTTTCAATATAGTCTTGTACTTCCAGGAACTAAGATTCCAAAGTGGATTCAACCATCAAAGTGTTGGAAGTTCCATATCATTGTCTGTTGATCGAAAAGTTCTAATATTTGCGTTATGTGTTGCTTTAAAAGTGAAACTCAAGGTTAATGTGCCAAAAAAATATCCTATTCCAATGTTTATTTGTTCTATCTACTTTCTCATCAATGGATGTAAAGGAAGGCTTGGGTCTTCTAAGTTTTCATTAGATTCAACATCATCTTTTATGTGGTTTTACTATATAAGAAATAGCTCATTGGAAGGCATACTTCTAGATGATTGGAATGACGTTACGCTTCTATGTGAAATTTCAAAATATGATCATATAAGAGCAAAAGTTACCATAAAAAGGTGCAGGGTCAATGTTGCATGCATATGTTCTCCTCATAATTTTATGTGGTTTTACTATATAAGAAATAGCTCATTGGAAGGCATACTTCTAGATGATTGGAATGACGTTACGCTTCTATGTGAAATTTCAAAATATGATCATATAAGAGCAAAAGTTACCATAAAAAGGTGCGGGGTCAATGTTGCATGCATATGTTCTCCTCATAATTCTGTTGCAAATAAGGTGGCCTGCATAAGAATTCATGAAAGATTACATATATCTTTTGATGAAAGATTAAAAATGTTTTTATGTAGAGTGGCTGCAGAGGTCATCCCCTTAATTTTTTTCAGCAAGGAATATCTTCTCCTTTAAGCTTGGGAATACCCAAGATCATCTCTATTTGAAAACCTCTCCATTTGTGAATTTCATAGCTGAAGATTCGGTTTTATGGATCTAATCGTATACGATGCTGTCACGTCACTTAAAATTGCCAAATGCAATGTGGTAGTTGGTACACTATTAGATCTATAATATTTAATATGGACCATGAAATAGATCTACGCTCCAATTTCCTTGTCAAATGGAGAGGATCTTATTCCTTTATTTTGTTATTTCATTTGCATATTTTAGTGCTTTTGACACTTCTTTCTCTCAAGGGAATTAACTAGCCCGATTCACTTGATTGGTTACCAATCCAGATTTGAATTCACATTAATGTAATGAAAAACAAATAGCGACTAATGAAATAAATTAGTCATTTGGATGGCACGAGAGGTGAAGCTCGAAGTTTTCAAACACTAAAGCCAACTAATAAACTAGTTATGCCCATCGATCTTGACAAACAGTTATGACAATCTTACTTGAGATCATTTCGGAATTACAAAGGGGAACCAAAGTATGAATAAAACAACACCGAGATTTACGTGGCTTGGACATAATGCTTACGTCCACCTGAAAATCCAACTGTGTAAAGCTCCTAGGATCCTTTGATACCAGTCATGTGATCCCTTATAATAATGTAGGGCTTGGTATTTATAGAGGTTCTACAAAGAATCAAGAGGAGAGAGATGAGGGTACAAGAGTGATTGGGCTTAACTTATAAGACGTGGCCCATAATGTCTGTTAAAGTTAAGCTTTTGGGTTCACTTAAAATCTAACACACTATGACTATACAAAGAAATTAGTCATTTGATTTGCTGTTAAATTCAATTTCTTAATTGTAAAATCCATTTCTAAAATTGTTTAAAAAAATAGTGTTAAGTTTTAAAGGTCAATGAACGAGTACGGGCAGCTGAAATAACTAAAGGATATATTTGGCTTTGTTTTCTTAGCTCATTTGGGGATGGGGTTAGATACATAATCTGTAAATCTTTTTCTCATAAGTTGCTTGCACATGCTGGTTGACTTTAATTCCATGTTTCTTGGACCATCTTGAAGAAATGAGTTACAACCATCTTGACCTCAAACATCATCATCAGAAATATGCTGAAGGTACTATCCAGGATGACAACATTGAAGTTGTTTTTTTTATTTTTGCCTTGGATCCCCAATGGAAAGTACAATATTTTTTCTTAGAATCAAGCGAATAATCTTCTCCTTTAATTTTTGGGACCATAATGAATTCTCTCAAATGGGGTTGATCTAAACCTACCATCCATTTGAGTCCATTTCATGATTAAGATTTTATCTCATTATATACAGTTCCATTGTTTAAATTCTCATCAAGATTGAGAATTACACATTCAACAACTTTAGCTCTTGTTGTACGCACTTTGTCACCTGTGGTCATTTTGATGTCTACTCTAGCAGCTCTGTTAGACACTGCAACTGTTCTGACTCCTGGCTGCCATGGGTCCTTAAAACCTACCCTAATAGTGTTAGTCTAGTTCCTTCGAGCTTCTCTAGGACCTCTCCACTTTCTTCTTCAACTCTTTGTGGGAAAAGGCAATGCCTTGCTAGCTTTTTGCTACCATATTCTTAATAATAGTCCTAAGCTACACTCCTTCCTCAAGCATGGCTTTCATCATGTCTTGTCTTAGTAATTTGAACACACTGCGAGCATCATCTCAGAAGCCAATCCCTTCTAGAGGGTGCATATATTATAATCTTTTCACTCTTCCTCTTTTCCAAAATCATACTTCTTTTTCTCTTTGAATTGAAGGCCTTGACATGGATTATCTCTTAATTCTGCTTGATCGATATTCATACCTAAACCAAATATAGCCCAAGAAAGTAATACTTTGGTTGAAGGGCTCCAAAAACCCTACACAAGTGACACGAAATCTTGATCGATATCCAGTAGTTGTCTTTAAACGAAACACTTGTTGCCCTATATCAAGAACATTCTATGCTGTTTCTTAGGAATTACATTCCCTCATTGCTTCTTTACGAAGCCAAAATTCTGTTAGCTTCACCTCATTTATTGAAAGGTGCCTGTTTTGTCAGTGCAGATTTTTTGTAGGGGAGCCTACTGTTCCTGAATCAAGGTGTGATCAGCCATCAAGCACTTTATAGAATATGCCAAATGTCAGAGTAACTGCTAGAGGTAGACCTTCTGGAAATGCCACCATGCCATCATGTACTTCATATCTAATAGTTTGAGTTTAAAATATCTCTTAAGATTAATAAGCTTCTTAGTATCAGAGCAACAAATGTTTTCACTTCATCTCTTTAAAAAAACTTGCATGTTGTGGCTTGTTAGTGTAATTTTATGTTCTTTTCTTTGGACATAATGTCTGTGTTTTCAACTTACATCAAGAAAGTGTGACCAAGCTGCACCTTCTTCTTCTTTAGAGAATAATGCAATCTGTTGGTAGTAGAGGCGAGGTGCTTGGTTAAATTTATAATTCTCATGATGATGTTTCTATCTTCAATTTTTTTTTTTTTCATCGTAAATGCATACATATGTGAAATGTAGTATTCATAAATTATCATAATATAGATATTGATTTCTTTTTTTCTTTTCTTTTTTCCCATTCTGTTACAACATCAGTAGCAACTAAGAGTATTGGAGCACATGTAGTAGTGAGTCAATCTTCTGTCATATACTTTCTGCAGAGCTGTTTTCCATTTCCAACATTCTTTCCCTATTTGGGGATTGTGTTATCGACTTTATGAGTTACAATGAGTATAAGGGAAATCCAGAGAATTTTAAATGTTCTTATTTTCTTATAATGAAATCCATCAATGTAGAACGTATTTAATTTTTACGGCATTTTTATATTGCAAACGTAGAAATGGGCCCTTTCTACATGTGCCAAAAGGCTGTTGGTGGGTGCTTGTGCATTTGGAAGAATCACTCTATGGTGCTATCTGAATTACATTATCTAATAAACATGATCATATAGAAAATGCGTACATATTGTGAAATACATTAATTGATTGAATAGAAGGATTATATTTCAAGAAGCTAAGATGTGGGTTTCGATAATTTGATTCAGTGCTTCGAAGAACGCAAAATTAGAGAACTTAAAAAGAAAAATATTAACAAGGACAAATTAAAGGATGATGATACATTCTTGATGTTTTTATTTGGATGAAGAAGCTTTATGCCTTAGAAACATGCAAACTTGTTTGCAGAAAAGATGAATGATCTTAACAAGTGAGTGAAAAGGTCAAGACAAAGCTGCAATTCCAATACAAGTACTTGATTGCCCTCACTCCAGCCTCTCAGTGTTGCCTTAGGCTGTTGAGGTATGTTCATAACAAAGGTGAACATACAAGAAGCTTTATGCTTTAGAATCATAAGTAAGGATGGCAATGGGTATGATCGGAGAGACTCAGAGACTTAGAAGAGGCTCGACGGGATGGGTCAGATCGGAGAAGAGAGAGACTGAGAGGTTCGGGTCAGATTGTTAGGGTTTTTTTTTTTTTTTTTTTAAATAGTTCGGGTCAGATTCGGGTTTTTCAATAAAACCCGACCCGTTAAAAACCCGATTAAAACCCGTTTCGGTAAAAAAAAACCCGACCCGATACCCTATTACATAAACGGGGCGGGGCGGGTGCCCGCGGGTCGCGGGTTTATTGCCATCCCTAATCATAAGTATTACTTTGTATGTTATTCTGCTTGAGATATTCTTGATCTGTAGGTTGATAAAACAGTCACTTGAAACAAGCCCTGTCAAAGGTGATTGTCCACAAGTTAGATTGTAAGTGGCCTGGTCATGAGATTGTTAGTGCTGGCCGGGGCATGTATATCTTAGTGGGGGTCAGGGCACCCAAAATTAAAAGTGTTAACCTGTAAATTAGTACGCTTACCCTCACAACTTCTCATGATCAACTTGCCATCAAATTAATTAACTTATTTATCTCTACATTGTAATATTTTTAAAAAGCTGATGATACATTCTTGAATTACTCTCTTCTTGGTTATCCGTCTTATTTCAGCCAATTTTATGTATATTGTCTCTCTATAATTAACACACTTTTTTTTTTTTTTTTTGACCTATGGTCATTTTTTTAGGGGACAATAACTTCTTTATTGAAGGAAAATATATGTATATTTCGAATAAGGTATGTCTAAAAATAAAATTATAATGCAAGTAAAAATTCTCTTAATAAAGACCAATAATTTTTCTGGTGTACTATTGATGTTAATTGTTACCTTTATCCCATCAAAACCTCTAGCTTGTGATATCTGCAAAAACTCGGGGGGACCATTGTATTAAATTAGAATAATGAGGCAACAATGAGGATAATCTATGTACATATAAGAAATCTATAAGAAACTTCAATCCCATGGAAATATAAGAAACTTCAATCCCATGGAAGACAACAGCCACCCGGCCTCCCTTTGCTTTGCCTTTGATCACGGTCTGCTTAATTTGTACTGCCCCTGCCACATCAGTTGAGGTGTTCCGGCGGGGAAATGTGGAATTGCAATCTTTTTAATTAATATCCTACTTAGGAAGAAATAAATCTTCATCTTCCTTTTGTTGAATTGTTGTTATCTTGCCAGAGTTACTATTCTACTTAAATATACTATGACCTGAGCATTGTTGTAAAACCTTGGGATGAGTATTCTGATAATTTCTTCTTTTTGATGAAAATTAAATTTACGGTCTGGTTTGTCGACAATCAATCATCTTTCTACACCAAATATCCAACTGATAAAGACTTTGTATGTACATTGCTGATTGGTTAAACATGACAAACTATAAATAAGATTAAACGTGGACTGATATTCTGGTTAGTCAAGTTTGGAGTAAGTTGTCTGATCCACTGAAGAATGAGTTTTCAATGTGCTTCTTGAACTGATGATGTTTACTACTTCTTGTCCAGTTGAATGTATGAATTTCACCCTGGAAGAATGACTTTTCCTTTGAACTTCAGTAGGAGTTTCTGATACTTAGTAAATCTAATAGTTACTTTGGAGTAACCATTTAATTTGTCATAGGGTTGGTCATTTTTTTACCCTCATGTCATGTTAAAGGCCTGAATTTATATCCCTTAGTCTCAGCAGCTCCCTTGTAGTGGATGTGAACAGCCTTCGTACTCTCCCTCTTCACCAAAACTCCACTTCTCCTTTTTATGAATTAACAGCTTAAACATGGATTACAGATTTCATTGATATTCATACTCAAATCAAAGATAGCCCAAGAAAGTATTGCTTTCTTGGTAGGGCTCCCTAAAAGCTATTTTCAAAAGTGTTTAAACCAGCTGCTTCTTCAGAATCAAGAACATTTGATATTTTAAGCAGAAAATAAATAGTACTGGTCATGTTTCCACAAGAGAAAAACCAGCTGTTTATATTCTTCTATATTTGTTGTGTATATTTGCATTATATCTAATAGGAGAAGAACATTAGGGATTGGGGATTAGGATTTGATACTATTCTCCAACAAAAGACAAAAGTTACCTTCATCTCATTTAATATAAGGGTGCCTGTTTTGAAATTGTTATACCCCAGTGTCTCACAAGCAGAGAGGTCCCAAGCCAAGAATTTCCACCACCAGATTGTGATCTGCAGCGACATTACCAACAAGCATGAAGGCTGGTGCAGCTCTAACGTCCAATGATGCCTCTACTCTTTTAGAAGAGCTTTTCAAAATTCCTGGTGCTTGAAGTTACTGAAAGCAGAAACAACAACAGCCAGAATGACAGCAACAATAAATACTCCCACTATGATGCTACACCCATCTTTCCAACCATGCTGTTTGGTTCCAAAGGCAGAGAGAGTACATCACAGGCCTAGTAAAATAACAGTGGTGTCCTCGAATGCTTTAAAGACATAACTGAGAAAGCCTTTCACAGGTGCCTTTTGGTACTTATTGACACTGAAGTTGTGGCATGTCTCATAGATGCAAGAGTAGGACAAATCCTAACTAACCCTGCAATTAGCACTCAGCAAACTATTATTTTGATGTGAGAAGCGAAAGAATTGCTATTACAAAATGTAAAGAGGAATTCATCCCAAAGGCAACGTAATTTGAAACCACTGTGTAACACTTAGAAAATGATGTTTCGTACTCCTATTAATGGGACCATGTGCAGATTAACCCCTTTTATTTCTGTATCATGTAACTGACTTCATTTGAAACATTATATAAAATCTCTGTTTGCTTGCTATGAAAATGTGGGAAACTCTACATTTTTTGTTTCAAACATAACACCTTTGTTCTGAACATAAATACAGGATGGTTTCTGATTTCCTATCCTATCCTACTATTAAGTTAATTTTTTATTAAAAAAAAAAAACAAAAGTTACGCCTATAATCTGTTTCCCAAGTAGTACGCTCAATAAGGGTGAATGGGACTCGTTATTAGAATTTGAGTTTCATGACTGGAATTGGAGTGGGTGGCTTTCCTAATGAATTTTTTTTTTATAATATTACTTCTGGAAAAAGAATTGATGGGATGAGATGGGTTCTAAATAGCCTAGGTATGCTTGGTTTACGCTCTTGTTATGAATGTTTAAGAGGTTCTACCAGAAATCATATTTGGGGTAGCAAAGTGGCTAGGAAAGTGGCTTTCTTTGCATGGACAGTCGCTTTAGGTAAAATTTTGAAATGGATAATCTTATTAGGCAGAATATGGCCTTTAGGATTCAAAGCAATCTAGTTAGCTTCTTCATCGGGAAAATTTGGTTGTGCAGCCACCTAGGAGAGAAATAGAAGCAAGAAAGAAGAACTGCCTTTGGTGGATTCTAATTTGGTTCTCTAATGCAATCCCCAGGCATAGCTTTATTGGTTGGCTGGTTAGCTTTGAAGGATAGATTATCAACAAGAGCAATGCAGGTGCAATAGGGTTTAATTGGGGACAATGTTTGTGTCTTCTAAAGAAGGGTTATAGAGATTAGGAGCCATTTGTTCTTTGAGTACTCATTCACAAAGAGAATATGGAAGCACATAATGGGGCTTTGCTTGGTAACAGACATTCCTACTATCTGGGAAGATATGTTTTGCTTGGGCATCAGGAACCTCAAGGGAAGAAGTTATAGTCTCCTTATGTAAACTGGTGTTGTGGGCTTCGGTTTATCATGTGTGGCTTCAAAGGGATAGTAGGATTCATGGTGGGGAAATCAAAACAAAGGAGCAATTAGTTAAGAGTATTCAATGGGATGTCAAAGCTAAAATGGAAGCTAAAGGCAAAATAGACAGCTCCATTCTCAGCAAAGTGCTATGCACCAAATTGGGGATTTCCTGATCTGTATCTTGTAGTCAATTGTAGTTCAGTTTTTGAACCCTCACAATACATCATTATAATTTTTTTAGTAAATTTTAAAGCTTATTTTGTGTTTATTTAATTCTTGATTTTTGCTTAATTTTTGCCCGACTCCTCTTCGAAGCACTCCTCTTACCGATTTTAGCTAAAATGCACTACACACCTTCTAAGTTTGATTAATTTGGTTTTTTTTCCATTGATGTGATAATTTGGATCAACTTTGTTGAGGATTTGTTCTGTTTTGATATTGGTCATTTTGGTCAAAGAAACATTAAGAACTGGCCGCTAAGTGCGAACTGCCAACTCAAATAAAAAAGACATAGTTTTAATTCATTAAAACAAAGTTATTTTAAGTGTCCACTCTTTTTTTTGAAGTTTGTCTCCTCAATTTTCCAACTTACAATATGTGGACAGAATTATACTTCAACAAATATACGGAGCGACTAATTTGTTGAAGATGGGCCATGTTTGCTTAATTTGTCATAGGTGACATTAGCGTGTGAAGTTAGTTGGTGACATAAAGTTGAAGATGGGCCATGTTTGCTTAATTTGTCAAATCTTCCTTACCAGTTACCACGAAGGCACGAACCCTCTCCCACTGCAACTCTTCCTTCTCAACAAAACCCAAAATCCCCATCCACTCCTTATCCCTCCTTAGTGATCTCGGACCCACGTTCAAGTACGCAAGAACCAGAAGCGGACCCCGAAGCAGATGGTGTGGCACCTCTCTCTCTCTCTCTCTCACCCCGATTCAATTCACCCTCTTTTTGTTTCTCTGCTAATTTTTTGTGGAGGTTGTTTCCCTTTGTAAATTTGGGTTCTTTTATCTGTTAGATAATCATAATGTGAAAAGGACCAGTACGGTTTGTGAAAACCAATATATGTCCAAATTAAATAGCAGCAAAAGTTAATTTATGTGTTTGATTTGGTTAAAATTTGTGGTTGATTTGGTTTAAATTGATAATTGCTGGTTGATTTGGTTGCATAATGCCCAGCATATGTTCGTCAAAATTCCTGAGTCATATATTAATGCTTAATAGTTTCAGAACTGTTATATAATTGTGTTGGATTCTTGGTTATGTTGTGTTTCATGGATGGCTTCATTAAGTAATCATCATTCATGATCACCAGATACTGCTTTCTTTGTTATAAAATGAAGTTATAAAATGAAACAATTTTTGTTAACTTTCCTAAATATATTACGAAATGTGCTAAATTGAAGTTTCTTAAATTTCCTAATTGTAATCAGTTTGGAGAAATCAAAGGGCTTCCACGAAATTTAGTATGTGCAAGTGGATCATCACATCAGGAATCTAAATTTGAACCTGATGAAGCTAAGTCTAAAATGCGTTCTGTATTTGAAAGGGGCTCAGCATCTGAAACAGAGTTTGCTCCTAAAGCAAGCTCTTCATGTGCTAAAAAAAAAGAAGAAGATTAAATTACAGGCTACAACACATAAATGTAAGAGAAACCATCATGATTAACTACCTGCAGATGATGTGATATTATGCTGGATGGTCACACGGTAAATAGAGGAAGCTGGTTCTGTACAATAATATGCATATTCACATCAAACAATTGCCTTTGAACTTTTCATATATAGTGAATGAAGTACTTACTGTGATGCCTAGTTAGAAGAAGATCACCATCTTGGTTGAGGCTAAATGATTGATTTGGTTCACATTGGTATCTGCTAGGTTCAACTTCTAAGGTAATCAATATGGGTGCAGTCATGAGGTTACTTTAAGCCGAGCTTTGGTTACATATGCTTCATTATTGCTTTTATTTTAAATATGACAAAAAATAAATAAGATTAAACTTGGACTGATTTTTCAGTTGGCAAATTTTGGGGTTGGTCTAGCTGAGCTTTACGACAATGTGGTCTTTATCCTTTGAGGAATGTGCCATCAGAAGCTTGTCAAATGGGTTGATCTAGCCATTACATAGACTTTAATCCTCTCTTCAGGTTAGTAGTTTCTGAAACCTTCCCCCTCTACTACAGCTTCATTGTTCAAATTCTCATCATGATTGAGAATCTCACATTCAAAAGCTATAGCTCTTGCATGCACATTGTCACCTGTGATCATTTTGATGTTTAGTCCAGTAGCTCTGCTAGATGCTACAGCTGTTCTGACTACTGGATGACTTGGGTCCTGAAAACCAACCCTAATAGTGTTAGTCTAGTTTCTTTGAGCTTCTCTAGATCCTCTCCACTTTCTTCTTTGACTTCTTTATGGCTAAGGCAATGCATTGTAGGCTTTTTGCTACCATATTCTTACTAATGGTCCCAAGCCCCACTCCTTCCTTAAGCATGGATTTCAATATCTATCTTGTCTTAATAATTTGAGCATATGACGAGTAACATCTCAGATGTTGATCCCTTCCAGAGGGTGCATATGGTCTTCTCACTCTTCCTCTTTGCTAAAGCCCCATTTCTCTTTTTCATTAAATTGAAGATGTCGACATCGATTATCTCAAAATTCTGCTTGATTTCATTGATATTCATATCTAAATCGCCACTTGGGTATTCGGCCTAGTTGTAATCCCCCACCTCAAAAAGTCCCACCCCTCTATGAGGGCGTGTTCAATTCCTGGGATTTTCAAAATATACATGTGTGTGAGTTTAGATTAGAATTTCTATCATATATCAAAAAATATTCATATCTAAATCGATGACAACCCAAGCAAGTACTACTTTTGCCGTAGGACTCACAAAAATCTCCATAAGTATAACAAAATCTTTTTTAAATAGTACCAATTATGTTTAAACCAAACGCTTGTTGTCTTTTATCAAGAAAATTTGGTGCCTTTCTTAGGAATTGTACCTTCTGTCAATGCTTCTTTACCAAGTCAATATTCTGTTAGCTTCATCTCATTTATTGTAAGAGTAATAGCTAGTGGCAGATCTTCCAGAATTGCCACCATCATGATTGTGACTGCTGGAGCAATAAAGCATGATCAGTTATCATGCACTTCTTCCTCTAAACTTTGAGTTTTAAAATATGAGCATGAATAATTACATTTAGATCATCAAAGCAACACATGTTCTCACTTCATCTCTTTAAAGGTACTCGCTTTGGTTTGTTAGTGTAATTTTCTGTTCTTTTCATTGGATATATGGTCTGTGTTTTCTAGCAACATTAAGGAAGGGCAATTAGCTTAACCATAATGCTGTTTTCAGTTATGCTTGACAGCTTGAGTATGACCAAGATGCTTGTCATGTGTTATGTGTCTCCTCTCCAAGAACGAGGCTGTACCTTCAAGGAGAGGTGCTTGGTTAAATTTATAATTCTCATGATGATGTTTCAATCTTCAATTCTTTCTCCTCGTAAATGCATATACATATGTGAAATGTAGTATTCATAAATTATGTTATTAGATATTCATTTCTTTTATGCTTTTTTTCCACTTCTACTAAAATATCATCAATGATTATTCATCCCTGCTATAGTGCATTTAACCAATCATTCCACAACAGGTTTTGAGGCCTTGACAGGTCCACTATGTATGCTCGGTTAGAGTTGGAGCAATTAATGAACTACACATATTCCAACAGGATAACTTGCCCACCGATGAGGATTGTGGTAAGGTACCACCAGTTAAGCAGAAGAGCCTACCCATAGATGGAGAGAGTGGTAAGGGACTTGTGGCAAACAGAAAAGTTTGCTAATTGGGAGAGTGATAAGGTAATGATTGTGAAAGCCATAACCACACCTGCTTACCTACATCTAAAGCTAGTTGTTTTGTAATTCAAAAATGTATTTGGTCACATGTGTAACAAATCCTATATTTAGTTTTGTCAATTGTTCCATATCTGCTTAGATATGAGAATACCGCAGAGGATATGGCAATAATTGGTTAATGGTAACAACAGGATTACAGCCACATGTTTAAGGTAGTTGTCTATCGAGCGGCAGTATGCTAATATATATTTTAGCAGAAACATTTGAATAACATGCAATACACACATTCCTCAGCTAGCATAGCTCTTTATCTTCTTTGACCTTTTTCAGGTCCTATTATTATATATACCAATATTCTACTTAGATCATCCATGATAATATTTTCCTCAATTGGTACTCCTGGATCACAATTGATGGACTCACATCATACCATTGGTAATGAGTGGGTGTATCACATCATTTATTAGTCCTTTTTTTCTATTTAGTTGATGCCAAAATAGACAAGAACAAAGAAAACCATTCTCATTTCAGATCTTCTAGTATTGGCATATTTGATGAAAGCCGCAAAACCTCATTAACATCTCACTATTTTTTTTTTGGTCAAATCAAAGTCTTCTTAAATGCTTCCTAGCTAGGAACCATTCACCGTTACTTTCTTTCTTCTAATGCCTTTTTGTTTGTATTGGTGTCTGGCAGATAGAGGTTCAACTCAGCAAAGAAAACAATCTTTTGAAGATCATGATGATGATGGGTTTGTTGATGAATTGAATGATGTGGGGTTTCATCCATTGTCAAAACTCATTGGAAAAGAATCAGATTCTCATTTCAGCTACAGTCCTCTCCCACGAAGTGAATGATGTGGGGTTTGAAAATGAGACAAAGATGAGAGAGATAGAAATAGAAAGGTATTTTAGTAAATTTAGCTATCCCTAACAACACTGGTGATACAAACTCATCTATGACGTGTAATTTCATACTCTTCTTACCATATAATGCACATTCAGTACATACAACTGATCAAAATTATGGTACATTTGATGCCAAATGTAACACATAAAATTAATAATATAACACTTTTTCTTTCTATGGGAGCATTACCCATATATTTGTGAAACGATTTTATTTGGACTATGCAAAAGACGGTTGTTACCTTTACAATGTTATTGGTCAGTTCAACAAGTAACAGTTTTACATTGATAAATGTTTAGTACGGTTTTGTTTTCATTATTAAAATTGGGCTGCAGTAAGATTGACCCATGTGCAGATTTACCTCTCATCATGTTTCTGTACATTGTCACTGAGGTCATTTTAGAGAATTGCATAATCTGAAGGCTTTGTTAGCTTGATAGAGAAATGTGGGAAAAACGATTTGTTAGAGGAAAATGTGAGAAGCTTCAGATGTTGAAATGTTGAAGAACCTTACTCTTTTCATTAACTGGCAAATATAAGAACAAAAGCATTCTCTCTTCAGAGACTTTCATGCAACTATTTGATCATGGTAGTAATGAACTGTCATGGCAACTTTAACTTATGTCTTTTTCCTGAAGTTGATTTATGCTTGTGTCAACAAAATCTTAATTTTCTGGTTAAAAAATAACTTAATTTTAATAAGGCCTTGGATTCATTAAACCATTTTGGCCATGACAAATTTTTTCTCTAAATCGGTTTGGAAAAGAGTTTCTTTAACTCACTACATCGTTACTCAAACGAGCATCCACGTGTAATTTCAGTCATATAAAATCAAATAGTCATGTGACTTCATTTATCTGATTTACAAACAACTATGACAACCAAACAGGGCTACAACAACACTCATAACTAGCTTCACACGCCCCTCACTAGTCAGATTTTCTGTTAACTACATAAAGAGGAATACCCCATCCACAACAAAGAACTCTATTCAAAATTGAGTAACAAGCAATTCCTTTAGCCTGGATACGAGCTTTAACTTCCCAGTTAATAGTCTGCACTATTATTTCCTCTGTTTTTACTCAGCCACAATTATTGCATTCCTTTAATGCTAGTTTGCAGATCACAAATTTAAGACTTTTTCCACCCAATCATCTATTTCATCCCAACAAAACTCAGGATCTTTAATGAGGCAGCAGCAGATGATCTCCTTCTAAAATACTTCTTGCGAAAGAGCATTAAAAAAAAAAAGAAAAAAAAGTGATTTATACTGTCCAAACTGCTTCTGCATAAAACACAAGCTGATTCTCTATTGTAAACCAATTCTTGACAGCTAGCCAGCCTAGGAATAGCCAATTAAAATCATATTAACCTTAACTAGCTGAAATGTGGGAGCTTGCATTCGATTCTGTCCCATACTTTCCTTTGAAACAAGCTATGATGTTGAGCTCCATATTAATCATTTTGAAACCATGTCCACATAGAAACCAGCAAACTAGAATACCTAGGTAGACTTGGACAAGCAAAGTATTATTGGTTTGCTTCTAACATAAGACTCCGAGGCCAATTTATGTCCATGTGACCAATTCCTATCACAAAAAGGTGTTCAATCTCCATTTTTCTGTTTTCTTTTAGTTTAAACTTAATAATGAAAAACATCATATTCATAGCTTGTAATGCAAGACAACCCTATGCTTCATCACCTAAGGTGCCTGGAATCACCTAGGCATACAAGATCTATGAATATAAATGAGATACACATGAATAACATATTCAAGTGGTTAGATTTACTATTGTCAAAATATACAGTGTTCCTTTGATTTTAGATCTCAAACACGACAACATGGTGTATAATTGTATTCCCTAGGATTTGACCACTGTTTGTATATGCATTCCCTAGGCCAACAATGTTCATTCTTGTTGCCTAGCTCCTGCTTGTAGCCTATATAAGGCTCTGCCTCTTGTCTTTGGACAAAGCCTCATAGTTTTTGGACGTCCTTGCTATGCTGTACCCAGGGCGGAATCTTCATTGGCAGAGAGTTCGGAATTAAGATCAACTAGTGTTGAGATATCCTCGTTTACAACATCAAGACATAATTCCACATTGTTGGATGCAGGGGTATCAATAACTTGTGTATCATCATAGCCAGCCAATTCTCAATTCTAACATGACATGTTTTGTATATACAATTAGAAACCTTGTATTATTGTAATAACTACATTTGCATCTCAAGATTTATTGATCTTTAACTGGTAAACAATGTTGGAGGTGAATTGTTCAATCACAAAATAAATGCACCCACATATAACAACAGTTTCAAAAGACTAAGTATACCATGCAGATATATGCAATTGAGGTTAGTATTACATCGAATCAATCAATATGCAAGCATACCTCATCTCTACTAAATGCTTTCTGCGCTATGCAATTTGACTTGTAGTCTTAAGAATTGAAGCAATTTTAGCCTCAAATTTACTTAAGAAAAAGGATGCCATCTGGGTGCCAATTTTTATTAACTTAAATGTTATCAATTTTAGTAACATAATGGCAAATGGTAAAGACGAACTCATAGTTCCTCTTAAATCTTTGACAAGCTGATGTAACCAAACAAGCTAGCAAATTAGACAAATTGATTGATATGCAAGGTTGTTTGAGGAAGGGAATGAAATTATAAATCCATACCCCAATCAATGTGTTTCTAAGCCCAGCTAGTAGCCCAAACCCAATAAAAATTATACATCTATCTATGACTAAGGATTAAAAAAAAACAAAAAGAAAAACACATACTTCACGTGGGATTCATAGCTCAAGATACAAAAAGGTTATTGAAAGCTTTTTTTGACTTTTCATTGCAAGCTGGAAACAGACTTACCAGAGAGTACTTGGTTTGAAAGCATCATTGGTCAGAAAAAGTAGAAAAAGGTAGAAAATAAAACGAGTGGGGGGGTCAGAAAAAAGTAGAAGAAGGGAGAAAATAAAACGAGTGGGGCGGTCAGAAAAAGTAGAAAAAGGGAGAAGATAAAACGAGTGGGGCGGTCAGAACAGAAAAAGTAGGAAAAGGGAGAAGATAAAATGAGTGGGGCGGTCAGAAAAAGTAGAAAAAGGGAGAAAATAAAATATAAAGAAAAAAGACTAAGAAGGAGAAAAAAAAATAAAAAAATAAAATGAGTGGGACTGTTGAAAAAGAGAAAGGAAATTGTGTCCTCCTTTCTTTAAAGTTTGAAAATGAATCAGAATTATGTATGATTTCTTCCTACTTTACTAGGTGCAAAAGTGTGAAAGTGAATCAGAATTTTCACAATGGACGACCAGAATTTTCACAAAAGTGTGAAAGTAAAAATTCATTGTAGACAAAAAAATTTCTTCATAATTATTTACTGTTTATTATAAGCCAATATTTGTTATTCATATGTGCTAGTTGAGTTTCTATTAAAAAGTGTAAATATTCTATGCAAAGCTGTTACGGATTTTAAGTAACTTAAATGTTATTCATTATAGTAAGATATGAACCCATGATTTCTCTTAGATCTTTTGACAAGATGATGTAAGAGAAACAAGCTAACAAATCAGAGAAATTGATTGATATGCAACACCAAAGAGAATTGTCTATAAGATCCTTAATAAAAAGACATTGATAGATTTGTATATAATACCAAACAAAAGCCTAATTTATTACATTTTGAGTCTATCTTGTAACTATCTCTAATAGCTAACAGTAATCAGTTTTAGCACTAACAAACTATTAACCAATTGGTAACAGTCTGACTAAAGAATACAACTGAGTATTAGAGATATTAATATATTTGGGAAAGTTATTCATGTCTTCAACAGATTCAACATGTCAAGACAGCTTCATTTTACCAAATACGTTCCAAATCTCTAAATTCTCATGGCCACAAATTCATTTTGTGCTTTGACATCAATGATGAGAGATTGTCAATGTGAAATGTTTTGTCTCATTAGTTATAAGAGCTATCCTATTCACAAAATACATTTGTGGAACCCAAGCATTACAATGATTATGATGGTTCCTACTCATTTCATTGACTCCTTTGTTTTTTTTTTGGCTAAATTCATTGACTCGTTTGTTATTAGTGTCACTATTGGATTTACGGCCTATCACTCTGAATCTCAAAACAATGTCAGTGAATTCAAGATTTTGAGACTCGTGTGTTTTCACACCTTTCCGGATGAAAAACAGCAACCGACCGAGCCTGCATCTTACACATTGAGTATGGATTAGTATAGATGATTTGAAATATTGGTGGAGTCATATAATTTAAGTGGGTTATTTATTTATTTTATGTCTGATTCACCCTATGTATTTTTTTAATGGAGGGCTGCACTCTATAGCATATTCTTACAATCACGAATTCATTTGTGCTTTGATGTTGATGATGAGAGATTTTGTGGGATAATGCTGCCTCAGAAGTATTTAGACACAGTTTCTGGACGGTTTGAACGTCTTGCAGTGTTCAAGGGATCCTTGGACTTTGATTGTTTTTGGTTATGCTCTAGTTGACAACAGTGGTATATGCCAAATATGGGTGATGAAGGAGTATGGTGTGGCTGAGTTTTGGGCTAAAAAAAGCGTACCAATATAACGAGCTCCAAACTTCCTTGGCACCGTCAATGGTGAGTTTCTAATTGAGAAACTTAGCCAAATCCACTCATTGGAACAAGAAAATTCTTAGAATTCCATGTACTAGAGCTGTGATTTACACAAATAGTATTGCGGAGAGCTTAGTTTTACTTTGGTGATAGGGATAAACATTGAAAATTAGTAAATTGGAGTTTCTAGCAAGGCAGTCTTCTTTCTTCAAATTCATATTGGTAGGAAGTTTTGTTATTTTTGTATTTGTGAATAAATGAATTAGTTATTATGATTTATTTTCTTTCAGAAAAGGATCCCTTTGGGACTATGGCTATTATTTGTAACATTGATTTTTGTGTGAAACATTGTGCACATTTTATAACAGAGAGGATTTGGTTTTTTTGGACCCAAACCATGCCACATGCATGGTGTTAATCTTCTAGTTTAACTTCTAAAGGTCCTTAATTTGAACAAATTAATAGATTTGGATATTAAAAAAAAAAAATCTGGTCAAGATAGAGTTCAGACTAACTTGGTTTAGTAGCCAAACCAAATGAAAGCCTAATTTATTATATGCCACCTGGAAACACAACTAGGCTGAAATTACAACCATGACCAAACCGATGTTCCTTTTGTTAGAAGCCAAACAAGAGAAAGTTGAGATTAAGAAATAGACATGTACACATTTCACACACCAATTAGACAGTGTCATGATATACAATACAATTAGACAAACACATTGATATGCACATAAAGAAGAAAATTTTGTGAAAAGAAGAAGAGTGGGGCCGTCAAAAAAAAGGGAGAAAAGGAGAAAAGAAAGTATAAATAAACAAGAGAAGAGAAAAGAAAAAAAAATAAAAAATTTGAGTGGGGTGGTCAAAAGAGAGAAAGGAAATTGTGTACCTAACCTAAGACATTTCTTCCGACTTTACTGGGTGCAGAAGTGTGAAAGTGGATCAGAATTTTCACAAAAGTGTGAAAGCGAATCAAAATTCATTGTAGAGAGAATTTTTTTCTTCATAATTATTTACCGCTTATTATAAGCCAATATTTGTTATTTAATAGTTGAGTTTCAATTGAATGTGTAAATATTGTATGCAAAGGTGTTACAAATTTTTAGTGACTTAAATGTTATTCATTTTAGTAAGATATTAACCCATGGTTTCACTTAGATCAAAGAAATTGATTGATATGCAACAATGGACCAAAATACAATTCTCTATAAAATAGAAAAGGAGTGGGGGCGGTAAAAAAATAAAACATAAAAAGGAAGAAAACGATTTCATGAGAGAGAAAAAAATAAAAAGTGTGTATCCCATAAAAGTAGCTTTGAAAAAGAAGAAAGAAATTGTGTCTTCCTTTCCTTAAAGTTTGAAAAGCAATTCATAATGCATCAGCTACACTCCAAAAACAACCACAAAACACGTACCAAAGAAATTTCTTCATACTTTCCTCTTGGGTGCAACAACATTTTCACAATTGACTATCAAGTCTTCTTGGCCTCACAAGTACTTAACTAAGTTTCATTTCCTTCACTCTGCCATTTACATTCTCTCTCAAACTTATTGCGAAATATCTCTCCTTACTAATTTTTTTTTTACTCAAATTTCTTAAACTCTTACATTTCCAATTTCATCACATCTTTCTTTCTTTCTCCTCTCTGTCTATATATCCAAATCACAATGGCTTTCTTGACCAACAAAGGAGCCTCCTCTTCCTCTTTCAACCGCCGAAACAAATATGATGTGTTCTTGAGTTTCAGAGGTGAAGATACCCGCAATGGTTTTACGAGCCATTTGAATGGAATTTTGCGTCATAAGGGTATTACCACCTTCATTGATGATGAGCTTCGAAGGGGAGAAGAAATTTCTGTAGAACTTCTTGAAGCCATTGAAAGTTCAAGGATTTCCATAATTATATTCTCTCAAAATTATGCATCTTCTACTTGGTGCTTGGATGAACTTGTTAAGATTCTTGATTGTAAGAAGAAGGGCCAAATTGTGCTACCGGTTTTTTACAAGGTGGATCCATCAGATGTACGGAATCAAAAAGGCAAGTTTGGAGAAGCTTTAGCAAAACATGAAAAAAGATTTAAGGATAACATGAAGAAGGTGTCAGGATGGAGGGAAGCTCTAAATGAAGTGGGCAAAATATCTGGTTGGCATTACAATAATGAGTATGTATTTAATGACTCCATTGTTATCACCTTTAAGAAAATATTCTATTTTATTCACATCTTCTATTAGTAAGTTAGGATTTTACATGAGTGGGGATCGGTGCATGAACAAATTTTTTTCTAATGAAAATTCAAATCAACATCCATTAAGTATTAAAAAAATATCAACAACTGAAACCCTATCTTTATACTCGTCTGTCTGGTAACCACATCTTCTTCTTCTTTTTCTTCTTTTTTTTTTTTTTTTTTTTTTTTTTTGTTAATTTGTTGATTTTTTTATTTTTTGTATTCTTTTTTTTTTTTTTTTTTTTTTTTTTTTTTTTTGATATTGTTTCTTCTCTAAAGTTTGCATGAATTTTGTTTTTTGTCCCTAAACTTTAAAAATATTTTTTTTTCCTAAACTTTTTAAAGATATTTTTTCAATAGTTTAGGGCAAAAATAGGGACAAAAAATGAAAATTTTTCAATAGTTTAAAGATAAAAATATATATTTTTTAATGTTTAAGTACAGAAAGTGAATACTTTTAATATTTAGGGACGGAAAATAAACTTTTTTCAATAGTTTAAAAATGAAAAAAAAAATGTTTATTTTTAAAGTCTAAGACAAAAACTGTAACACTTTAAATATTTAGGGACAGAAAACAAGCTTTTTAAAATTTAGGGACAAAAAAAATGCAATTCATGCAAACTTTAGGGACGAAAACAATATTTTACACTTCTATTTTTTTAATATTTGAAAAAAAATTAAGAGAAGAAAAAATTATGTTAGTGGGGGCCCAATTTAATTTTTAGGCACCCAACTTCAAAAGCAACCTAAGTACCTAACGAATATATACACTTGGTCTTAGTTGGGCTCCGTCCTTGATGGATTATATTATCAATTGGAAGTTTCTCCCACACATAATGTTTAGAAAATTTATATTAAAATGGGATATTCAGTAATTTTGTTTCGTTACCTATGTAGACTTGTGCTAAAATCCTAAAACTAATTTCCACAAAACAAGAAAGTGTTACACATAATGGTTGTAGTGCATAAGCTAAACATTTGGAATTTAGCTTATGTTCATATATCTATTTTCTAATCTAACATTTTACATGTTTTTGATACTTTGTGATTGGCAGCTATCCTGAATTTGGATTTATCCAAAATATATTTGAAGGGATCTCAAATGCTAGATCAAATCGTACGGAAGTATTTGTCGTTAAATACCCAGTTGGAATAGATTCTCGTGTAAATGACATAAATTTGTTTTTAGATATTGAGTCAAACGATGTTCGCATGATAGGGATCTATGGCCTTCCTGGAGTAGGAAAGACAACAATCGCAAAAGCTATTTTTAACATGATTGCTTATCGTTTTGAAGGAAGCAGCTTTATAGAAAATGTTAGAGAAAACTCAAGAACAAATTATGGTGTACTCCAACTACAAGAGACACTTTATCTTGAGATCTTAGGGGATAGAAATTTGAAAGTGGGCAGTGTATCTAAAAGAACCAATGTGATAATGGAAAGGCTTCAACATAGAAAGATTATCTTAATTCTTGATGA
>OU015761.1:25657410-25694255 GCA_907173295.1 Fagus sylvatica | reverse complement strand
GCTCCTGGTGGCTTCCCCAAATTAGAAAGATTAGAATTCTATCACAGCAACACTACTACACTCCCCGAAATTGCTAGGATATTTCCTCAATTAAAGTATCTTGTTCTTCATTGCTGTTGGAATCTTCGGGAAATTCCAAGGCTTCCACCATGTATAGAATCGGTATTTGCAATAAACTGCTATTCGTTGGGTACAGAATCAAGAAGAAGATTATTGGCTCAGGTGTCTCTCTATCTCTCTCTTTCTCTCTCACAAAGTTATAAAATGAAACAATTTTTGTTAACTTTCCCAAATATATTACGAAATTTGCTAAACTGAAGTTTCTTAAATTTGCTAATTGTAATCAGTTTGGAGAAATGATAGGCCTTCCACGAAATTTAGTATGTGCAACTGGATCATCACATCAGGAATCTGAATTTGAACTTGATGAAGCTACGTCTAAAATGGGTTATGTATCTGAATTGGGCTTAGCATCTGGAACAGAGTTTTCTTTTAAAACAGTCTCTTCATTTGAAATTGATGTGGAGCGGTATCACCTTGTACTTCCAGGAACTAAGATTCCGAAGTGGTTCAACCATCAAAGTTATGGAAATTCCGTATTGTTTTCGGTTGGTCGGAAATTTCCAATCTTTGCTTGTTGTGTTGCTGTAAAAATTGAATCGCAGGTTTCTTACCCATTTTTACCAGTGGTTGAATGTTCTATCTACATTTTCACCAATGGTTGTAAAGCAAGGCTCACGTCGACTAAATATTTTTTAGAGCCATCATCTTTTATGTGGTTTTGCTATTTAAATCTTATGGAAAGCTCATTGGAAGGCATAATTCAAGATGATTGGAATGATGTTAAGCTTCTATGTGAAATTTCATCATATGATCTTAAAAAAGGAAAAATTACCATAGAAAGGTGTGGGGTCCATGTTCCATGGATCTGTTCTCCTCAGAATTCTGAAGCAGATCAGGTGGCCTGCATAAGGATTTTTGAAAGATTACAAGTGTCCTTTGATGAAAGATTAAAAATTTTCTTATGTAGAGTGGCTACAGAGAAGCTGTTCAGATGCTCCAAAAGCCAAGATGCCCATTGCCCTCTTTGTGAAATAGCAGAAGATTCGGCTTTACATCTATTTCAATTCTGTCCTTATGCCAAAGGAGTGTGGTATTGTGGTAAATGGGGTCTTCGAGTCGAAATGATCCAAGCTCAATCTGTAATGAAATTCATTGAACATATAATTGACCCCCCAAGTGAGTTACTAGCAGAAAGAGTCACCAAAGATGAATTCACACTTTATGCAGCAGTGGCGATGAAAATCCTTTGGGAGGCACGAGTGGAAGCTCTGGTTTCAAACACTAAAGCCAACATAAGCCAGCTAGCCCATCGTCTCAACAAACAGTATGATTCTTACTTGTGGCCACATGGAATTACATGGGTAATAGAAGAGCAAAACAAGGGAAGTGCTTGGACCAGGCCACCTCATCAACGTGGGGAAGTGCTTAATTTTGCCTTAGCGACAGCAAGATGTTGTGTAATAATGTAACTCATGTGATCTCTCCAAATGGGCAAGAAAAAAAAAAAAAAAGGCCTTTAAAAAATGGGGGCTGGGTTAGAATCACTTTGTTCAAGATGCCCTCTCAGTGAACAACACTAATGTCTACTCCAAAGAAATATGCCAAGGTACAATGAAATATCCTTCTCTCTCTCTTTCATTCATATTGCTGCCATCTACTACATATTATTGTCACCACTTAATCCATTTAATTATTGTGTTTTAGAGTAGTTGTGTGTCTGTCTTGTATGCCTTTGTTTATATGTTGTTGCAGATTCTGATTTAGATTATATATGGTCTATTTATTTAGTAGCTGGTTAATCTGGTATGTGATGTTAGCTGCTTGCAGCTTGAGCATGAAGGCAGCAGGATATTGCATCGTGGCTATCAAGCTTATCTTCTATATGCAGGCAATTGCTGTCATCTACTTATCTGATTAATAATTTATGTATCTACTTGCTGCGTACATCATGATGTACATCATTATAATTTCCATTAAGCTTCTCAGCTTGTCGATAGAAATGAGATGCAGCAAATTTAATTTGGAAAAATTAAGACAGGGTGCATTCATATAAGGAAGTCTTTTACTATAATGAACAAGAAATTTTCTTTAGATGTCTAACAGTGTAAACAAGCAAAATGCTTGTGTTATAAACTTAATTCTTGTCTTTCCTAAAACAATACATCCATCATCTGGGAAGTGTAAGGTGTAAAAATACAGAGGCAAATATATCAGCAATAATAAATGCCAAACCAGGGGAAAAACTGAAGAAACACACAACAGTGGATAATTAGACTTGCAGTTCTTTTTTCATTTTAATACTCAGAAAAGTCATTGGATATGAAGCACCATTTTTCTCCTTTATAAATGCAAAACCTTTCATTTTAGTATATTATTGTCTCTCCAAAAAATTTTCTTTTCAAAAACTTTCATCTGGTGCTTCATGACTCATTAGACTGCTTAAATCAAAAAAGTTTTCTGAAGACATTTCAATAGGCTTGCTCAGCCTCTTCCCCTACTGCATCGTGTGAAGGCATATTTTCTGATGTGTAACCTTATCATAACTTTTTTGCTTACATGCAATTTGGCAAGCTTTTTATATCATTAATCTCTACTCTACTTGCTGTTTTATGTCTTTTTCCTGTGATTAATTATTTTATTGATTGTTCATTTTGAACAATTTGAATATGTTTGCATCTCAGAGTTCCCTTATTTTTTTTCCTACATTATCTCAAATGCTAGTTCTGGTGTGTTCTACCCTTTCCTTTATAATGTGATTCTTCGTATTTTTAATCTTTTTTTTTTTTTTTTTTTTTTTTTAAAAAAAAACATTCTTTATTGTTTTAGTTGTTATGTAAATCAGTATTGGTCACTTTCCTTGAAAACCAGTACTTCTACAAACTCAAATTCAACTCAAACATACTAGTCTATTCATCTTTGGCATTGGCCAACCCAAAATTTTTAGGCTTGTAGAGAGTGATCACACCATAAAAATGGTGCACCCTCTCACATAATATATCTGTCCTTGGGTGATGAGTGCTTCAAATGATTTGTGACTTTCCATGAAAGGGTGCATTTATGTCTATAAATAAGGGTGCATGAAATCCAATCAAGTCATTCTATCATTTTCCTATCTATAAATAGAGTTTCTGCATGTGATCTCCACCCTCACAGGGTTGCTATCCTTCTTTGGGACCAACAAAATTTGTCAGGTGGTGACACCTTACTCTGGCATTAAGGTTGGAAACAAGAAGCAAAGTCATAAGTATATATATATATATATACACACACTTGACCTTATAATTTAGGCTGTATGCCATATTAAGGTTGGAAACAAGAAGCAAATTACATAAGGAAAAAAAAAAGTGTGATCTGCATATTAACATGAGGACCAACTGTATGCCATATTTGGAATCAAAGGAATGCAATAATTTATTGTGGCAGAGTGAAAACAGAGGAAAGAATGGTGCAGACTATTAACTGGGAAGTTAAAGTTCATGTAGACTGTGGAGGCAACAAAACTACTGTTACTCATTTTTTAATAGAGCTCTTTGTTTTAAATGGGGAATCCCTCTCTTTGTAGTTAACAAAATATCTGACTACTGAGTGTCATGTGAAGCTAATTGAGTATTGTTGTTGGCCTATTCAGTTGTCACAGCTATTGTTTGTAGCAGAGGTTGGTTGGTTGGATGGTTGTTGGATTATTTGGTTGGTGTAATTGTGAAATTTTAATGTTTTGACCTAATCTTTAGGCTGCAAGAGTTTTAATTCTTGCTAATTGGCGATAAGTTGTCAGACATACACACACTGACACAATAGATATATTTAGTCAAAGGAAAATTCAAACTTTAGGAGGTCTAGCTGGTGCTTATGGCATCCACCTTTATAAAGGATGAGGATGAAAAGGATTAGCCTTCGATTTGGGTTGCTTTCCTTGAAGGGTAGGAGCTTTTTGGTTGTTGCAGCCCCTCAAGATTTCTCTTGGGGATGGAGGAAGATATTGAGGTTAAGGAGCATTGCTAGACCTTTTCATCAGCTATGCTGGAGGTGCTTATGGGGAGAGCAGGAGTTGGAAAGGAAGACTTCCAGGAATATTCTATGTAAATTAGTTTTGGTAGCCTTCATTTATCATATTTGGTTGTAGCAGAATGCTAGAATTTACCGAGGGCATGTCAAATCAGATGAAGATGTGGTTCAATCAATTAAATGGGACGTAAAGGAGAGAATTGAGTTCTGCAAAAGTGTGAAGAAATCTATCCGGAATAGGGTCCTCTGTTTTAATTGGGGTGCTGTAGCTAGTTTTAGACATTAAGTTCTTTATTGGAAGAGTCTGTTGCGTTGTTGTATTAGATGTTTTGCTTGGTAGTGCTGCCATCTGTAAGTTTTGATGTAGGCTTGGCTTAATGTCATCTTGCTGTGCTACTGCAGCTCTTGGCTTCTTGTGTTTTGAACCTTCTTGTTTTTGGTTCGGCTTGCATTACAATTAACTCTTCTCTTTAAAAAAGAAAAAAGAAAAGAATTATACTTTGACAATAATGGTATGTTCAAGGCGCTCTAGGCACATGTATAAATCAAAAGAAAAAAAAAAAAAAAAGAGTTGGATTTGAAGCAGTTGGTATATCTTCCAAAGGTGATTTTACTAGTTTGCATGTCTGAATAGATTAGACATTCGTGATCTTCTCCTCTAATAATTCTTCTCTCTTCTAGCATTGTGATATCCGCGTTTAAAACATCAAGACGTAATTCCAGATTGTTGGATGCAAGGGTATCAATAACTTGTGTAACATCATAGCAAACCAATTGTCCACTCTAACATTACATATTTTGTATATAACTACATGAGCATCTCAAGCCTTATTGAATCATTAACTAGTAAACAATGATGGAGGTGAACTGTTCAATGAACATATGGCTACAATTTCAACAGATTAAGTATACCGGGGAGACATATGTAATTGAGGTTAGTATTAGGATCAATGAGACTGAAAATCTCCAATTTATGTTGCATTGAATTAAACAATGTACAAGCATACCTCATCTCCACTTATGAATTTTAACTTGTAGTCTTGTTGTCAAATCTTATTTGGTGAGATTGGATTTACTGTTGGCATCTGTTCTGTTGCCTCTGAATCTGTTGTCACTATTGAAACTGCTAGAACATGATTTGTTACTGTTATGATGCATTTAGGCAATGTCAGAATTCATAAGCGTACATAATCTCTGTTTTTAATTCCTAGGTAAAGCTGAAATTAGTCAAAGCATACCATATGCTTCTTCTTGTCTCTGCCACTACCCATTGTTTTGTATCCCTAGAAAGAAAATTAAGAAAATAAATATGGACACCATCTGCAGCTTTCTAATTTCTCCACAGTTATTCATATTCCATCTTTCCATAACTCATCGCGTTCTTGATAATTACAACTTATTATTTCGAAATGACCTACACAGTGGACTACTAATGGAGATTGTGAAACACCAATAATTACAAGAGAAAAGCGTACTAAAGTGATGTATCTAACTTTAATAAGCAAAAGGTAAATAGATCTGATTTTATCCTACAAATTTTCTTTTGATTATTTAGTGAAATTAAGGTTTTGTAGTTTGGTACTTTTCCTTTCTTGTTTAGTCATTTATTTGACTACTAAGTTGTCATGGGAGGTGGGAAACTAGTATACAATTTGAATATTTTGATTTTTGGGTTTTGTTTATAGATTTTCAACCCAAATAATATGGATTCTTAGTATGAAGTTTTATATGAAGAATGATTTATGCAGATGATTTACCTTGTTATAATTTAGATTTGTTATAACTTATAACCATATACAAGCACTGAAAAAGTTTTAATGCATGAAATTTTTGTTGTTTTATCACTGTTGTTGGGTTTAATAAAAATAAAAATATAATGAATTGCAAAAGTTTTTAATCAAAATGTTAATCTTCCAATTTATATGCAGTTCATTATAGAAGATGAGAGAATGGAAGAGTTGTAGCCATTGACTCCTCATGTGAGGCTTCGGAGTCCAAACTTAGCAACCTTTCTTCAGCCCCTACTTGATTACAGCAGGAGCCACGGACTGCAAGAAGGGTCTTCATATACAGTCTCCATTTGTCTAGTCAACATACCTACATAAAAGGCCAAAATTCCAACAGAATAACCAGACCTGCCCACCAATGGGGAAAGTGATAAGGTAGCTCTGGTTAAGCCAAAGAAAGAATGGTCTAACAGACAAGCTTGCTAACATATGGGGAGAGTAGTAAGGTAATGATTGTGAATGCTATAACCGTGCCTGCTTACATAAATCTAAAGTTAGTCATTTTATGATGTTTTTAGTCATATGTGTAGCAAGTGTGATATTTTAGTATGGTCAATTGTTTCATCACCATCTTATATAAGAAAACTGTAGAGGATATTGCAATAATAGGTTAATGGGAGCAACGGGATTATAACCACATGTTTAAGGAGCAATTACTATCTGCTCATTATTCCTCTTACATGTTAAGTCCTGCATACAATTGTTAATGATGGAGCCATTACTCTAGATGCCAAGGTAGATAGTGTCCTGAACAACAAGGAGTGGATCTGGAAGCCAGCAATATCTGAAGACCTGGCTAGGATTCAAAGCAATCTGGTTAGCTTCTTCATCAGGAAAATTTGATTGTGCAGCCACCTGGGAGAAAATTAGAAGCAAGAAAGAAGCAGTGCCTTGTTGGAAGCTAATCTCTGATGCAATCCCCAGGCTTAGCTTTATTGGTTGGATGGTTAGCTTTGAAGGATAGATTATCAACAGACTGTTGAGCAAGGCAGGTGCAATGGGGTTTAATTGGTGACAGTGTTTCTGTATTCTGCAGAAGAGTTATAGAGAGCAGGAGCCATTTGTTCTTTGAGTGCTCATTCACAAAGAGAATGTGGAAGCACATATGAAAGTGCTCATTCTGATCCACTTTCACACTTATGTCCAAGTAGTACTTCATGATCACACTCAGGATTTGTTGTAATGTGGGGGTATGCCCCCTTGATCTTGTAATAATGTTTCTTTTTTCTTTTTTAAAAAATACTTAACCCAAAGCAATCTGGAGTTTTTCTTCTCCTCTTTTTATTTTTTTTATTTTTTATTTTTTATTTCTATAATTTTCTATAATTTGATTCAGTGCTTAGAAAAACTCTAAATTAGAGAACTCAAAAGAAAAATATTAACAAGGGCAAAGGCTGATAAGGTAAAGTGTTAACATTATATCCTGATGTTTTTATTTGTATGAAGAAGGTTTATGCTTAAGAAACATGCAAACTTGTCTGCAGAAAAGATGATTGCTCTTAATAAGTGAGTGAAAGGCTAAGACAAAGCTGCAATTCCAATACAAGTACCTGCCCTCACTCCAGCCTTTCAGTATTGGCTTGGGCCATTGAGGTATGTTAATAAGTATTACTTTGTATGTTGTTCTGCTTGGGATATTCTTGTATTACACTAATGAAAATTAATATGACTAACCTTCTTGCAAATCAAACTAAAATTTACTTTGAGGTGTAGGTTAATAAAACAATCAGCTGAAACAAGTTGTCAAGCTTGGAGCAAGTTGTCTGATCCACTGAAATATGAGTTTTCAATGTGGTTCTCAAACTGATGATGTTTATTACTTCTTGTCCACTTGAATGTATATATTTCAGCCTCGATCTTGTTTGTCATTTATTCCTCCAACTGTATTCCAAATAAAATTCAAGGAAGAATGACTTTTCCTTTGAACTTCAGTAGGAGTTTTTGATTCTTGATAAAACTAATAATACTTTGGAGTATCTATTTAATTTGTCTTAGTGTTGATCCTATTTAATGAGTTGGGAGAGAGGGCGGTCCTTTGCTTTCCCCGGACCTTTGCTTTCCCTGGACCGATGAATCGCTTGTTCAGTACTGCTAACTATTATAGGATGCCGGGGTTTCTTTTTACCCTCATGTCATGTTAAAGGTTAGCTAGAAGCACTCCTTAATGTTTATCCCTTAGTCTCAGCAGCTACCTTGTAGTGGCTGTGGGTGTGAACAGCCTTCTTACTCTTCCTATTCACCAAAACTCCATTTCTCATTTTCAATGAATTAAATGCTTCAACATGGATAATAGATTTCATTGATATTTATTCATACTAAAATCAAAGACAGCCCTAGAAAGTATTTATTTTTTGGTAGGGCTCCCAGAAATCTTCACAAGAGATTCAGAATCGATTTTGTAAATAGTACTGGTTGTGTTTAAACCAGCTGCTTCTTACATTATATCAAGAACATTTGATGCTATTCTGTGGAAGTACCTTCCCTCATTTCTTCTTTAAAGACAACATTCTGTTACCTTTATCTCATTTAATGTAAGAATGCCTGTTTCGTCAGTTCAGATTGTTATGTCTGACTCCAGTGTCTTACAAGCAGAGATGTCCCAAGCCAAGGCATGATCAACCATCATGCACTTCATAGAATAAGCCAAAGTAGAGTAACAGCCAGAGGCAGACCTTCTGGAATTGCCACCATCATGATTGTGACTACTGCAGCAACAATAGCAACAAGTGCATTGAACTAGGTTGGTGCTGCCCATCCCTATCTACGTCCACCCCGATGTCTCTACTCTTTGATACCAAAGGCAGAGAGAGTATAGCACAGGCCAATAGTAAATGACAGTGGTGTCCTCAAATGCTTCAGGACATAACTGAGAAAGCCTTTTGCAAGTGCCTTTTTGTATTTACTGGCACCATAAACATTCTTTTTATAAATAAGATCAGCCACATTACCACTAATATTTCCCTTTATGTCAGTTCCAAGAACCATAGCTAGTGCTTTTACTCCTCCAGACTGACTCAAAGCCTCAAAGTTATTATTCCTCACCATGTCATTGAGCCTTCTTGGATCAACACTGAGAAATAAAACAGGTTTTTCATGCAAGGAACCCTCATTGACAGGCTGCACATCATTGGCAACGTAAGAGAGGGTGTACAAGGGAGGAACATTCTTGCCAAGAACTTTCTTGGACAAAGAAACAAAAAGTCCTGGTGAAGTAAATGACCGCATAAGCCATGCACCACCTACACGGCTACACCTCCACCCATGGGTCTTTTAGATGGAGCAATCTACAATATTCAGAGTGAAAATTTCTTTTTGGGTTTCTTCATATTGGATATAACTTCATACCCCTAGGCTACAAGGCTATTTGTATTGAATTCTAAGAATTTAAACCATATTGTTTTTGATTTTTTTCTTTTTCCTAAACAAAATATTGCTTGCATTGATGTCCTGAATGGCTAATAGTTTTGTGGTTAACCTAAGGTTTCCTAGTAAAGATAGCTCTTAGACAGCATTGATCACCGCAGTATAGAATAGTGCTAAACTGAATGAGAGTGAGTTTTAAATTGCTGCATTGCTAGAAGTTACTAACAACAGAAACAACAACAATAATACTCCCACCGTGTTACTACCCATCTTTCCAGCCCATGCTGTTTGATACCAAAGACAGATAGCATAGACCAAAAGTACAATAATAGTGGTGTCCTTGAAAGCTTCAAAGACATAACAGAAAAATCTTTTGCAGGTGCCTTTTGGGACTTATTGACACCAAAAACATTCTTTCAATGAATAAGATCAACCACATTACCACTAGTAACTCCCTTTATGTTGGTTCCAAGAATCATAGCTAGTGCTTTTACTCCTCCAAACTGACTCAAAGCCTCAAAGTTTTGTTCCTCACCATGTGATTGAGCCTTTTTGGATCGACAGTGAGAAAGGAAACAGATTTTTCATGCAAGGAACCCTCATCAATAGGCTGCACATCAATGGCAATGTAAGAGTGGGTGCACAAGGGAGGGCCGATTCTTGTCAAACACTTTCTTGGACAATAGAAAAAACCCTGGTGAAAGTATATGATCACATAAGCCGATCCATCATCTCCATCTCCACCTCCACCTCGACACATTGCTATTTCTCTGGGTTTCCAAGACCTTAGACAGTTGACAAAGAAGGGAAATAGGCCGGGAAAATAAAGAGAGGGAGATCAAGAGTTCAAGTTACATTGAAGGTGTTTGATTGAAAAGGACAAGAATTAGCTGCAAGGGGGTTTATGCAGGAATGATGATAATGGAGTTCCATTGGAGCTTTACCTAGGATTACTTGAGCTGTGCTACATAATCTACCATGTTATTATAAACATAAACTTGGGCAAAGTTATTCTTTTGAAATTTTGTTACTATATATGATCCACTTTTACAGCCAAGTATGATTTCTTGTAAGGTTCCCTGGTTCAACTGTTGGGAAAGAAGTGATGTGAGGAGTATCCCTACACTCTTGTGGCATAATAATGTCAAAGATGTGTTAATTTGGATTTGAATCCTGAGAAATAATAAATTTGCAAGCACCAATTGAAAACACTTTAATTAAAAGAAAATGAGACACATGAACTAAATGTATAATTTTGAGACATTAAATGAATGGTAAACAAACAGAGATGGAAAAGTCTACCGAAAAATTAAAATTTAACAAGCCATTAGGCCAATCATAATCAAGACAATATTGTTAGGATATGTATGTGTCACATGAAATACGCATGCTTTGGACACTTTGAGGTACAAATGACAGCTTTGCTGGAGTAAGCACTTTCCAAGTAGCTTCTCTTGTTCCCAACCAAGCAGACCTGAACTTCCAGGCCTCTTGACAACTTGCAATATTGTTTTCTTGTTTTTGTAAACTTAAGAATAAAAAACCATTTTTAAAGAAAGAGACTGATTGCTACTTTTTCGAAATATCCATCATAGCAATGACTACAATGCTCAAAATCAGAGTTTTAGATTTGTCTTTCCATTTTATGTACAATTTTTTTTTTTTCTTTTTTCTTTTTTGAAGTTCCCACTATAATTACCGACATGATCATGCTCAAGTAGGGTATCCATAACTGCCCCCCCTCCTCCTTTTGGTCAAAAGAAACAAATAAAGACCATTTCTATTATCCTTTGGAAGATTATTCAAGATAGTGTTGATGGTAGGACAACAATATCTTCAAGACCTTTTATTTTTTATTAGTAACATTTTCATGACCACACAAAAAGCAAAATGTATAAAAAGTAAGAAAAACAATTCCCAGAAAGATACTTCCAAAAGTCATTAAAAATTCGAAACTTGAGAGCTGAAGAGCTATACATCTAATCCATATTTTAATAACATTTGAAAGAAAATCAACAAAGAAAAGGTCAAATCATGATACAATTACAAACAACCAAGACAAATTCAGAAAGATATAGACAAAAACAAAGCCCCAATAAAATTAGGCAAAACAACTCCCAAGATGATGTTTCCCTGGTAACAAATTTAGTCATGTTTGATGTGGTGCTATGGGAAGCTTAGTAAGGAATGGAGTTGGGGTTATTGAAATCAAGGTCAGCAATAATGAAAGAAAAAAATGAAAAATTGAAACAGAGGATTAGACATCACATGTCTAACTCAAAGAAATTTCACCAAGGAAAAGGCATGCAATAATAACAAATTGCAACAGTGAAGATTTTGGGAGTTTTACAATAATACCATTATCATGCATTTCAATATTCACACATAGATATATCATTTGAGACTTTCACAATGATACCATCATCATTTTCATACATACAATAATTAACCTGGACATCACTATCGTCTACCAACCTGCCCTAATTATTACCTTTAAACAAATTCAAATGGGTCAAAGTGGCCATCAGAATCAAATAAGATATTGGCATTAAAAATTGGAGCGATATAGACTCAAAGATTTTAACCTTTTCCAATATTAATTAAAAATATATACATTTTCTTAGCAGGTTCTACGATAGAGTATTTGCATTAAAAAAAAGGTAAATAGTTAGTTTGATTAGTTCATATGAAAATAAAAAAGTAACCCTAAAAGATTCTGCTCTTGAAAATCTAAAGTAGATAGAAAATTGTATAAAATTGTATAAATGGTTAAGCTAATTAGAGTCAACGGCTTTTTGCTTGAATGATTAATCGTTCATGTGAACTTCCAACCTAACATTCAATTCCTATTCCCATTCTAAGGTACTGATTTGCTTGAGTCATAGCCTGGTACCTAACATTCAACCGTACCTTGAGTCATAGCCTGCAAGCAATTCCAACTTCCAACCTAACATTCATTAATTGTTCATGTGAACAATCATTCTAAGCCTCTAAAGCCTCCCAACACCTATTCCCATTCTCTCTCAAATAGATTCTCAGAAATCCATTTAAAATAAAATAAAAAGAAAAAAGAGTAAGAAGGAGAAAAAAAAATAAAAAATAAAATGAGTGGGGCCGTCAAAAAAAGTAGAAAAAGGGCGAAAATAAAATATAAAGAAAAAAGACTAAGAAGGAGAAAAAAAATAAAAAATAAAATGAGTGGGGCGGTAAAAAAAAAGTAGAAAAAGGGAGAAAATAAAATATAAAGAAAAAAGACTACAAAGGAGAAAAAAAATAAAAAATAAAATGAGTGGGGCGGTCAAAAAAAGTAGAAAAAGGAAGAAAATAAAATATAAAGAAAAAAGACTAAGAAGGAGAAAAATAAAATAAAATAAAATGAGTGGGGCGGTAAAAAAAAGTAGAAAAAGGGAGAAAATAAAATATAAAGAAAAAAGACTAAGAAGGAGAAAAAAAAAAAATGAGTGGGGCGGTCAAAAAAAGTAGAAAAAGGGAGAAAATAAAATATAAAGAAAAAAGACTAAGAAGGAGAAAAAAAATAAAAATAAAATATAAAGAAAAAAGACTAAGAAGGAGAAAAAAAATAAAAAATAAAATGAGTGGGGCGGTCAAAAAAAGTAGAAAAAGGGAGAAAATAAAATATAAAGAAAAAAAGACTAAGAAGGAGAAAAAAAATAAAAAATAAAATGAGTGGGACGGTCAAAAAAAGTAGAAAAAGGGAAAAAAATAAAATATAAAGAAAAAAGACTAAGAAGGAGAAAAAAATAAAAAATAAAATATAAAGAAAAAAGACTAAGAAGGAGAAAATAAAAATATAAAAATAAAATGAGTGGGGCGGTCAAAAAAGAGTAGAAAAATGGAGAAAATAAAATATAAAGAAAAAAGACTAAGAAGGGGAAAAAAATAAAAAATAAAGGCCAAAATACATTGTTGGTCTTTAAAGTTTATTCATTGAGCGCTATTGATTCTTGAAGTTTAAAATAAGCGCTATTAGTTCCTCAAGTTTAGAAAATAACCGCTATTGATCTTTCATCCAATTCCGTTAGTTTTCTTTCTTACAAGGCTAACGGATTAATGATATAACATATTTTATATGATGTGGAAATTTATATTTTATTTTAAAAAAAACACATAAGCAAAATGATCCAAATTCATATAAACCCATTTAATTAACCCACACCAGACCCGTTACCCCCAAACCATTTGCACAGTTGAAAACAACCCTAGCCTCCTCAAACTCCTCCACCACCGGGACACCTCCTATCCTCCATCTCCGGCGCAATCAAGACACAGTAATCTAGACCATGCCGACTGAGGCATTTGAAGGTTCCATCCACGAAACCCAAGAGAGAATAAGCACCGACTATGTGGATCTATTTGGGATTCATGAGATTTGGCTTGGGGCATTTGAAGGGAAATATTTTGAATGATTTGGCTAGGGCATAAAAATCGATCTCAGTGGCTCGGATTGGAGAGTTCAATAGGGTCACGAAGGAGACCAATGGGTCAGGTAAAATAAACTTGGATGGTTCAGGTGTTATTGACAATAATACTTAGCAAGATTACTGAAGATCCCTGTTTGAACATAATGTCCCGCGGTTTGATTTACCAATAAATTCAGCAAAAGTTCATTTCATTGTATAAATAACAATTACTCTTTGTAAACGAGTAGTGTGATCAATAATATAGCTTCTTCCATTCAATCTCTTCCCACTTTTTTTTTTTTACTTCTCTGTAACATAAACCAGATTTTCAAAATGGTATCAAAGCATAATCTTTCCCTTCAAATGCCCCAGTCGGACTCGATTTCCATATGTGGGTGGCACCAGAAATGGAGGATAGGTGTGTCGCCGGTGGTGGAGGAGATTGAGGTGGCAGGGTGGTTTTTTTCAACTGTGCAAATCGTTTTGGGGTAACAGGTCTGGTGTGGGTCAGGTAAATGGGTTTATAATTTTATATGAGATCATTTTGTCTTATGTGTATTTTTTTAATTAAAAGATAAATTGCCACTTCATTTAAAATATGTCATATTTTCAATCCGTTAGCCACGTAAGCAAACAAACAAACAAAATTGGATGGAGGGACCAATAACGCTTATTTATAAACTTCAGGGACTAATAACGCTTATTTCAAACTTCAGGGATCAATAACGCTCAATAAGTAAATTTTAAGGACTAACAGTGCTTTTATGTCAAAAATAAAATATAAAGAAAAAAGACTAAGAAGGAGAAAAAAAAAAAATATAAAGAAAAAAGACTAAGAAGGAGAAAAAAATAAAAAAAATAAAATATAAAGAAAAAAGACTAAGAAGGAGAAAATAAATAAATAAATAAAATGAGTGGGGCGGTCAAAAAAAGTAGAAAAAGGGAGAAAATAAAATATAAAGAAAAAAGACTAAGAAGGAGAAAAAAAATATAAAGAAAAAAGACTAAGAAGGAGAAAAAAAAATAAAGAAAAAAGACTAAGAAGGAGAAAATAAAATATAAATATAAGAAAAAAGACTAAGAAGGAGAAAAAAAAAAAAAATGAGTGGGGCGGTCAAAAAAAGTAGAAAAAGGGAGAAAATATAAAGAAAAAAGAGTAAGAAGGAGAAAAATAAATAAAAAAGAGAAAGGAAATTGTGTCCTCCTTTCTTTAAAGTTTGAAAATGAATCAGAATTATGTATGATTTCTTCCACTTTACTAGGTGCATAAGTGTGAAAGTGAATCAGAATTTTCACAATGGACGACCAGAATTTTCACAAAAGTGTGAAAGTAAAAATTCATTGTAGACAAAAAAATTTCTTCATAATTATTTACTGTTTATTATAAGCCAATATTTGTTATTCATATGTGCTAGTTGAGTTTCTATTAAAAGTGTAAATATTCTATGCAAAGCTGTTACGGATTTTAAGTAACTTAAATGTTATTCATTATAGTAAGATATGAACCCATGATTTCTCTTAGATCTTTTGACAAGATGATGTAAGAGAAACAAGCTAACAAATCAGAGAAATTGATTGATATGCAACACCAAAGATGATTTGGACCCAAACCATGCCTGTTGTGATAGTCTTCACTCTTCATTGTTAACCACTCTCAATTCTTCATAGTTTAACTTCAGAATTAATGTTTTGTAATATGACATCAGAGTCAAATTGTCTATAAGATCCTTAATAAAAAGACATTGATAGATTTGTATATAATACCAAACAAAAGCCTAATTTATTACATTTTGAGTCTATCTTGTAACTATCTCTAATAGCTAACAGTAATCAGTTTTAGCACTAACAAACTATGAACCAATTGGTAACAGTCTGACTAAAGAATACAACTGAGTATTAGAGATATTAATATATTTGGGAAAGTTATTCATGTCTTCAACAGATTCAACATGTCAAGACAGCTTCATTTTACCAAATACGTTCCAAATCTCTAAATTCTCATGGCCACAAATCCATTTTGTGCTTTGACATCAATGATGAGAGATTGTCCATGTGAAATGTTTTGTCTCATTAGTTATAAGAGCTATCCTATTCACAAAATACATTTGTGGAACCCAAGCATTACAATGATTATGATGGTTCCTACTCATTTCATTGACTCCTTTGTTTTTTGTTTTGGCTAAATTCATTGACTCGTTTGTTATTAGTGTCACTTTTGGATTTACGGCCTATCACTCTGAATCTCAAAACAATGTCAGTGAATTCAAGATTTTGAGACTCGTGTGTTTTCACACCTTTCCGGATGAAAAACAGCAACCGACCGAGGCTGCAGCTTACACATTGAGTATGGATTAGTGTAGATGATTTGAAATATTGGTGGAGTCATTAAATTTAAGTGGGTTATTTATTTATTTTATGTCTGATTCACCCTATGTATTTTTTAATGGAGGGCTGCACTCTATAGCATATTCTTACAATCACGAATTCATTTGTGCTTTGATGTTGATGATGAGAGATTTTGTGGGATAATGTTGCCTCAAAAGTATTTAGACAGAGTTTCTGGACGTTTTGAACGTTTTGCAGTGTTCAAGGGATCCTTGGCTTTGATTGTTTTTGGTTATGCTCTAGTTAGGGTCGGTTTCGAGCTTTGGGTTGCCCAAGCCTATCCCAATTTTGGTTGCCCACTTACTATTAAATATTAAAAAAATAAAAATAAAGGTCCAATTTTTAAAATTTTTTTAATGCAAAATCAAGGTTATATTGTGTTTTTAGCTTGAATTACATAAAAAAAAATAAAATAAAAAAGTAAAATGTAATCCCGATTATGGTGTTTTATAATTAGCATGATTTGACTCAAAGAAACAACTTCTCATTGCAAGGTGATTTCTGGATATTGGGATTAAGGATTAGAGATTTGTCTTTGCACTTTTGGTAGCCAATGGCCTTTTATTTTGTTGAGACCCAATTATGTGTTTGTGACATAGTGTTGCCAGATTAACAAAAATTTGTTTGAGGTTTTATTTGTACTTTTGTTTGGGATTAATACGTACACAATTTTTTGAAGAATAAAGAAATAGAATTGATTGCTGAACAATAAAATTAAAAGAAAGTGATAGATTTAATTGAGGAAATCCTGACCTTTAGGTATAGGTTTTTTGTGGAAACCCAACCTCCCAAAAGTCTAAAAGACTACAAATACTTCTTCTTTTTTCTTTTTCTTTTTTTTTATGAAAAATACAAATATTTTTCAAATGATTTTATTTTTCGAGAACTGAAGGGAAATTTATACAGCTCCATCTAACGTTCCATAGCAATAAAATAGAACTCCACTATGCTAAAAATAAGAGACAATTACTTTCACTTTTGAGATATATATATATCACTTAAAAATTCTACCCACTAACCGAATACACAAATAACCAAACTATTAAAATAAATAAAGTGGACTACTAGGACTACTACTCCTAAAGAATAAAACTCATTAATCAAAGACTAACATAAAAGACACCAGATAATTCTAGGCAGTAACAAAATAACATTAAAATAGGAAACAAACTCAATAACCCTACTTCCTACTCCTATACGCCACCTGCCACAAATGAAGTATGAACTTTGTTTCATGCACGTAACAATTTAATAGTATGTTGTCTATTGGTCCATATCTAAATTTGTTGGTCTGTTGCCAAATGAATATTTTTTTTTTTTGTTATGTATAATAATAGAAAATTTTCTTTTATGTATACTAATATTTTCTTTTATGTATAATAATAATATTTTTTTTTCTTTTCTATGTATACTATTTTTTTTTTTCATTGGTTGCCCCTAAGGGGGGGTTTGCCCAAGCCCAGGGGCTTGTGGGGCTTACCCCCCAACTGACCTGGCTCTAGTTGACAACAGATATAGGTGATAAAGGAGTATGGTGTGGCCAAGTCTTGGACTAAAAAAATTGTACCAATGGAACAAGTTCCAAACTTCCTTGGCATGGTGAATTTCTAATTGAGAAGCTTAGCCAGATCCACTCATTTGAGCATGAGAGTTTAAACAAGAAAATTCTTAGAATTCCACGTGCTAGAGCTGTGATTTACACAAATAATATTGTGGACAGCTTAGTTTTACTTTGGTGATAGGGTAAACATCGAAAATTAGTAAGTTGGAGTTTCTAGCAAGGCAGTCTTCTTTTTCAAATTCATATTATTGGTAGGAAGTTTTGTTATTTTTGTATTTGTGAATAAATGAATTAGTTATTATGATTTATTTTCTTTCAGAAAAGATCCCTTTGGGACTATGGCTATTATTTGTACATTGATTTTTGTGTGAAACATTGTGCACATTTTATGACAGAGAGGATTTGGTTTTTTTGGACCCAAACCATGTCACATGCATGGTGTTAATCTTCATAGTTTAACTTCTAAAGGTCCTTAATTTGAACAGATTGATAGATTTGGATATAAAAAAAAAAAATAAAACCCTGGTCAAGATAGAGTTCAGACTAACTTGGTTTAGTAGTTAAACCAAATGAAAGCCTAATTTATTATCTGCCACCTGGAAACACAACTAGGCTGAAATTAGAACCCATTGATATACCCATAAAGAAGAAAATTTTGTGAAAAGAAGAAGAGTGGGGCCATTAAAAAAGAAGAAGAAGAAGGTATAAATAAACAAGAGAAGAGAAAAGAAAAGAAAAAATTAAAAATTTTGAGTGGGGTGGTCAAAAGAGAGAAAGGAAATTGTGTACCTAACCTAAGAGATTTCTTTGAAGGTTAAAATGAATCAGAATTATGTATGAGCTACACTCCAAAAATAAGCTTGTACCAAACCTAAGACATTTCTTCTGACTTTACTGGTTGCAGAAGTGTGAAAGTGGATCAGAATTTTCACAAAAGTGTGAAAGGCTGAAAGCGAATCAAAATTCATTGTAGAGAGAATTTTTTTCTTCATAATTATTTACCGCTTATTATAAGCCAATATTTGTTATTTAATAGTTGAGTTTCAATTGAATGTGTAAATATTGTATGCAAAGGTGTTACGAATTTTTAGTGACTTAAGTGTTATTCATTTTAGTAAGATATTAACCCATGGTTTCTCTTAGATTAGAGAAATTGATTGATATGCAACAATGGACCCAAACCATGGGTTACGTTAGTCTTCATATTTGTCTAAACTTGATAGGTTGATATATACTGTTGGCTCAATTCTTCATAATTTAATTGCCAGCCACTTGGAAGCACAAACCGACTGAAATTACAACCATGACCATCCAATGTTCCTTTCATACAAACCAAAATACAATTCTCTAAAAAACAGAAAAGGAGTGGGGGCAGTAAAAAATAAAAAAAATAAACAGGAAGAAAACGATTTCATGAGAGAGAAAAGAAAAAAGAGTGTATCTCATAAAAGTAGCTTAGAAAAAGAAGAAAGAAATTGTGTCTTCCTTTCCTTAAAGTTTGAAAAGCAATTCATAATGCATCAACTACACTCCAAAAACATCCACAAAGCGCATACCCAACAAATTTCTTCATACTTTCCTCTTGGATGCAACACTATTTTCACAATTGTCTATCAAGTCTTCTTGGCCTTACAGGAACTTACCTAACATTCATTTTCTTCACAATTGACCATCAAGTCTTCTTGGCCTCACAAGAACTTAGGCTAATAGTCATTTCCTTCACTTTACCATGCATGCATTCCCATTCTCTCTCAGATTTATTGACAAATATCTCTTCTTTTTAATTTTTCATTCACTCTAATTTCTTAAACTCTTACATTTCCAATTTCATCACATCTTTCTTTCTTTCTCCTCTCTGTCTATATATCCAAATCACAATGGCTTTCTTGACCAACAAAGGAGCCTCCTCTTCCTCTTTCAATCACCAATACAAATATGATGTGTTCTTGAGTTTCAGAGGTGAAGATACCCGCAATGGTTTTACGAGTAATTTGAATGGCATTTTGCGTCATAATGGTATTAACACCTTCATGGATGATAAGCTCCCAAGGGGAGAAGAAATTTCTACAGAACTTCTCAAAGCCATTGAAAGGTCAAGGATTTCGATAATTGTATTATCTGAAAATTACGCATCTTCCACCTGGTGCTTGGACGAACTTGTCAAGATTCTTGAGTGTAAGAAGAATGGCCAAATTGTGCTACCAGTTTTTTACATGTTGGATCCATCAGACGTACGGAATCAAAAGGGAAAATTTGGAGAAGTTTTGAAAAAACATGAAAAAAGATTCAAGGATAACATGGAGAAGGTGCAAGGATGGAGGAAAGCTCTAACAGAAACGGGCAAAATATCTGGTTGGCATTACAAGAATGAGTATGTATTTAATGACTACTATTTGGCTTTTATGATTTTCAATTGTTTATTATTATCAACTGAATTTTAGTGTTAACAACAAGCTATCACTAATAGTTTATTGGCCGTTTTTTTTCCCCAAATATGAAAGTATTTTATTTTTATCACATCTTCTACCACTAAGCTACTTAGGCTACAAAGATCAATGATAAAAATAGAAGAAAATATAATTAGATAATATATTCTTAGAAATAGAATAGATAATCTTACCAATTAATACAGACTTTCTTCCACATTATTTAGAAATTTTTCCAAAACTTACTTAAATAATTTTGTCTAAGTATCAAAAGTGGGTTTCTAATAACTTGTTTCCTCAAATCTATGAATTTTATGTCACTTACTTTGATTAACAATATTTCAATTGTAGTGCACAAACTAAACATCTTGAATTTATTTCATGTTCATATTTCTATTTTTTTGTAGTCTAACTCGTTACTTGTGTTTTAATGGAATGTAATTGGCAGCCGCCCTCAATTCGAATTTATCCAAGAAATTTTTGAAGTGATCTTAAGTGCTAAATCGAATTGCACAGAATTATATGTTGCAAAATACCCAGTTGGAATAAGATTCTCGTGTAAAGGACGTCATAGATTGGTGTTTACATTTTGAGTCAAATGATGTTCGCATTGTAGGGATCTATGGCCTTCCTGGAGTGGGTAAGACAACAATTGCAAAAGCTATTTTTAACACAATTCATTATCGCTTTGATGGAAGTAGCTTTCTAGAGAATGTTAGAGAAAAATCAAGGACAAATGATGGCGTAGTCAAACTACAAGAGACACTTTGTTATGAGATCTTAGGATATAGAAATTTGAAGGTGGGGAAGTATATCTAGGGGAATCAATGTGACCATTGAAAGGCTTCACTGTAAAAGGATTCTTGTAGTTCTTGATGATGTGGAAAAGTTGGGCGAGATAGAGAATTTGCTTGAAAATTATGATCAACTTGCTTTCTGGAAGTAGAATCATTATAACAACAAGAGACAAACACTTGCTAGATACTCTTCAAAAATATTGTTATGTAACGTACTACAAGGTTGATGAGTTAAATGAACACGAAGCTCGTGAACTCTTTTGTAAACATGCCTTTGGAAGAAATAAATCCGAGGAAGATTGTTCAAAACTTGTTGACCAATTTATACATTATGCCAAAGGTCTTCCATTAGCTTTAAAAATAATTGGCGCAGATTTGTATACAAGAACTAAACAGGAATGGGAAAGTGCATTAGCCAAATATAAAAGAAATCCTAAGGGAGATATTCAAGAAATACTCAAAATAAGTTACGATGGATTGGACCAAACTCAACGGGATATTTTCCTTGATATTGCATGTTTCCTAAAAGGATACCAAAAGGATTTTGTTATAGATATACTAACTAGTATCAATTTCTACGAACCATTCTATGATATTAAAACACTTATGGATAAGTGTCTTATAACTGTTACTAGAGAGAACAAACTATCGATGCATGACTTGATTCAACAAATGGGTTGGGAAATTGTTCGACAAAGATCACCACAAGTTCTCGAGAAACGTAGCAGGCTATTGTTTCATGAGGGTGATCATGAAGTGCTACTTGAACATAAGGTATAAATTGTTTTGATTTACTTTTTCCCTTTTTTCACAAGGTGGATTTTGTGATTTATTTTCTTTAAGCTTATTATGTGGTTTTTGTTGAAAATTTAACAATCTATTATATTTTTGGCAAATTCTTTTGTGTAATGTGATTCACTTAATGCTTTGTCCTATCAGGATTCAGATGAAATTCGAGGCATAACATTGTCCTTTCCACAACCAAGAAACATGCAATTGGATCTTGAAAAGATGAAAAGTCTAAAATTTCTTAAAGTTCAAAATGTAGTATGTGAAGATCTTAAATATCTTCCCTATTGGGTTAAGGTTACTTGATTGGAGTGAATTTCCTTTATTTTCCTTGCCGTCTAATTTTGTTCTTCAAAATCTCGTTGCACTCAACATGCCAAGAAGTCAGATTCAATTGGACGGCCATTTCGAGGTATAATCATTAGCATTTATAAATTATTATTATTTTGATGAAGCTAATAAATTTCGTAATTCTTTTTTTGTTATTTTTTGTTTTTACAGAGGTGTCGATTTGAAACATTGAAATATATGGATTTCAGATCTTGTAAAAACATTAGGAAAGTACCTGACTTACTAATGATTGCCCCAAACATAAAGAAGTTGGATCTTTTTAATTGTGAAAATTTAGTTGAGGTTCATGACTCCGTTGGACTTCTTAATAAGCTTGAATTTTGGGGTCTCAGCTATTGCAAAAATCTTAAAATTCTTCCAAGAAGCCTTCACTTGAAATCTCTTAAAGAGTTTTATCTCTATGGCTGTGAAAGTCTTGAGAAGTTCCCCGATATCCAGCAAGGAACGGAAAGATCAGCACTGCCTTCATCAGAACTACAAGGATCTCTCAAGTTAAGCATATGTTGTAAAAACCTCAAAGAGCTTCCAAGCAGCATCTCTAATTTACAAAATCTGAGGGAGCTCCGTTTGTATGATTGTGAAAATTTTCCAAAGGGCATGGATACTCCTGGTTGCTTCCCCAAATTAGAAAGATTAAGTTTCTGTGACAGCAACACTACTACCCTCCCTGAAATTGCTAGTATATTTCCTCAATTAAAGACCCTTCAGATTAACGGGTGCTGGAACCTTCGGAAAATTCCAACGCTTCCACCATGTATACAATCTAGGGTATCTGCAAGAAACTGCTATTCGTTGGATTCACAATCAAGAAGAAGGATTATTGAGCTCAGGTTTCTCTCTCTCTCTCTTCTCTCTCTCTCTTAAAGTTATAGAAAGAAATCAATTTTGTTTAACTTATCCCAAATATATTACTACTTTTGCTAAACTATAGTTTCTTAAATTTGCTATTTGCAAGCAGTTTGGGGAATTTCTAGGGCTTCCACAAAATATAGTATGTGCAAGAAGATCATCGTATCAGGCCTCTGCATCTAATTGGGCTTAACGAAAGTTTTCTCTAAAACAGTTCATTTGAAATTGATATAACCTTGTACTTCCAGGAACTAAGGATTCCAAAGTGGTTCAACCATCAAAGTGTGGGAAGTTCCATATCATTCTCGGTTGGTCGGGAATTCCCACCATTGGCTTTCTGTGTTGCTTTAAAAGTGAGATTCAAGGTTTCTGAGAAAACTACAGGTTCAAGGTTTGAATGTTCTATTTACAATTTCATCAATGGTTGTAAGAAGCCGCTCAGGGGTTTAGTATTTCCACATTCATCATCATCTTTTATGTGGTTTCACTATAGAAGAGTTAATGATAACATAATTCTAGATGAACGGAATGAAGTTAAAGTTTTGTTTGTAATTTCAAATTATGATCCTGAAATAAAAGAAGTTACAATAGAAAGGTGTGGGGTCCATGTAGCATGCATATGTTCTCCTCAAAATTTTGTTGCAAATAAGGTGGCCTGCATAAGGATTTCTTGAAAGATTACAAGTGTCATTGGACGAAAGATTAAAGATGTTTTTATGCAAAGTGGCTGCAGAGGTCCTTCCCTTTGAACAGCCAAGCTCTGCCAAGATGCCCATTGCCCGCTTTGTGAAATAGCAGAAGATTCTGTTTTTCATCTATTTCAATGTTGTCCTTACGCCAAAGGAGTGTGGTATGGTGGTAGATGGGGTTTTCGAGTCGAAATGATTCAAGCTCAATCTGTAAAGGAATTTGTTGAACATATAATTGACCCCCCAGGTGAGTTACTAGCAGAACGCGTCACCAAAGATGAATTCACGCTATATGCAACACTGGCGATGAAAATTCTTTGGGATGCACGGGAGGAAGCTCTGGTTTCAAAGCACTAAGGCCAGCATATACCAGCTAGCCCATCGTCTTAACAAAGAGTATGTCTATTACTCGAGATCACTTGAGATTACAAGGGGAACTGAAGAGCAAAACAGTGGAAGTGGTTGGACAAGGCCACCTGATCAATGGGTAAAGCTTAATTTTGATGCATCATGTGATCAAAATAATGCAGGCTTGGCTATTGTTCTTAGTGATCAAGAGGGGAATGGCAGATCAATCAGACGTGGCATAAGCCTCTGCAGTAAGATGGGCAACGCCATTGGCAAAAGAGGAGAGATTTGAGCAATTTGTGGTATAGGGTGACACAGCAAACGTCATCATCTTCACTGTAAATCTAGCTTGCAAGTTCAGATAGGAATGGAAGAGCATAATGAAGGATATTTTGGCTTTGGCTTCTTCCTCATTTAGGCATCATGTTAGATAATAATCTGAGCACTGGAGGCAAAGAGGGCCTTGACTTCTGATGCTGCATGTAGGACTCTGACTTCAATCGATGTCTACTATCGAAGAAATGAGAAACTCTTGATTCAACTTCAAAGAAACATGCCAAGGTACTATTATTACATTGAAACTGTTTGCTATTATGTTTTTTAATTTCAAAGTATGTCTCCTTTAGTTTTATTGTTTTGTTTGCATCTTAAATGTGCTAATTGTAATCAGTTTGGAGAAAAAATAGGGCTTCCATGAAATTTAGTATGTGCAAGTGGATCATCACATCAGGAATCTGAATATGAACCTGATGAAGCTACGTCTAAAATGCGTTCTGTATCTGAATCGGGCTCAGCATCTGAAACAGACTTTGTTCCTAAAACAGTCTCTTCATTTGACTTTGAGTGCTTTTGTCAATTACTTCTCTCTCTAAATTATCCTATATCCATTACCCCATTGACGAATGTGTCATTTACTTTTGGCATAACATGTGTATTAGGACTTTGGTCTATCAATTTGTTAGCACTTAGCAGCAGTTCTGAAAATTGATCACATGCTAAGGTCCAGAAATGTCGTTTCACTTGTCCATGCCTCTCTTGGCGTCGTTGCTCCTTTTGAAGGTACTCATTTTTAAACACAGTTTGATGTTTCAGTTCTTGATGTATTCTACTCTACTGAGAAGGCTGCAGAAATATCATGATCATCACCACAGTTAGCGATAGGAATTATTATGTCCACACTTTAGGATATTTTTTTTGTTGAACAAGCCTTAACAATACAAACAAATTTCTAAAAACTAGTAGGAAAGATGACGTGCAAATTTTAGGTGTAATTGTGAAATTTTTATGTTTTGACCTAATAGTAGGCAGCAAGAGTTGTCTTTTCTTGCTAATTGGCAAGAATTTGCATCTCTCTCTCACATATACACACACATTTTAGTGAAAAGAAAATTCAAACTTCAGGAGGTCTAGGTTTGTGCGGTTTGAAGAAGTTTATGTCTTCTGTATTGCTGTTTTGTTAAATATGACTTACGTGTGTTTACGAATCAAAAGCAAATAGGATTTCGGTTTGAAGAAGTTGGATGTCTTCTGTATTGCTGTTTGTTAAAATGACAAAATATAAATAAGATCAAACTTGGATTGATATTCCAGTTGGACAAGTTTGGAATAAGTTGTCTTATCCAATGAAGTTTGTGTTTTAATGTTCTTTTTACCCTAACTTATCTCATGTTGGCTACTGGGTATTCTCTTGAATTGAATTGGCCATTCTTAAAGATATTGGCTAGTCTTTCAGGAAGCAGAGCCTGTTTGCTTAGCCAACTGCTTGCTAGAAACTGGAATACACTTGAAGAGCCAACCAATTGGCTAAGACAAAGCTGTGAGTCAATGGAAGCACCCCTATTAGCCCAAATTCAGCCTCTCAGTACTGTCAGAAACTCCATCACCAGTTGAAGAACTAATGGTAAACCCAATAATTAATAAAAGCAGCTTGTTTCTTGAATAACTCCTTAAATATGTTCTTCTTCTCTAGTTTCCTAGCATTAAACTCATTGAAGACTTGACAGAGGACAAAAGTATTGAAAATGAGTGTTTTCTTCACTTTCTCGTCCACACCAAAGATGGATCTTTCCCTAAATTGTAGCATCAATAAGATTGTTATCAATCTGGTTATAAATTCCTTTGATCGACCCACAGATGGCTTTACCATTATTTCATTGTTGGGTAGCTCAGTGGCCAAGGCTGAAGCTCCTCCAATGTATCCATTATTAGGTTCACCTGTAATAGTTGGACTGTAGTTAGTGACTTTATCAGAAGAAACAGCTGCAAAAAAGTTCCCATCCAGAAGTGAAGTTACCATCCCGGATGACAATGTTTGAGTTCTCTATTTTGGATTTCATCAAACCTTAAATAATTATTTATTTGATTCTTCATCATTTTGTACAATTTGAATATATTTGCATCTCAGACTTCCCTTATTTTTTCTGCATTATCTCATATGCTAGTTCTGGTGTTTTCTACCTTTTCCTTAATCATGTGATTCTCTTATTTTTAAGATTTTATTTTTTCATTTGTTTTGAAAATCGGTATTGGTTGCTTCCCTTGAAAACCGGTACTTTCACAAACTCAAAGTCAACATTTCCAGAAAAGTTCCTTTCACAGCAGCATCAAAGTTCAGGCTTGTTGCTCTTTGCAATCGCTTTTTACAATGTTTTGTTAGTGACCCTGCTCAGTAGACTAGGAATTGTAAATTGTTAATTGTGGTTGTTTCCTATTTATTAGCAAGCTTAACACTAGAAGGTTCAGATCTTGGAAGCTAAATAAATCATTTGATTACTGGATTTATTTTGATCATCCATAGTCCTCTGGTTATACTTTGTTTCTTATTTATTAGCAAGCTTAACACTAGCTTAACATAGCCTAACAATATAGGACAAAAAAAAGAGAGAAAGCCTTGCAAAAATGGGCACTGCGGTTGAATCTCTGTGGTCTGATTTTGCCTCTGATGCTGAATGTAGGACGTTGAGTTCTATCCATGTCTACTATTGACGAAAAATGAGAACCTCTTGTTTGAACTTCAAAGAAATCTGTCAAGGTACTATTATTACATTGTGACTGTTTTCTATTATGTTTTATAATGTCAAGGTATGTCTCCTTCTTTAGTTCTATTGTTTTATTTGCATGTTTGAGTGCTTTTGTCACTTCTCTTTCTCTCTCTAAATTAAGTGGCTCATTCATATGATTGAGTACCAATCCGAAAGTAAAGTCGTTAAAATTGTTATAGAAAAAAATTTGAAGTTGTAAAGGTCAATGGACAAGTCAAGTATGGGCAGCTGAAGCTAAAAAACTAAACAAATATTTTTTCTTTTCTTTGATCATTGAATGTGTTCGACATAATTGGTAGGTCTTTTAGTTTCACAACATATCTTTTATTCAGAAAAAAAGAGGGTCAGAATAGATTAGACATTTGCATGCTGTTCTCTAACTCATGAATCTGATTCTGTAGTATCTTGAGCTTCTCTGCAATATTTCCTTCTCCTGTTTCTCCTCTTTATACTAGATCTCATAGTTTATGGACATCCTTGCTATGCTTCCCCTTAAGTGGAATCTCCATTGGCAGGGGTTTAGGAATTAAAGTCTTCTAGTGTCAAGATATCCTCGTTTACCACATCAAGACATAATTCCATATTGTTGGCAGCAAGGGTATCAATAAATTGTGTAATGTCATACCAACTGTATTGTCAACTCTAATATGACATATTTTGTATATAAAAGTACAAACATTGTAATATCAAAATAGATGGTCCGACATATGGCAACAGTTTCAACAGATTATGTGTACTTGGTGTAGATATTCCATCTCTTCCCCAACTCATGTAGTTCTTGACAATTTCAATCTATCATTTTGAAATGGTGTACAAAGTGGACGACAGAGAAAAAAGCAGACTAGTGTGATTTATCTAATTATTATAAAGAAAATGGTAATGAGTTTTGATTTTATCCTACAATTTTTCATTTTATTATGAAATGAATCACGCTCTGCTTAAATTTCTACTGCCCCTGCCACATAAGTTGAGATGATCTTTAGGTGGGAACATGTGGAATTGCATTTTTCCTTTAATTTTTTCCTACTTTAGAAAACATAAATTTTCATCTTCCTTTGGCTAATATTATTGTTCTCTTTCCATATTACTATTCTACTTAGATGTACCATGATTTGAGCATTGTTGCAAAACTTTGGGAGCTTGGTATTCTAGTAATTTCTCCTTATTGAAGCAAATTAAATTTACAGTCTGGTCTTTTGACATTTGGTAATCTTTTTTATACTAATTATCTAACTGACTAAAAGATTGCAAAATGATTTCATTTGCAGTAGCGAATCTGTAATTACCTGTAACTTGTGCATGTGTATGTGTGTTTTCCTCTTTCCCTAACAAATGGCAATTGTTGGCATTATAATTTGTTTTCAATATGGGTGCAGTCATGAGGTTACTTTAAGCCGAGCTTTGGTTACATATGCTTCATTATAATTTTACTTAGCAGTCTTTCTGTATTGTTGATATGTTAAATATGACAAAATAAATAAGATTAAACTTGGACTGATATTTCAGTTAGCGAATTTTGGGGTTGATCTGGCCAAGCTTTGCTACAATGTGGCCTTTCTCCTTTGAGGACTGTACCATCAGAAGCTTGTCAAATGGGGTTGATCTAGCCATTACATAGACTTTAATCCTCTCTTCAGGTTAGTAGATTATGAAAATTTCCCCTTCTACTACGGCTTCATTGTTCAAATCCTCATCATGATTGAGAATCCCACATTTAAAAGCTATAGCTCTTGCATGCAGATTGTCACTTGTGATTTTTTTGATGTTTAGTCGAGCAGCTCTGCTAGATGCTATAGCTGTTCTGACTACTGGATGACTTGGGTCCTGAAACCAACCCTAATATTGTTAGTCTAGTTTCTTTGAGCTTCTCTAGATCCTCTCCACTTTCTTCTTTGACTTCTTTATGGCTAAGGCAATGCATTGCAGGCTTTTTGCTACCATATTCTTAATAATGGTCCCAAGCTCCACTCCTTACTTAAGCATGGATTTCAGTATCTATTTTTTCTTAATAATTTGAGCACATGACGAGTATCATCTCAGATGTTGATCCCTTCTAGAGGGTGCATATAGTCTTCTCACTCTTCCTCTTTGCCAAAGCCCCACTTCTCTTTTTCTTTAAATTGAAGATGTCGTCAAAATTCTGCTTGATTTCATTGATATTCATATCTAAATCGATGACAGCCCAAGCAAGTACTACTTTTGTGGTAGGACTCACAAAAATCTCCTTAAGTATAACAAAATCTTTTTTTTTAAATAGTACCAATTATGTTTAAACCAAACACTTGCTGTCTTTTATCAAGAAAATTTGGTGCTTTTCTTTGGAATTGTACCTTCTGTCATTGATTCTTTACCAAGTCAATATTCTGTTAGCTTCATCTCATTTATTGTAAGAGTAATAGTTAGAGGCAGACAGCTTTAGCATGACCAAGCTGTCATTAAGAAAGGGTAAGTAGCTTAACCATAATGCTGTTTTAAGTCATGCTTGACAGCTTTAGCATGACCAAGCTGCTTGTCATGTGTTGTGTGTTTGCTCTCCAAGAACGAGGCTATACCTTCATTTGAGAATTATAATGCATCCTGATGGTGGTCGAGGAGAGGTGCTTGGTTAAATTTATAATTCTCATGATGATGTCTCAATCTTCAATTCTTTTTCCTCGTAAATGCATATACATATGTGAAATGTAGTATTCATAAATTATGTTATAGATGTTCATTTCTTTTAAGCTTTTTTTTTTTTTCTACTTCTACTAGAATATCATCAGTGATTATTCTTTGACTTTGCCTTTGTGGAGGCCCTTTAAGAAGATTGGCTTTTGATGTCTCTAGAAAGGTTCCTAAGTCCCTACTTGGAGCACATGTAGTTGAATCATTAACTAGTAAACAATGATGGAGGTGAATTGTTCAAAGAACAAAATAAATGTACCCACAGATAGAAACAATTTCAACTGATTAAGTATACTAGGTGGAGATATGTAATTGACGATAGTATAAGGACCATTGCAACTGAAAATCTCCTACTCATCACTACTAAATGCTTTATGCTCTACGAAATTTGACGATTGAAACTATTAGAACATGATTGTATTTGCTGATGGTACCTGTTGAGTCGTCTTTGAATTTAGTGTGACGATTGAAACTATTAGAACATGATTTGTTACTGTAATGATGCGCAATATTAGAATTCATAATCATATCTAAAGCCTTAGAATTTGTTTTTTTCTTTCTAGGTAAAGCCTTAAATCAATCAACATATCATATTATTGTTCTTGTCTCTGCCTCTACCCACTGTTTTGTATCCCATGAAAGAAAACTAAGAATATAAATATGGACTCTTCTGTGGCTTTCAATTCCTCAGCAATGATTCATATTCATGTCTTCCTCAACTCATCTATTATTTTGAAATGACCTACAAAGTTGATAACTAAAGGGAAAAGCAGACTAAAGTGATTTATCTAACTATAATAATAAAAAGGTAAAGAGTTTTAATTTTATCCTACAATTTTTCATTTTTTTTAATTTTGTGAAATTAAGATTTTGTACTTTTGTACTTTTCCTTTCTCTTATACTCCTCTCTTTGGCTACTGAGAAGTCGTGGGATGTGGGAAACTAGTATGAAATATGAATATATTGATTGTTTGGCTTTTGTTTATATATTTTCAAACCAAATAATATGTTCTCATAGTATGAAGTGTTAGATGAAGAATGATTTATGTAGAAGTTTTACCATATGATAATTTTGATTGGTTTATAACCCTATAAAAACCACCAAAGATGACTTTTTGTGTCTGAATTTATTTTTGTAGTTTTATGCCACTCTTGTTAAGTTTTATCAAATACAAAATATAATAAATTGCAGAATATTTTAATGCAAAAGTTAATCTTCCATTTCATATGAAATTTATTTTAGAAGATAAGAGAATGGAAAGTTGTAGCCATGACTGCCCATGTGAGGCTTAGGTTGAACTTGGCAACCATTCTTCATCCCTGCTATAGTGCATTTAACCAATCATTCCACAACAGGTGTTGAGGCCTTGACAGGTCCACTATGTATGCTCTGTTAGAGTTGGAGCAATTAATGAACTACACATATTCCAATAGGATAACTTGCCCACCGATGAGGAGAGTGGTAAGGTACCACCGGTAAGGCAGAAGAGCCTGCTCATAGATGGAGAGAGTAGTAAGGGACTTGTGGTCAAACAGAACAGTTTATTAACATATTGGGAGAGTGATAAGGTAATGATTGTCCATAACCACACCTGCTTATCTATATCTAAAGCTAGTTGTTTTGTAATTCAAAAATGTATTTGGTCACATGTGTAACAAATCTTATATTTAGTTTTGTCAATTGCTAACAACAGGATTACAGCCACATGTTTAAAGTAGTGGTCTGTCGCGTGGCAGTATGCTAATATATATAAAGGTAACCTAAGCTTTCTAAACCCTCCCCCCCCCCCTCCTCCCCCCTTTTTCTTGGGTTTTTAGCGGAAACATTTGAATAGCATGCAATACACACATTCCTCAGCTAGCCTAGCTCTTTATCTTCTTTGACCTTTTTTAGGTCCTATTATTATATATACCAATATTCTACTTAGATCATCCATGATAATAATTTCCTCAATTGGTACTCCTGGATCACAATTGATGGACTCACATCATACCATATCTTTTGGTAATGAGTGGGTATATCACATCATTTATTATTCCTTTTTTCTTTTCTTTTTTTCTATTTAGTTGATGCCAAAATAGACGAGAACATAAGAAACCCATTCTCATTTCAGATCTTCTAGTAATGGCATATTTGATGAAAGCCACAAAACCTCATTAAGATCTCACTATTCTTTTTTTTTTTTGTCAAATCAAAGTCTTCTTAAATGCCAGCAGCTAGGAACCATTCACCTTTACTTTCTTTCTTCTAATGCCTTTTTGTTTGTATTGGTGTATGGCAGATAGAGGTTCAACTCAGCAAAGAAAACAATCTTTTGAAGATCATGATGATGATGGGTTTGTTGATGAAGTGAATGATGTGGGCTTTATCCATTATCAAAACTCATTGGAAAAGAATCAGATTCTCACTTCAGCTACATTCCTCTCCCTTGAAAAAGGTCAGCTTTGCTTTGCTAGCCTTGGCCTTAATATGGTTTCAAACTTTTCAAATGTCAAGAAAAGTGCTATATAGTGTAAGAAGAAACAAAAAGGATAGGGATTGCATTTGCATGATCTTTGCCTTTTCCAACTTGCTTTTGAAATTCTTATTTGATTTGATTTTTTTTTCTTCTTGTTTTTTGTATTTTTGCCCCTCAAAGCTAGATTTGAAATGATGAGTTCAATCTCTGAGAGCCTGCAATGCAGCCAAAGATTAAATGAGACAGTCGCAATGGCTTCAACTTTGTTCATGAATAGCTCCAACTCAATGAAAGCTTTACTGCTTTTGTTTTCATTCGTTGTTTTGGTGGTATTGATGTATAGATACCAACTTGGATTCTCCTTTATGTTATTGTTTCTGATGTAGCAAAAAAAAAAAAAAAGGCACTTGAGAAGCACTAGTTTACTTCTTTGATAGTACTAACAGTAGATTTGCTTCTCTGGTTTTGATAGTACTATCACCGGTTGCTTGTTGTGTGTAGTCCTCTAATCAATTTAAGGCTTGATAGTAGTCCTCTAACAGTATATTTCTGTCACATTTATGATATTATGTGATGATTGAAGCCAAATGAATTTCAACTAATGACTCAACCCATGTGAACATGATACAATTTAATTGCTGAGGACCCTCAAGCTTTTTGTTGATAAACTAATAATAGAAGACTATGCAATAATCTCCTACATGTTGTCAACAGTGAAATAAAAATGGTCGGGCACAAGTGCACCACTGTGTTTGGTCCTGAGAATGAAAATTGGTAACTCATCAGTAACTTCACTAGTTGATTCTTCCTCTTCCACACTGCTCTCATTCTTTGAATGAAGCATTAACACAATTTTGACGATTGTGGTGGCAGCTATAAGCCCTCATTACCCATATATTTATCTATACATGACTTCTACTTATGTCTAATTAATATTTAACTTGGTCTACACGCACACACATATAGAGATAAAGAGAGATATGCCAATTTTGTAGTCACATAATATTTACAATTATCTCATTATAGTATACATCAAAGAATTGCACCACATATTCATACTCCTGACCCAATTTGTCCTTTGCAAATGTAAATTTTCTATCTAGCTCACTATTTTTATCCTTAATTTTCCATCTAAACATTGTGATTACAATCACATCACAAAGATCATATTTACATCCTCAAAATTGGATGGGAAAGAGGGGTAGGCGGCAGCAGGCCATTACTTCCCGGTCACTGAGAGCATCCTTCACCTTTGCTGCTCCTCAAGAGTATATTAAGTTGGACCGAACATTAGCCAATCCTTTTCTACTAGTACTACCAACTTCAAACTATGTATTCTCTTTTTCTTTTTTTGATAATCAACTATGTATTCTCTTTTTCATTTATTTATTTTTTACTTTTTTTCATTTTAAGTTTTGTTTCTTCTAATATAAATCCAAGCTGTCCAGTCATAACAATCGAATCATGTTAAAATGACACAATCTTCTTTGTGAATGTCCTGTAACTATAAGCTCAATTTTGAATAGAGCTCTAGGGCTCTCTGTGTTTTGCAAATAGCAGCTCACATACAAAATGCCCAAACCCTTCTATTTGTTTCTATGCCAGCAACTCAGCTACCACTTTGCTTTCATGAATTAAGAAGAAGCCATCAAGGGCTTGGCTGAAGACGCTTCGTGGGAATTCAAGATCTAAAGGGCTCGCTCGAGCAAGGTTTAATGATCCGCTCGAGTGGGCTTTACCGTTCGCAGGCAAAGGTTTGAGTAGGATCTCTCTGTGACTAGTGATCCTCTGGAGCTTGCTTGAGCAGATCACTGTCTAATTAAGATATCGTTCACGCTAGGGGTTCGCTCAAGCAGTCTTTGTATGCGTAATGCATATCTCCAAGCTGCTTCAAATGATTATTGCTTTACAAATTTACCTAGACTTGCTGCCCTTTTGTGAAATAAATTGTCACATGTATTTTGCCAATCTAAATCCTAACATTTTAATATTGTTAATAAAAGCTTGTTCATCCAAAAAATAAACAAAACCAAGGATATGCTGCAGCTTCTTCACTGTTTGCTCCCTTCGGTAGGTAGCTTGTTTAATTGTTTAGTGATCATCACATTGTCCTATTGTAGAGTGAAGTTTTTTCTTAATTATTTTACTGCTTCTTATTATCTGATAGTTATTATTGATTTTACTAGTTGCGTATTTTTATTGTAAATCTAGAAATTTGTATCCAAAGGCGTTACCAATTTTTATTAACTCTATTTATTAAAGAAAAAAATTCATATTCCAAGGAGAGACTCAGAGGAAGAACAACGGTTAATTAGACTTCTCAAACGGTCAACACCCAAAACGGAAACCACTGAAAACATAAATCACCACAAATTCACCAGAAAACATAAAGGAAATCGTAAAATTAGAATAAGGAAGACTCACATTGGTTGTTGTTGGGGCAATGAGTATTGAAGAGTTTAAATAAGAGATTGGGCAAATGGGTGAGGCAAAGTAACGGTGAGGTGCAATCAATTGGGGAAATTGGTGATTTAATGGGTATTAAAAAAAAATAGAGAGGGAGATGAGGAGGCATGGAAGAAAAAGAAAAGAGTGTAAGGGAAAAAACCCATGAGAGATGAAGAGGCGATGGAGAGAGATTGAAAATCTAATTTGTATGGTTTTTGGACATTGGCAAACCTGCTTTAGTTTGAAAGCTCTTAGCTAAACTCCATAAGATCTTTATATATTCTCACCGTAAGCCATGTAGCCAAATTGTCCCCATTTCTCACGATATCTCTTCCAAGAGTCTTCATTTGTCTTAATCTTCCAAAGGGAACAATTGCTGGTGGGTTGCTTGCTGGTGTTTGTAAAATGCCATTTGTGGGAGTTTCCAGTGAAGTGAATCAAACTTAAAAACCGTGATATCAGGATTGGCTCCCCTAGCTACATTTTATATTGGCACCATAATCACAAGGATCAAGCCCAGTCCCATTTTTACTTCAGCCCTCTCTCTCTTAATCTTTCATTTTTACATTCAACCTTGTAAATAGAAATATAGATCTTCTTATTTGTATTTCTGTAATAAAACAGTTTAGTTAAATCCTACCTGTCTGTGCTTGCAAAAAGAAATAAATAAGAAAGACTAACTAATTTCAAACCACTCTAGTAGATTGACCCATATGCAAATTTACCTCTCATGTTTCTGTACCTTGTCATTGAGGTCATTTAAGAGAATTTCATAATCTGAAAGCTCTGTTTCGGTTGCTAGAAATACGTAGGAAAACATAAATCAGAGACTTTAATGCAACTATTTTATCCAGTTAAAACTATGAACTATTATAGCAACTATAAATAATGTCTTTTCCTGGAATTGATTTATAATTGTGTCAACAAAACCTTAATTTTAACAAGGCCTTATATGCATTAAAATAATTATTACTAAAGAGTAGAGAAATATTTTAATCCATTATGGAAATATAGAACTAGGGAAGACATGTTTTTATGGAAGTACCTACCCAGAAATTTGGAATTTAGGCGTTGTCCCCAAAAATCTGAACTTAGATGCTGACTAGAAAGCAATGTGAAAGTAGTCTTCTATTTGTTTAAAATGTTTATGCCTAGTGTTTCTGTTTCTTAAAAAAGATATCTAGCTTAGGCATTCTCTTAAGAGAGAGCTTTAGCTTGGAAAATGTTACTTGGAGGAAGGTGATGAGGTACTGAATATTGGGAAGCTTTGTCTTCTGTTCTCTACTTCCTAGTATGTTGTTATACTCTGGAGTGCCACTGCACTCGAAATGTCAACAGGACTTGTCAGTGCCTCTTCTTGATATCAAACTTTGGGAGAACTAAAGATGCACCACAATCCTATGACTTTTCTTCTTCTTGTTCTTAAGAATTAAAGCTTCACGTCTGTCCTATTCTGAAACAAACTATAAATCTGATGTTCATTATTAAGTTCAAAGTAAAATAAAACAGAAAATGGTGATTGGACCCCTTTTTATGATAGAAATTGATCATTTGGACATAATTTGGCCTCAAATGAACCAATAATAATTTTCTTGTCCAAGGCTACCTTAGGCGTTCTAGTTTGTTGGTTTCTATGTGGACATGGTTTCAAAAGGATTAATATGGAGCTATCATGATAGCTTGCTTCAAAGCCAAGGATGAGAAACTCCCAGACATCAAGATAGGATGCTGCATTGGGGTTACAATGGAGAGTCAGCTTGGACAGCAAAAGTCTTTTATTTTTTTATGCTCTTTCACTACAAGGATTTGGAAGGATATCACGTGCTGCTGCCTCACTAAAGATCCTGAGTTTTATTGGTATAAAAAAAAAAAAAGTCTTAAAGCTGTGATCTGCATACTAGCATCAGGAGAAACTGTATACCATGTTTGGCATCAAAGGAATGCAATAATTCATTGTGGTAGAGTGAAAACAGAGGAAATAATAGTGCAGACTATTAAGTGGGAAGTTAAAGCTCATTTGGGCTGTGGAGGCTAAACAAAACTACTTTGGACTAGGGTGCTGTAGCTATTTTAGTCCTTCAGTTCACTAGTGGAAGAATCTGTTGTGTTGCTGTATTAGGCTTGGCTTAATGACAGCTTGTTGTGCTACTGCAGCTCTTGGTTTCTTGTGTTTTCAACTTTCTTGTTTTTGGCTTGGATTCCATAAGGTTAACACTTCACTTTAAAAGAGAAAAGAAGAAGAAAAGAATTAGCCTTTGACAATGATCGTAGGTTCAAGGCCCTCTAGGTACATGTTTAAAACACCAATCAAAAGAAACAAGGATTTGGATTGGAAGGAATTGGTATCTCTTCCATTAGTGATGTTACTAGTTTACATGACATCCAACATATCATCTATT
>OU015761.1:25598228-25657310 GCA_907173295.1 Fagus sylvatica | reverse complement strand
GTGATGTAGGCTCTCGGGTAGAAGGGTTTGTGTTTAGGAATGGGGTTGGAGTGTGAGTTAATTTGAGTAGTAACTAGGCAGCATAAAGCCTCTGCATAGAGAAGTCCATCTCTAAAAGAAATAGCACAAAAGGCTAAGTAATTCTCATTCACAAAATATCAAATCTAAAACTAAATTTACAAAGGCAAGGCCATGCATTATATAGCATGCCTCAGGTACAATCTGATTGGCTGCTGGATGCAGCCCTATGATTGGCTATCCTATGCTAAAAGCCCATTGGCTGAATTATTAACAACCCCTAACAAACTAACCAACTCAGCCAAGCCTTCCTATTGGCTGCACATGGCTTAATTCTAAGTGGTTAAAAGACAAACTAAAGCAGCACTAAGGCTAAGTAATTCTCATTAACAAAATTCAACTCTAAAACTAAATTTACAAAGGCAAGGCCATGCATTATATAGCATGCCTCAGGTACAATCTGATTGGCTGCTGGATGCAGCCCTATGATTGGCTATCCTATGCTAAAAGCCCATTGGCTGAATTATTAACAACCCCTAACAAACTAACCAACTCAGCCAAGCCTTCCTATTGGCTGCACATGGCTTAATTCTAAGTGGTTAACAAGAAAAGACCAAGTACTAGGTTGTTAAGCTTTTGAGACAACAAGTACAAGGTTGTCTCAAAACTAATTACAAGCCTAAAACAGAAATGAAAACACTAGCTTAGATGCTCCTGCATCATACTCTCCCTCTTAAAAAGCATTTGGCCTCAAATGATCTCAGGTGCATGCTAAGTATTTGGCCCCAAGTGTTTCAAGCCGAGTCTTTCTTGGCTTATCTTCTTTATCTTGACCATGGGCTTGGACTTGCTTGTGTCCTTCTTTGGTCGTAATGTATAATGGTGTTCTCTCTTGTGCAAGCTACAATGACTCCCCTCAATCAACAAGTCACAAGCTTTGTCTTCACTGCTGCAAGTTGTGTGAGAGATTTTGCTTGCAAGCCTATTCTTTTCCTCCATTTCTTCCTTAGAAACTTGCAAAATCTTTGTTGTAGCATCCATATTTTCAAGCACAAACTGATTAGACACAGGTTTAAAGGTCATCATACCTTCCAATGTTATGCCTTCTGCTTGGTCATCACCAATTTCAGCTTCAACCTCTATGTCATAAACAGGTGGTTGTTCTACAATTTCTTCAATCATCAAGATACCTTCACTCACTTCCTCTGCTTCTTGATATTGATCATAAACGGGTTCTTGAAGGTAGTCCTCCTCTTGATTTTCTTCAATCATCAAGATGCCTTTCATCATTCCTTCACTGTACTGGAACGCTGCTGTGCTAGAATGTTGCTGCCAATTGCTGCATTGGATTGTTGCATATCCAGTTGCATTTATTGGAATGTTGCTGCCAGTGGCTGCATCACTTTCTTCTTCCATTGTTTTTGTCATCAAGGTCTTATTTTTGGCTTGCAAAGCTGGCTTCTTGCACTCAATGGACTTGTGACTCTCTTCACCATACTTATAGTGTTTACAAGAAAGGTTGGAGTTCTTTGGTTTACCAACAAATGATGTTTTGGTTGCAACATTGTTGGAGGTGTGGGCTGATTGAACAGGCTGTGCATTCTTGGATTTTCCAAGGTTGCTGCTCAGGCTTGTTGGTACTGCCAAAGCTTCTGCCAAGACTTGGTATTGCAATGTCCTCCTTTCAAACTGGGTTTGTAGATAGTTGAAAGGCATAAACTGTTCTTGAAGCTTTGTCTTCATCTTGTTCCAATCTTGAATTTTCTTCTTACCAAATCTGACTCGTTGCATTTGGATCTGCTCCCACCAAGCTGATGCTCTCCCTTTGAGCTTGGTGCCCACAAGCTTCACCTTCTTGTGGTTTGGAATGTCATGGTATTCAAAGACACATTCCACATGATTGATCCAATCTATTAAGTCATCAGGAATTAACACACCAGAAAATTCTGGCACGTCAATCTTGACACTACCTTTCCATTTCTGCTCATACTTTGATTCATATCTCTGATTTTGATCCTTTCCTTCCCACTGCTGCCCAAACTCTCGGTGATAACCCATGAAAGGAGAAGCTTGTAGCTGCTGCTGCCTCTCGGGTGCTCTCCTTTGTTGTTGGAATACATGTTTAAATTCTGGATCTTGGGGTGGTTTATACTTTTGAAACTGCTCGGTCAAGACAGCAAGCTGTCTCCTCATCGTTTCCATCTCAATTTTCCAAGCACACCTCTTTGGAAATTCCTCTTCATTGGCTGCATTGAACTTGGCTTCAACTTCTGGAGCCATTCCTTGAATTGGTTTCTTAAGCTTCTTCAACTTCTCTCCTGCCATCTTGATTCAGGCTGGGGTAAGTGTTTAGGCTTAGGATAATTGGTTCTTGGATGATTCTAGAGAGATAAAGAACAAAGAAAATGCGCAAAACAGAGACTCTAAGGATCTCAAGCTCTGATACCAAATGATGTAGGCTCTCGGGTAGAAGGGTTTGTGTTTAGGAATGGGGTTGGAGTGTGAGTTAATTTGAGTAGTAACTAGGCAGCATAAAGCCTCTGCATAGAGAAGTCCATCTCTAAAAGAAATAGCACAAAAGGCTAAGTAATTCTCATTCACAAAATATCAACTCTAAAACTAAATTTACAAAGGCAAGGCCATGCATTATATAGCATGCCTCAGGTACAATCTGATTGGCTGCTGGATGCAGCCCTATGATTGGCTATCCTATGCTAAAAGCCCATTGGCTGAATTATTAACAACCCCTAACAAACTAACCAACTCAGCCAAGCCTTCCTATTGGCTGCACATGGCTTAATTCTAAGTGGTTAACAAGAAAAGACCAAGTACTAGGTTGTTAAGCTTTTGAGCCAACAAGTACAAGGTTGTCTCAAAACTAATTACAAGCCTAAAACAGAAATGAAAACACTAGCTTAGATGCTCCTGCATCAGTATGCCCCCTTGATCTTGTAATAATGTTTCTTTTTTCTTTTTTAAAAAATACTTAACCCAAAGCAATCTGGAGTTTTTCTTCTCCTCTTTTTATTTTTTTTATTTTTTATTTTTTATTTCTATAATTTTCTATAATTTGATTCAGTGCTTAGAAAAACTCTAAATTAGAGAACTCAAAAGAAAAATATTAACAAGGGCAAAGGCTGATAAGGTAAAGTGTTAACATTATATCCTGATGTTTTTATTTGTATGAAGAAGGTTTATGCTTAAGAAACATGCAAACTTGTCTGCAGAAAAGATGATTGCTCTTAATAAGTGAGTGAAAGGCTAAGACAAAGCTGCAATTCCAATACAAGTACCTGCCCTCACTCCAGCCTTTCAGTATTGGCTTGGGCCATTGAGGTATGTTAATAAGTATTACTTTGTATGTTGTTCTGCTTGGGATATTCTTGTATTACACTAATGAAAATTAATATGACTAACCTTCTTGCAAATCAAACTAAAATTTACTTTGAGGTGTAGGTTAATAAAACAATCAGCTGAAACAAGTTGTCAAGCTTGGAGCAAGTTGTCTGATCCACTGAAATATGAGTTTTCAATGTGGTTCTCAAACTGATGATGTTTATTACTTCTTGTCCACTTGAATGTATATATTTCAGCCTCGATCTTGTTTGTCATTTATTCCTCCAACTGTATTCCAAATAAAATTCAAGGAAGAATGACTTTTCCTTTGAACTTCAGTAGGAGTTTTTGATTCTTGATAAAACTAATAATACTTTGGAGTATCTATTTAATTTGTCTTAGTGTTGATCCTATTTAATGAGTTGGGAGAGAGGGCGGTCCTTTGCTTTCCCCGGACCTTTGCTTTCCCTGGACCGATGAATCGCTTGTTCAGTACTGCTAACTATTATAGGATGCCGGGGTTTCTTTTTACCCTCATGTCATGTTAAAGGTTAGCTAGAAGCACTCCTTAATGTTTATCCCTTAGTCTCAGCAGCTACCTTGTAGTGGCTGTGGGTGTGAACAGCCTTCTTACTCTTCCTATTCACCAAAACTCCATTTCTCATTTTCAATGAATTAAATGCTTCAACATGGATAATAGATTTCATTGATATTTATTCATACTAAAATCAAAGACAGCCCTAGAAAGTATTTATTTTTTGGTAGGGCTCCCAGAAATCTTCACAAGAGATTCAGAATCGATTTTGTAAATAGTACTGGTTGTGTTTAAACCAGCTGCTTCTTACATTATATCAAGAACATTTGATGCTATTCTGTGGAAGTACCTTCCCTCATTTCTTCTTTAAAGACAACATTCTGTTACCTTTATCTCATTTAATGTAAGAATGCCTGTTTCGTCAGTTCAGATTGTTATGTCTGACTCCAGTGTCTTACAAGCAGAGATGTCCCAAGCCAAGGCATGATCAACCATCATGCACTTCATAGAATAAGCCAAAGTAGAGTAACAGCCAGAGGCAGACCTTCTGGAATTGCCACCATCATGATTGTGACTACTGCAGCAACAATAGCAACAAGTGCATTGAACTAGGTTGGTGCTGCCCATCCCTATCTACGTCCACCCCGATGTCTCTACTCTTTGATACCAAAGGCAGAGAGAGTATAGCACAGGCCAATAGTAAATGACAGTGGTGTCCTCAAATGCTTCAGGACATAACTGAGAAAGCCTTTTGCAAGTGCCTTTTTGTATTTACTGGCACCATAAACATTCTTTTTATAAATAAGATCAGCCACATTACCACTAATATTTCCCTTTATGTCAGTTCCAAGAACCATAGCTAGTGCTTTTACTCCTCCAGACTGACTCAAAGCCTCAAAGTTATTATTCCTCACCATGTCATTGAGCCTTCTTGGATCAACACTGAGAAATAAAACAGGTTTTTCATGCAAGGAACCCTCATTGACAGGCTGCACATCATTGGCAACGTAAGAGAGGGTGTACAAGGGAGGAACATTCTTGCCAAGAACTTTCTTGGACAAAGAAACAAAAGTCCTGGTGAAGTAAATGACCGCATAAGCCATGCACCACCTACACGGCTACACCTCCACCCATGGGTCTTTTAGATGGAGCAATCTACAATATTCAGAGTGAAAATTTCTTTTTGGGTTTCTTCATATTGGATATAACTTCATACCCCTAGGCTACAAGGCTATTTGTATTGAATTCTAAGAATTTAAACCATATTGTTTTTGATTTTTTTCTTTTTCCTAAACAAAATATTGCTTGCATTGATGTCCTGATGGCTAATAGTTTTGTGGTTAACCTAAGGTTTCCTAGTAAAGATAGCTCTTAGACAGCATTGATCACCGCAGTATAGAATAGTGCTAAACTGAATGAGAGTGAGTTTTAAATTGCTGCATTGCTAGAAGTTACTAACAACAGAAACAACAACAATAATACTCCCACCGTGTTACTACCCATCTTTCCAGCCCTGCTGTTTGATACCAAAGACAGATAGCATAGACCAAAAGTACAATAATAGTGGTGTCCTTGAAAGCTTCAAAGACATAACAGAAAAATCTTTTGCAGGTGCCTTTTGGGACTTATTGATACCAAAAACATTCTTTCAATGAATAAGATCAACCACATTACCACTAGTAACTCCCTTTATGTTGGTTCCAAGAATCATAGCTAGTGCTTTTACTCCTCCAAACTGACTCAAAGCCTCAAAGTTTTGTTCCTCACCATGTGATTGAGCCTTTTTGGATCGACAGTGAGAAAGGAAACAGATTTTTCATGCAAGGAACCCTCATCAATAGGCTGCACATCAATGGCAATGTAAGAGTGGGTGCACAAGGGAGGGCGATTCTTGTCAAACACTTTCTTGGACATAGAAAAAACCCTGGTGAAAGTATATGATCACATAAGCGATCCATCATCTCCATCTCCACCTCCACCTCGACACATTGCTATTTCTCTGGGTTTCCAAGACCTTAGACAGTTGACAAAGAAGGGAAATAGGCCGGAAAATAAAGAGAGGGAGATCAAGAGTCAAGTTACATTGAAGGTGTTTGATTGAAAAGGACAAGATTAGCTGCAAGGGGGTTTATGCAGGAATGATGATAATGGAGTTCCATTGGAGCTTTACCTAGGATTACTTGAGCTGTGCTACATAATCTACCATGTTATTATAAACATAAACTTGGGCAAAGTTATTCTTTTGAAATTTTGTTACTATATATGATCCACTTTTACAGCCAAGTATGATTTCTTGTAAGGTTCCCTGGTTCAACTGTTGGGAAAGAAGTGATGTGAGGAGTATCCCTACACTCTTGTGGCATAATAATGTCAAAGATGTGTTAATTTGGATTTGAATCCTGAGAAATAATAAATTTGCAAGCACCAATTGAAAACACTTTAATTAAAACAAAATGAGACACATGAACTAAATGTATAATTTTGAGACATTAAATGAATGGTAAACAAACAGAGATGGAAAAGTCTACCGAAAAATTAAAATTTAACAAGCCATTAGGCCAATCATAATCAAGACAATATTGTTAGGATATGTATGTGTCACATGAAATACGCATGCTTTGGACACTTTGAGGTACAAATGACAGCTTTGCTGGAGTAAGCACTTTCCAAGTAGCATCTCTTGTTCCCAATCAAGCAGACCTGAACTTCCAGGCCTCTTGACAACTTGCAATATTGTTTTCTGGTTTTTGTAAACTTAAGAATAAAAAACCATTTTTAAAGAAAGAGACTGATTGCTACTTTTTCGAAATATCCATCATAGCAATGACTACAATGCTCAAAATCAGAGTTTTAGATTTGTCTTTCCATTTTATGTACAATTTTTTTTTTTTCTTTTTTCTTTTTTGAACTTCCCACTATAATTACCGACATGATAATGCTCAAGTAGGGTATCCATAACTGCCCCCCCTTCTCCTTTTGGTCAAAAGAAACAAATAAAGACCATTTCTATTATCCTTTGGAAGATTATTCAAGATAGTGTTGATGGTAGGACAACAATATCTTAAAGACCTTTTATTTTTTATTAGTAACATTTTCATGACCACACAAAAAGCAAAATGTATAAAAAGTAAGAAAAACAATTCCCAGAAAGATACTTCCAAAAGTCATTAAAAATTCGAAACTTGAGAGCTGAAGAGCTATACATCTAATCCATATTTTAATAACATTTGAAAGAAAATCAACAAAGAAAAGGTCAAATCATGATACAATTACAAACAACCAAGACAAATTCAGAAAGATATAAACAAAAACAAAGCCCCAATAAAATTAGGCAAAACAACTCCCAAGATGATGTTTCCCTGGTAACAAATTTAGTCATGTTTGATGTGGTGCTATGGGAAGCTTAGTAAGGAATGGAGTTGGGGTTATTGAAATCAAGGTCAGCAATAATGAGAAAAAAAAATGAAAAATTGAAACAGAGGATTAGACATCACATGTCTAACTCAAAGAAATTTCACCAAGGAAAAGGCATGCAATAATAACAAATTGCAACAGTGAAGATTTTGGGAGTTTTACAATAATACCATTATCATACATTTCAGTATTCACACACAGATATATCATTTGAGACTTTCACAATGATACCATCATCATTTTCATACATACAATAATTAACCTGGACATCACTATCGTCTACCAACCTGCCCTAATTATTACCTTTAAACAAATTCAAATGGGTCAAAGTGGCCATCAGAATCAAATAAGATATTGGCATTAAAAATTGGAGCGATATAGACTCAAAGATTTTAACCTTTTCCAATATTAATTAAAAATATATACATTTTCTTAGCAGGTTCTACGATAGAGTATTTGCATTAAAAAAAGGTAAATAGTTAGTTTGATTAGTCATATGAAAATAAAAAAGTAACCCTAAAAGATTCTGCTCTTGAAAATCTAAAGTAGATAGAAAATTGTATAAAATTGTATAAATGGTTAAGCTAATTAGAGTCAACGGCTTTTGCTTGAATGATTAATCGTTCATGTGAACTTCCAACCTAACATTCAATTCCTATTCCCATTCTAAGGTACTGATTTGCTTGAGTCATAGCCTGGTACCTAACATTCAACCGTACCTTGAGTCATAGCCTGCAGGCAATTCCAACTTCCAACCTAACATTCATTAATCGTTCATGTGAACAATCATTCTAAGCCTCTAAAGCCTCCCAACACCTATTCCCATTCTCTCTCAAATAGATTCTCAGAAATCCATTTAAAATAAAATATAAAGAAAAAAGAGTAAGAAGGAGAAAATAAATAAATAAATAAAATGAGTGGGGCCGTCAAAAAAAGTAGAAAAAGGGAGAAAATAAAATATAAAGAAAAAAGACTAAGAAGGAGAAAAAAAATAAAAAATAAAATGAGTGGGGCGGTAAAAAAAAAGTAGAAAAAGGGAGAAAATAAAATATAAAGAAAAAAGACTAAAAAGGAGAAAAAAAATAAAAAATAAAATGAGTGGGGCGGTCAAAAAAAGTAGAAAAAGGAAGAAAATAAAATATAAAGAAAAAAGACTAAGAAGGAGAAAAATAAAATAAAATAAAATGAGTGGGGCGGTAAAAAAAAGTAGAAAAAGGGAGAAAATAAAATATAAAGAAAAAAGACTAAGAAGGAGAAAAAAAAAAATGAGTGGGGCGGTCAAAAAAAGTAGAAAAAGGGAGAAAATAAAATATAAAGAAAAAAGACTAAGAAGGAGAAAAAAAAATAAAAAAATAAAATGAGTGGGGCGGTCAAAAAAAGTAGAAAAAGGGAGAAAATAAAATATAAAGAAAAAAGACTAAGAAGGAGAAAAAAAAATAAAATATAAAGAAAAAAGACTAAGAAGGAGAAAAAAAATAAAAAATAAAATGAGTGGGGCGGTCAAAAAAAGTAGAAAAAGGGAGAAAATAAAATATAAAGAAAAAAGACTAAGAAGGAGAAAAAAAAAAAAAATAAAATGAGTGGGGCGGTAAAAAAAAAGTAGAAAAAGGGAGAAAATAAAATATAAAGAAAAAAGACTAAGAAGGAGAAAAAAATAAAAAATAAAATATAAAGAAAAAAGACTAAGAAGGAGAAAATAAAAATATAAAAATAAAATGAGTGGGGCGGTCAAAAAAGAGTAGAAAAATGGAGAAAATAAAATATAAAGAAAAAAGACTAAGAAGGGGAAAAAAATAAAAAATAAAGGCCAAAATACATTGTTGGTCTTTAAAGTTTACTTATTGAGCGTTATTGGTTCTTGAAGTTTGAAATGAGCGCTATTAGTTCCTTAAGTTTAGAAAATAACCGCTATTGATCTTTCCATTCAATTCCGTTAGTTTTCTTTCTTACAAGGCTAATGGATTGATGATATGACATATTTTATATGATGTGGAAATTTATATTTTATTTTAAAAAACACATAAGCAAAATGATCCAAATTCATATAAACCCATTTAATTAACCCACACCAGACCCGTTACCCCCAAACCATTTGCACAGTTGAAAACAACCCTAGCCACCTCAAACTCCTCCACCACCGGGACACCTCCTATCCTCCATCTCCGGCGCAATCAAGACACAGTAATCTAGACCATGCCGACTGAGGCATTTGAAGGTTCCATCCACGAAACCCAAGAGAGAATAAGCACCGACTATGTGGATCTATTTGGGATTCATGAGATTTGGCTTGGGGCATTTGAAGGGAAATATTTTGAATGATTTGGCTAGGGCATAAAAATCGATCTCAGTGGCTCGGATTGGAGAGTTCAATAGGGTCACGAAGGAGACCAATGGGTCAGGTAAAATAAACTTGGATGGTTCAGGTGTTATTGACAATAATACTTAGCAAGATTACTGAAGATCCCTGTTTGAACATAATGTCCCGCAGTTTGATTTACCAATAAATTCAGCAAAAGTTCATTTCATTGTATAAATAACAATTACTCTCTGTAAACGAGTAGTGTGATCAATAATATAGCTTCTTCCATTCAATCTCTTACCACTTTTTTTTTTTACTTCTCTGTAACATAAACCAGATTTTCAAAATGGTATCAAAGCATAATCTTTCCCTTCAAATGCCCCAGTCGGACTCGATTTCCATATGTGGGTGGCACCAGAAATGGAGGATAGGTGTGTCGCCGGTGGTGGAGGAGATTGAGGTGGCAGGGTGGTTTTTTTCAACTGTGCAAATCGTTTTGGGGTAACAGGTCTGGTGTGGGTCAGGTAAATGGGTTTATAATTTTATATGAGATCATTTTGTCTTATGTGTATTTTTTTAATTAAAAGATAAATTGCCACTTCATTTAAAATATGTCATATTTTCAATCCGTTAGCCACGTAAGCAAACAAACAAACAGAATTGGATGGAGGGACCAATAACGCTTATTTATAAACTTCAGGGACTAATAACGCTCATTTCAAACTTCAGGGATCAATAACACTCAATAAGTAAACTTTAGGGACTAACAGTGCATTTATATCAAAAATAAAATATAAAGAAAAAAGACTAAGAAGGAGAAAAAAAAAAAAATAAAATATAAAGAAAAAAGACTAAGAAGGAGAAAATAAATAAAAAATAAAATGAGTGGGGCGGTCAAAAAAAGTAGAAAAAGGGAGAAAATAAAATATAAAGAAAAAAGACTAAGAAGGAGAAAAAAAATAAAAAGGAGAAAAATAAATAAAAAAGACTAAGAAGGAGAAAAATAAATAAAAAAGAGAGAGGAAATTGTGTCCTCCTTTCTTTAAAGTTTGAAAATGAATCAGAATTATGTATGATTTCTTCCACTTTACTAGGTGCATAAGTGTGAAAGTGAATCAGAATTTTCACAAAAGTGTGAAAGCAAAAATTCATTGTAGACAAAAAAATTTCTTCATAATTATTTACTGTTTATTATAAGCCAATATTTGTTATTCATATGTGCTAGTTGAGTTTCTATTAAAAGTGTAAATATTCTATGCAAAGCTGTTACGGATTTTAAGTAACTTAAATGTTATTCATTATAGTAAGATATGAACCCATGATTTCTCTTAGATCTTTTGACAAGATGATGTAAGAGAAACAAGCTAACAAATCAGAGAATTGATTGATTGCAACACCAAAGAGATTGTCTATAAGATCCTTAATAAAAAGACATTGATAGATTTGTATATAATACCAAACAAAAGCCTAATTTATTACATTTTGAGTCTATCTTGTAACTATCTCTAATAGCTAACAGTAATCAGTTTTAGCACTAACAAACTATTAACCAATTGGTAACAGTCTGACTAAAGAATACAACTGAGTATTAGAGATATTAATATATTTGGGAAAGTTATTCATGTCTTCAACAGATTCAACATGTCAAGACAGCTTCATTTTACCAAATACGTTCCAAATCTCTAAATTCTCATGGCCACAAATTCATTTTGTGCTTTGACATCAATGATGAGAGATTGTCAATGTGAAATGTTTTGTCTCATTAGTTATAAGAGCTATCCTATTCACAAAATACATTTGTGGAACCCAAGCATTACAATGATTATGATGGTTCCTACTCATTTCATTGACTCCTTTGTTTTTTTTTTGGCTAAATTCATTAACTCTTTTGTTATTAGTGTCACTATTGGATTTACGGCCTCTCACTTTGAATCTCAAAACAATGTCAGTGAATTCAAGATTTTGAGACTCGTGTGTTTTCACACCTTTCCGGATGAAAAACAGCAACCGACCGAGCCTGCATCTTACACATTGAGTATGGATTAGTGTAGATGATTTGAAATATTGGTGGAGTCATATAATTTAAGTGGGTTATTTATTTATTTTATGTCTGATTCACCCTATGTATTTTTTTAATGGAGGGCTGCACTCTATAGCATATTCTTACAATCACGAATTCATTTGTGCTTTGATGTTGATGATGAGAGATTTTGTGGGATAATGCTGCCTCAGAAGTATTTAGACACAGTTTCTGGACGGTTTGAACGTCTTGCAGTGTTCAAGGGATCCTTGACTTTGATTGTTTTTGGTTATGCTCTAGTTGACAACAGTGGTATATGCCAAATATGGGTGATGAAGGAGTATGGTGTGGCTGAGTTTTGGGCTAAAAAAAGCGTACCAATATAACGAGCTCCAAACTTCCTTGGCACCGTCAATGGTGAGTTTCTAATTAAGAAACTTAGCCAAATCCACTCATTTAGTTTAAACAAGAAAATTCTTAGAATTCCACGTACTGGAGCTGTGATTTACACAAATAGTATTGTGGAGAGCTTAGTTTTACTTTGGTGATAGGATAAACATTGAAAATTAGTAAATTGGAGTTTCTAGCAAGGCAGTCTTCTTCTTCAAATTCATATTGGTAGGAAGTTTTGATATTTTTGTATTTGTGAATAAATGAATTAGTTATTATGATTTATTTTCTTTCAGAAAAGGATCCCTTTGGGACTATGCTATTATTTGTACATTGATTTTTGTGTGAAACATTGTGCACATTTTATAACAGAGAGGATTTGGTTTTTTTGGACCCAAACCATGCCACATGCATGGTGTTAATCTTCTAGTTTAACTTCTAAAGGTCCTTAATTTGAACAAATTAATAGATTTGGATATTAAAAAAAAAAAAAAATCTGGTCAAGATAGAGTTCAGACTAACTTGGTTTAGTAGCCAAACCAAATGAAAGCCTAATTTATTATATGCCACCTGGAAACACAACTAGGCTGAAATTACAACCATGACCAAACCGATGTTCCTTTTGTTAGAAGCCAAACAAGAGAAAGTTGAGATTAAGAAATAGACATGTACACATTTCATACACACCAATTAGACAGTGTCATGATATACAATACAATTAGACAAACACATTGATATGCACATAAAGAAGAAAATTTTGTGAAAAGAAGAAGAGTGGGGCCGTCAAAAAAAAGGGAGAAAAGGAGAAAAGAAAGTATAAATAAACAAGAGAAGAGAAAAGAAATAAAAAATAAAAAATTTGAGTGGGGTGGTCAAAAGAGAGAAAGGAAATTGTGTACCTAACCTAAGACATTTCTTCCGACTTTACTGGGTGCAGAAGTGTGAAAGTGGATCAGAATTTTCACAAAAGTGTGAAAGCGAATCAAAATTCATTGTAGAGAGAATTTTTTTCTTCATAATTATTTACCGCTTATTATAAGCCAATATTTGTTATTTAATAGTTGAGTTTCAATTGAATGTGTAAATATTGTATGCAAAGGTGTTACAAATTTTTAGTGACTTAAATGTTATTCATTTTAGTAAGATATTAACCCATGGTTTCACTTAGATCAAAGAAATTGATTGATATGCAACAATGGACCAAAATACAATTCTCTATAAAATGGAAAAGGAGTGGGGGCGGTAAAAAAATAAAAAATAAAAAGGAAGAAAACGATTTCATGAGAGAAATAAAAATAAAAAGTGTGTATCCCATAAAAGTAGCTTTGAAAAAGAAGAAAGAAATTGTGTCTTCCTTTCCTTAAAGTTTGAAAAGCAATTCATAATGCATCAGCTACACTCCAAAAACAACCACAAAACACGTACCAAAGAAATTTCTTCATACTTTCCTCTTGGGTGCAACAACATTTTCACAATTGACTATCAAGTCTTCTTGGCCTCACAAGTACTTAACTAAGTTTCATTTCCTTCACTCTGCCATTTACATTCTCTCTCAAACTTATTGCAAAATATCTCTCCTTACCAATTTTTTTTTTACTCAAATTTCTTAAACTCTTACATTTCCAATTTCATCACATCTTTCTTTCTTTCTCCTTTTAGATCTCTGTCTATATATCCAAATCACAATGGCTTTCTTGACCAACAAAGGAGCCTCCTCTTCCTCTTTCAACCACCGAATACAAATATGATGTGTTCTTGAGTTTCAGAGGTGAAGATACCCGCAATGGTTTTACGAGCCATTTGAATGGCATTTTGCGTCATAATGGTATTAACCACCTTCATTGATGATGAGCTTCGAAGGGGAGAAGAAATTTCTGTAGAACTTCTTGAAGCCATTGAAAGTTCAAGGATTTCGATAATTGTATTCTCTCAAAATTATGCATCTTCCTACTTGGTGCTTGGATGAACTTGTCAAGATTCTTGAGTGTAAGAAGAATGGCCAAATTGTGCTACCAGTTTTTTACAAGGTGGATCCATCAGATGTACGGAATCAAAAAGGAAAGTTTGGAGAAGCTTTAGCAAAACATGAAAAAAGATTCAAGGATAACATGAAGAAGGTGTCAGGATGGAGGGAAGCTCTAAATGAAGTGGGCAAAATATCTGGTTGGCATTACAATAATGAGTATGTATTTAATGACTCCATTGTTATCACCTTTAAGAAAATATTCTATTTTATTCACATCTTCTATTAGTAAGTTAGGATTTTACATGAGTGGGGATCGGTGCATGAACAAATTTTTTTCTAATGAAAATTCAAATCAACATCCATTAAGTATTAAAAAAAATATCAACAACTGAAACCCTATCTTTATACTCGTCTGTCTGGTAACCCCATTCTTCTCTTCTTCTTCTTTTTTTTTTTTTTTTTTTTTTTTTGTAATTTTTGATTTTTTTTAATTTGTTTTTTTTTTTTTTTTTTTTTTTTCTTTTTTTAAATATTGTTTTCTTCTCTAAATTTTGCATGAATTTTTTTTTTGTCCCTAAACTTTAAAATATTTTTTTTTGTCCTAAACTTTTTAAAGATATTTTTTCAATAGTTTAGGGCAAAAAATGAAAATTTTTCAATAGTTTAAAGATAAAAATATATATTTTTTAATGTTTAAGTACAGAAAGTGAATACTTTTAATATTTAGGGACGGAAAATAAACTTTTTTCAATAGTTTAAAAATGAAAAAAAAAATGTTTATTTTTAAAGTCTAAGACAAAAACTGTAACACTTTAAATATTTAGGGACAGAAAACAAGCTTTTTAAAATTTAGGGACAAAAAAAATGCAATTCATGCAAACTTTAGGGACGAAAACAATATTTTACACTTCTATTTTTTTAATATTTGAAAAAAAATTAAGAGAAGAAAAAATTATGTTAGTGGGGGCCCAATTTAATTTTTAGGCACCCAACTTCAAAAGCAACCTAAGTACCTAACGAATATATACACTTGGTCTTAGTTGGGCTCCGTCCTTGATGGATTATATTATCAATTGGAAGTTTCTCCCACACGTAATGTTTAGAAAATTTATATTAAAATGGAATTTCAGTAATTTTGTTTCGTTACCTATGTAGACTTGTGCTAAAATCCTAAAACTAATTTCCACAAAACAAGAAAGTGTTACACATAATGGTTGTAGTGCATAAGCTAAACATTTGGAATTTAGCTTATGTTCATATATCTATTTTCTAATCTAACATTTTACATGTTTTTGATACTTTGTGATTGGCAGCTATCCTGAATTTGGATTTATCCAAAATATTTTTGAAGGAGATCTCAAATGCTAAATCAAATTGTACGGAAGTATTTGTTCGTTAAATACCCAGTTGGAATAGATTCTCGTGTAAAGGAACATAAATTGGCATTTAGATATTGAGTCCAAATGATGTTCGCATGTTAGTGATCCTATGGCCTCCCTGGAAGTAGGTAAGACAACAATTGCAAAAGCTATTTTTAACTTAATTGCTTATCGGTTTTGAAGGAAGCAGTTTTCTAGAGAATGTTAGAGAAAACTCAAGAACAAATGATGGCTTATTTCCAACTACAAGAGACACTTTATTTTGATATCCTTAGGGGATAGAAATTTGAAAGTGGGCACGGTGTATTCTAAACGAATTGATGTGATAATGGAAATGCTTGGCCAACATAAAAGGATTCTTTTAATTCTTGATGATGTGGACAAACTAGTCCAGGTAGAAAATTTGCTTGGAGGATGCTTTCAGTTTGCTTCTGGAAGTAGAATCATTATAACAACAAGAGAGGAAACACTTGTCTAGCTACTCTTCGAGAAGATTGTCATGTTAACCTACCACAAGTACATGGTTAAGGAATTAGATGAACATGAATCTCGTGAACTCTTTTGTCAACATGCATTCAAAAGAAGACAAGCCTAAGGAAGATTATTCAGATCTCGTAGACCAATTTATACATTATGCGAAAGGCCTTCCATTAGCTCTAAAGATAATAGCTACTGATTTGTATGAGAGAAATATACGTTGTTGGAAAAGTGCATTAGATAAGTATAACAGAATTCCTAATCCAAATATTCAAGAAGTACTCAAAATAAGCTATGATGGATTGGACCAAACGCAACGAGATATTTTCCTTGGATATTGCATGTTTCCTCAAAGGATTCCACAAGGATGTTGTTGTAGATATACTACAAAGTTGCAATTTTTGTGACCCATATTATGATCTTGAAAAACTTATCGATAAGTGTCTCATAGTTACTGAACATGACAATATATCGATGCATGACTTGATGCAACAAATGGGTATGGAAATTGTTCGACAAGAATCAGAAGTGCCCAAGAAACATAGAAGACTATTATGTTATGAGGATGCTCCCGAAGTACTAGCTGGAGATATGGTATTAGTCCTTTTGATTTAGTTTTTTACTTTTTTTATTTTTTTTTTTCACAAGGAAAATTTATTTTTTTATATTTATTTTTTTTAATGCTGAAGAAAATACAATTTTATCAATTACTTTCATTTAAAATTTAATAATAGTGAATATTTTTGTGTAATGTGATTCACGTAATTCTTTGTCCAATTAGGGGCTGGATGAATATTCGAGGCATAACATTGTGCTTTCCACAACCAAGAAACATGCAATTGGATCTTGAAAAGATGAAAAGTCTCAAATATCTTAAAGTTCATAATGTAATCTGTGAAGATCTTAAATATCTTCCCAATGGGTTAAGGTTACTTGATTGGAGAGAATTTCCTTTATCTTCTTTGCCGTCCAATTTTGTTCTTCAAAATCTCGTTGCACTCAACATGCCAGGAAGCCAGATTCAATTGGACGGCCATTTCGAGGTATAATCATTAGCATTTATAAATTATTATTATTTTGGTGAAGCTAATAAATTTCGTAATTTTTTTTTTTTTTTTTTTACAGAGGTGTCGATTTGAAACATTGAAATATATGGATTTCTAATCTTGTAAAAACATTAGGAAAGTACCTGACTTACTAATGATTGCCCCAAACATAAAGAAGTTGGATCTTTATAATTGTGAAAATTTAGTTGAGATTCATGACTCCGTTGGACTTCTTAATAAGCTTGAATTCTGGGGTCTCATCGATTGCAAAAATCTTAAAATTCTTCCAAGAAGCCTTCACTTGAAATCTCTTAAAGAGTTTTATCTCTATGGCTGTGAAAGTCTTGAGAAGTTCCCCGATATCCAGCAAGGAACGGAAAGATCAGCACTGCCTTCGTCAGAACTACAAGGATCTCTCAAGTTAAGCATATGTTGTAAAAACCTCAAAGAGCTTCCACGCAGCATCTCTATTTTACAAAATCTGAGGGAGCTCCGTTTGTATGATTGTGAAAATTTTCCAAAGGTCATGGATACTCCTGGTTGCTTCCCCAAATTAGAAAGATTAAGTTTCTGTGGCAGCAACACTACTACCCTCCCTGAAATTGCTAGTATATTTCCTCAATTAAAGACCCTTCAGATTAACCGGTGCTGGAACCTTCGAAAAATTCCGACACTTCCACCATGTATACAATCTATATTGGCAAGAAACTGCTTTTCATTGGATTCACAATCAAGAAGAGGATTATTGAGTCAGGTTTTTCTCTCTCTCTTTCTCTCTCTCTCTTAAAGTTATAGAAATGAAATCAATTTTGTTTAACTTATCCCAAATATATTACTACTTTTGCTAAACTGATAGTTTCTTAAATTTGCTAATTTGCAAGCAGTTTGGGGAAATTTCTAGGGCTTCCACAAAATTATAGTATGTGCAAGAAGATCATCGTGAATCATGAAGCTACTCTAAAATGTTCTGTATCTGAAAATCTGAAAGTTTTCTCTAAAACGGTTCATTTGATTATTATATCACCTTGTACTTCCAGGAACTAAGGATTCCAAAGTGGTTCAACCATCAAAGTGTGGGAAAGTTCCATATCATTCTCGGTTGGTCGGGAATTTCCCAACCATTTGGCTTTCTGTGTTGCTTTAAAAGTGAGATTCAAGGTTTCTGAGGAAACTACAAATTCAAGGTTTAGATGTTCTATTTACACTTTCATCAATGGTTGTAAGAAGAGGCTCACGGGTATTGATTTTTTCCAACATTCATCATCATCTTTTATGTGGTTTCACTATAGAAGAGTTATTGATAGCAGAATTCTTGATGAACGGAATGACGTTAAAGTTTTGTTTGTAATTTCAAATTCTGATCGTAAAAGAAAAGAAGTTACAATAGAAAGGTGTGGGGTCCATGTAGCATGCATATGTTCTCCTCAAAATTTTGCTGCAAATAACGTGGCCTGCATAAGAATTCTTAAAAGATTACAAGTGTCATTAAAAAAAAAATTAAAGATGTTTTTATGCAAAGTGGCTGCAGAGGTCCTTCCCTTTGAACAGAAGCTGGTCAGATGCTCTAAATGCCAAGATGCCCATTGCCCGCTTTGTGAAATAGCAGAAGATTCAGTTTTTCATCTATTTCAATGTTGTCCTTATGCCAAAGGAGTGTGGTATGGTGGTAGATGGGGTTTTCGAGTTGAAATGATTCAAGCTCAATCTGTAAAGGAATTTGTTAAACGTATAATTGACCCCCCAGGTGAGTTATTAGCAGAACGCGTCACCAAAGATGAATTCACGCTATATGCAACACTGGCGATGAAAATTCTTTGGGATGCACGGGAGGAAGCTCTGGTTTCGAGCACTAAGGCCAGCATATACCAGCTAGCCCATCGTCTTAACAAAGAGTATGTCTATTACTCGAGGTCACTTGAGATTACAAGGGGAACTGAAGAGCAAAACAGTGGAAGTGGTTGGACAAGGCCACCTGATCAGTGGGTAAAGCTAAATTTTGATGCATCATGTGATCAAAATAATGCAGGCTTGGCTATTGTTCTTAGTGATCAAGAGGGGAATGGCAGATCAATCAGACGTGGCATAAGCCTCTGCAGTAAGATGGGCAATGCCATTGGCAAAAGAGGAGAGATTTGAGCATTTTGTGGTATAGGGTGACACAGCAAACGTCATCATCTTCATTGTAAATCTAGCTTGCAAGTTCAGATAGGAATGGAAGAGTATAATGAAGGATATTTTGGCTTTGGCTTCTTCCTCATTTAGGCATCATGTTAGATAATAATCTGACCACTGGAGGCCAAGAGGGGTGTGGGGTCCATGTAGCATGCATATGTTTCTTGAAAGATTACAAGTGTCATTGGACGAAAGATTAAAGATGTTTTTATGCAAAGTGGCTGCAGAGGTCCTTCCCTTTGAACAGAAGCTGGTCAGATGCTCTAAACGCCAAGATGCCCATTGCCCGCTTTGTGAAATAGCAGAAGATTCTGTTTTTCATCTATTTCAATGTTGTCCTTACGCCAAAGGAGTGTGGTATGGTGGTAGATGGGGTTTTCGAGTCGAAATGATTCAAGCTCAATCTGTAAAGGAATTTGTTGAACATATAATTGACCCCCCAGGTGAGTTACTAGCAGAACGCGTCACCAAAGATGAATTCACGTTATATGCAACACTGGCGATGCAAATTCTTTGGGATGCATGGGAGGAAGCTCTGGTTGCGAGCACTAAGGCCAGCATATACCAGCTAGCCCATCGTCTTAACAAAGAGTACGTCTATTACTCGAAATCACTTGAGATTACAAGGGGAACTGAAGAGCAAAACATGGAGATAGATATGCTTATTGATGAACCAGAAATACAAAACCAGTGTCACTTGACCAACACCATCCCAGGCCTACTGAATGAATGTCAGGGGACCATGTCAGATATGCAATGGTCTTCAGTGGCCCAGCCCTTTGTAAATGAGGATGCTGACTTCAATCCATGTCCACCGTCGAAGAAAATGAGAACCTCTTGATTGAACTTCAAAGAAATATGCCAAGGTACTATTATTAATTTGAAACTGTTTTCTTTTATGTTTTTTAATGCCGATGCATGTCTACTTCTTTAGTTCCAATGTTTCATTTACATCTTTCTGTGCCTTTGTCACATATTTCTCTCTCTTCTGTACCAATCCAATTTGAAAGGACGTTAATGTAAAGCAAAATCAACATTAACATTGAGAACAAAGAAAAATTCAAAATTAATAATCAGCCATTTGATTTGCTGCTAAATTCAAAATCTTTTAGTGGTAAGAAGTTTTAAAATTGTTCTGGAAAAAGTGTTAAGTTTTAAACCTCTAAAGGACACATAACATAGTGACAGCTAACAAATTATACATAGATTTTATTTTTGTTTGCTCATTGATTGTGTTTCACATAATGTATTTCTCAAGAGGCATGTTATTTTATTTTAGCCAAAAAAAGTGGCATATACATTTTTTAAACTGACGAAGATTAACATCTAATGGGTCACACTCAAGAGATTACTTGTAGGTTGTAGCTGAACTAGTATTGGATGATTTTTGCCTCAGTTGCATAGTTAAAAAACAAGGTAATGGCCTTTTGACCAAACGGTACCCTCTTCCACATAATTACAAGGTGGAAAATGAGTTATTGGTTTCCATTTTATGTGGATATGATACTATTTTTTGTTATAAGTACAGGTAGATGCAATAATACTGTCAATTTTTAGAACAAAAATAATGAAAACAAAGCAGTTAGAAGTTCATTGTATACTACTTTTCTCTCCCTCTCTCATAAGTTACACACACAACCTGGTGGACTTGAATTCATTTTCCCTATTACCACATTGGCCGAGGTGTCCTTTACTTTTGGCAAAATATGTGTATCAGGACTTTGGTCTATCAGTTTGTTGGCACTTGCCACTAGTTCTGAAAATTCATCACATGCCAAGGTCTAGAATTGTCGTTTTAATTGTCTACACGTCTCTTGGCCACAATATTGTTGCCCCCTTTTGAAAGTACTCATGTTCAAATACAGGTAGCAGATGTCCTTAAATTCTCATGATAAGTATACCTATTAGGATTAAATGTTTCAGGTTTTGATGTAATCTACTCTAGCAAGAAGACTGCAGAAACAGTGAAAGGAAAATTGAAACTTCAGGAGGTCTAGCCTTGTGCTTAAGTCATCCTTCTATAAAGGATGAGGTTGAAAAGGTTTTGCCTTTGACAATGGTCATAGGTTCCAAGCCTTCTAAGTACGGTTGTGAAATCTACAAAAAATCAAACTGCAGGGGGGTCAATCAGGCAATGGCCAACCTAGCCTCCATTTTGATGATATTAATTTCAACTGCCCCTCCCACATCAGTTGAGATGATGTTTAGGTAGGAACATGCCGAATTGCATCTTTCCTTTAATTTTGTCCTACTTTATAAGACATAAATCTTCATCTTCCTTTGGCTATATTGTTGTTCTCTTTCCATAGTTACTATTCTACTTAGATGTACCATGATTTGAGCATTGTTGCAAAACTTTGGGAGCTTGGTATTCTAGTAATTTCTCCTTATTGAAGCAAATTAAATTTATAGTATGGTCTTTTGACATTTGGTAATCTTTTTTATACTAATTATCTAACTGAAACAAAGATTGCAAAATGATTTCATTTGCAGTATCGAATCTGTAATTACCTATAAATTGTGCATGTGTATGTGTGTTTTCCTCTTTCCCTGACTAATGGCAATTGTTGGCATTATAATTTGTTTCCAATATGGGTGCAGTCATGAGGTTACTTTAAGCCGAGCTTTGGTTACATATGCTTCAGTGTAATTTTAGATAGTATGATTTAAGTCTTTCTGTATTGCTGTTATGTTAAATATGACAAAAAATAAATAAGATTAAACTTGGACTGATATTTTAGTTGGCAAATTTTGGGGTTGATCTAGCCAAGCTTTACGACAATGTGGCCTTTATCCTTTGAGGACTGTACCATCAGAAGCTTGTCAAATGGGGTTGATCTAGCCATTACATAGACTTTAATCCTCTCTTCAGGTTAGTAGTTTCTGAAACCTTCCCCTTCTGCTACAGCTTTATTGTTCAAATCCTCATCATGATTGAGAATTCCACATTCAAAAGCTATAGCTCTTGCATGCACATTGTCACCTGTGATCATTTTGATGTTTAGTCTAGCAGCTGTGCTAGATGCTACAGCTGTTCAGCGCTAACACGGGTCCTGAAAACCAACCCTAATAGGCTAATAGGGTTAGTCTCGTTTCTTTGAGCTTCTCTAGAACCTCTCCACTTTCTTCTTTGACTTCTTTATGGGCAAAGGCAATGCATTGCAGGCTTTTGCTGCCATATTCTTAATAATAGTCCCAAGCCCCACTCCTTCCTTAAGCATGTATTTCCAGAATCTATCTTGTCTTAGTAATTTGAACACATGAGGAGTATCATCTCAGAAGTTGATCCCTTCCAGAGGGTGCATATTGTCTTCTCACTCTTCCTCTGTGTCAAAGCCCCACTTCTCTAAATTGAAGACATTGACATTGATTATCTCAAAATTCTGCTTGATTTCATTGATATTCATATCTACTTTTGCGGTAGGGCTCACAAAAATCTCCAAAGTGATGCAAAATCCTCTTTGTAAATAGTACCAGATATGTTTAAACCAAATGCTTGTTGTCTTCTATCAATAAATTTGGTGCTTTTTTTAGGAAGTACCTTCAGTCATTGCTTCTTTACCAAGCCAATATATTCTATTTGCTTCATCTAATTTATTGTAAGGTACCTTTTTTGTCAGTACAGAGGTCCATTGTCTCACAAATAGAGGACACTCGAACCAAGGTGTGATCCGTCATCAAGCATTTCATAGAATAAGCCAAAAGTCTGAGTAATAGCTAGAGGAAGACCTTCCAGAATTGCCACCATCATGAATTCATGATTGTGACTGCTGCAGCAACAAGGCATGATCAGTTATCATGCACTTCTTCTCTAATACTTTGAGTTTAAAATATGACCATGAATAATTACATTTAGAGCATCAAAGGAACGGATGTTCTCTCACTTAATCTCTTTAAAGTTATCTGCTTTGGTTTGTTAGTGTAATTTTCTGTTCTATTCATTGGATATATGGTCTGTGTTTTCGAGCAACATTAAGGAAGGGTAATTAGCTTAACCATAATGTTGCTTTCAGTCATGCTTGAGTGTGACCAAGCTGATTGTCTTGTGTTGTTTGTCTCCTCTCCAAGAATGAGGCTGCACCTTCATTTGAGAATAATGCTTCCTGTTGGTGGTCAAGGAGAGGTGCTTAGTTAAAATTATAATTCACATGATGTTTCAATCTTCAATTCTTTTTCATCGTTAATGCATATACATATTTGAAATGTAGTATTAATAAATTATGCTATTAGATATTCTTTTCTTTTATGCTTTTTTTCCACTTCTATTACAATATCATCAGTGATTATTCTTTGACTCTGCCATTGTGGAGACACTTTTAAAAGATTGGCTTTTTGATGTCTCTAGAAGGGTTCCCAAGTGTTCCTAAGTGTTGAACATCAAGAAGCAAAGCTACTAAGGGTTCCTAAGGGTTCCTAAGTGTCTTCAGAAACGACTGTAGCTTTGGGCTTGACTGTAGTTTAAGCACTGCCCTCAGTGCCCTCACTAAACGGGTGTAGCTTCAGCAGCAATGTTGATAAGTTAAAGACCACGTGCCCATGAAAAGTGGAAACAGTTCATGTTAATCTGTTATGCAGTTAAAGTTGTTAATACTGTAAACTTGTTACTAATTCTATAAATATCAATCCAAAGGCTGAATGACATTTTGTCTAAGCCATTACAATCTTTTAAACTCTCTTTGATTCTCTCTCTCTCTCTCTCTCTGGCATTAGATCTCTTTGTTTTCTTTAAAAATCTTATACTAAGTCCTTACCTGGATCACATGTAGTTGTGAATCAATTTTTTGTCATATACTTTCCGTTTCGCTGTGTTTTTTGACATTTTCAACGTTATTTCCCTATATGAGTTACAATGAGTGCAAGGGAAATACACACAATTTTAAATTCTTATATTTTCTTTTAATGAAATCCATCAATGTAGATTGTATTTGTCATGAGTAGTATTTACATGTTAAGAGGTAACTAAGCATGTGCATTCAGGTAAATTAATTAACCCGAAACACACTTCCCAACAACGTTATTTAATTATTAGGTTATTTTTTATATTGCAATTGTAGAAATGGATCCTTTCTACATGTGCCAAAAGGCTATTGGTGGAAAATGCTTATGTATGGTGAAATACATGAAAGGACCAAATAGAAGGACTTTATTTCAAAAAGCTAAGATGTAGGTTTTTGATTATTTGATTCAGTGCATAGAAGAAGCCAAAATTAGAGAACTTGGAAGGAAATTTTAACGAGGACAAATTTTGATAAGGTAAATTGTTAACATTGTATCTTGATTTCTTATTTGTGTGAAGAAGCTTTAAGCTTAAGAAACATGCAAAATTGTTTGTAGAAAAGATGAATGCTCTTAACAAGTGAATGAAAGGGCATAATCAAAGCTGCAGTTCCAATACAAGTACCTGATTGTCCTCACTCCAGTCTCTCAATATTGGCTTAGGCTGCAAAGGTATTTTCATAGCATGGCTAACCTTTATATGTTACTTTATATGTTACTCTGCTCTGGATATTCTTGAATTAAACTAATGAAAACTCCAAAGAAGCATGGCTAACCTTCTTGCAAATCGAACTAAAACTTACTTTAAGCTGTAGGTTGATAAGACAGTCACCTGATACAAGCCAGCTTCTCAGTAGCCTGATCATGAGATTGTTAGTGCTTGGTCCAGGGCAGCCCAAACTTGGACTGATATTCTGGTTAGGTTTGGAACAAGCTGTGTGATCCACTAAAATATGAATTTTGTGTGCTTTTAAATTGATTAAATATTTTTCTGACTACGGAAGGCCTTCGCTCATTTTTATTCAATATCCTTTACATGGTTTTCGGTCTTTTATTTTTTTGCTGGAAGGGGGTAAATTGGTATAATTTTGTCAATTATGATTGGTTGCATTGAATACTTTTGTAGATTCTCCTCATGATTCCATTCAGCTTATTGCATTGAATGTGCCTTACTAATAGCTATTTATCATGGAAGGATAACTATTTGGACTCTGCCTTGTCAACTGAGTTAGACTACTAGATTATTTTCTCCAAATACTTAAGTAGATGCATTTTCTTCAAACTGACAAGTCTTTATGTTGTTAGCTCAATGTCTTTATGTTGTCCAATCGGTTGACTTTTTTTTGTTTAGATTCTTTTCCCTGCTTGTGTGTGTCTGTCTTGTATGCCTTTTGTTTATATGCTGTTGCAGATTCTGATTTAGATTATATACGGTTATTTATTCAGGGGCCAGTTTATCTGGCACGTGACGTTAGCTGCTGGCAGCTTGAGCATGAAGGCAGCAGGATATTGTAGCTGTTACAAAGCGGCTATCAAGTGTATCTCCTGTATGGCAAGCATTTTAAGTCTTTTTCATGTGATAAATGATTATTTTATTGATTGTTCATTTTGTACAAGTTGAATATGTTGCATCTCAGAGTTCCCTTATTTTTGCTGCATTATCTCAACTGCTAGTTATGGTGTGTTTTAACTTTTCCTTTATCATGTGATTTTTAAGGGCTTTTTTTTTTAGTTGTTTCTAAAATCAGTATTGGTGGCTTTCCTTGAAAACCAGTACTTCCACAAACTCAAAGTCAACTTTTGAGGAGAAGTTCCTTTCAAAGCAGCATCAAATTTGAGGTTAGTTGCTCCTTGCAATATCATTTTACAATGTTTTGTTATGAGCATGCTCAGGAGACTAGCAATTTTAAGGACCATTGTGCAATTTTTCTATGTAACTCGTCAATTGTGGTTGTTTCTTATTTATTAGCTAGCTTAACACTAGGTGGTTCAGACCTTGGAAACTAAATAAATCAGATGATTATTGGATTAATTTTTATCTTCCATAGTCCTCTGATTATACTTTGCTTTTTATTTATTAGCAAGCTTTACACGGGAAAAAGAAAAAGAAAGAAAGAAAGCCTCGCAAAAATGAATGCTGGTCTGATTTTGCCTGTAAACTTTCCCCCAATAGCAAAGAGGACCTTGGCCTCTGATGCTGCATGTAGGACACTGACTTCTATCCATGTCCACTATTGAAGAAAATGAGAACCGCTTGATTGAACTTTAAAGAAAGATTCATTGCATCATGCTTTTCATTTTCTCCCCCTCTCTCTCACACACAAGTTACTCACATACTGGTGGACTTGAATTCGTTTACTTTCCCATTACCCCATTGCAAAATATGCACATTATGACTTTGGTCTATCGGTTTGTTAATACTTAGCACCAGTTTTGAAAATTTATTCCTCACCAGTTTTGGCCGCAATATCATTGCTCCTTTTGAAGGTATTCATTTTTTGACATAATATTTAGGCCAATAAGAGTTGTGAATTCTACCACATGCATAATTAATTGTTGGCCGCAAGTATCTTTCAGGTCCCTCTCTCACACACACACACCACATACATATAGAGAGAGTAGTAAGGGAGTCAAACAGAAAAGTTTGCTAACATATTGGGAGAGTGATAAGGTAATGATTGTGAAAGCCATAACCACACCTGCTTACCTATATCTAAAGCTAGTTGTTTTGTAATTCAAACATGTATTTAGTCACATGTGTAACAAATCTTATACATACCAATATTCTACTTAGATCATCCATGATAATATTTTCCTCAATTGGTACTCCTTGATCACAATTGATGGACTCACATCATACCATACCTTTTTGGTAATGAGTGGGTGTATCACATCATTTATTATTCTTTTTTTTTTTTTTTTTTTTTCTATTTAGTTGATGCCAAAATAGACGAGAACAAAACCATTCTCATTTCAGATCTTCTAGTATTGGCATATTTGACGAAAGCCACAAAACCTCATTTACATCTCTCATTTAAGATCTCACTAGTCTTTTTTTTTTTTTTCATATCAAAGTCTTCTTAAATGCCAGCTAGCTAGGAACCATTCACCTTTACTTTCTTTATTCTAATGCCTTTTTGTTTGTATTGGTGTCTGGCAGATAGAGGTTCAACTCAGCAAAGAAAACAATCTTTTGAGGATTATGCTGATGATGGGTGTGTTGATGAAGTGAATGATGTGGTTTTCATCCATTGTCAAAACTCATTGGAAAAGAATTACATTCTCACTTCAGCTACAGTCCTCTCCCTAAAAAAAGGTCAGCTTTCTATGCTAGCCTTGGCTTAATATGGTTTCAAACTTTTCAAATGTCAAAAAAGTGCTATATGGTGTAAGAAGAAACAAAAAGGATATGGATTGCATTAGCATGATCTTTCCTTTTTCCAACTTGCTTTTGAAATTCTTATTTGTTTTGATTTTTGATTTTTTTTTTTGGGCCCCTCAGAGCTAGAATTGAAACGATGAGTTCAATCTCTAAAAGCCTGCAATGCAGCCAAAGAGTAATTGAGATAGTCGCAATGGCTTCAACTCTATTCATGAATAGTTCTAACTTGATGAAAGCTTTACTGCTTTTGTTTCCATTCCTTGTTTTGGTTGTATTGATGTATAGATACCAACTAGGATTCTCCATTATGTAATTTTTCTGATGTACCCAAAAAAAAAAATTGAAAAGTACTAGTTTACTTCTTTAATAGTACTAACAGTAGATTTGCTTTTTTGGTTTTTGGTTGGCTCTAAACATATTTATAGAGTCTATTTGAGACCAGTTGCTTGTTGCAAGTAGTCCTCTATTGAATCAATTTAAGGCTTGCCAGTAGTCCTCTAACAGTATATTTTTGTTACATTTATGATAATACGTTATGACTGAAGATGAATGAACTACACAACTCATGACTCAACCCATGTGAACATGATTTCGATTGCTGAGAACCTTCAAGCTTTTTGTTGATAAAATGAAAATAGAAGAGTATGCAATGATCTCCTACATGTTGTCAACGTTGAAACGAAAATAAAAAATGGTTGGGCACAAGTGCACCACCGTGTTTGGTCTTGATAATGAAAATTGGGAACTCATCAGTAACTTCACTATTTGATTCTTCTTCTGCATCCTCTTCTACACTGTTCTTATTCGAATGAGGCATTAACACAATTTTGACGATTGTGGTGGTGGTTATAAGCCCTCATTAACCATATATTTATCTTTACATGACTTCTACTTATGTCTAATTAATATTTTTATCCCTAATTTTCCAGCTAAACATTCTGATTACAATCACATCACAGAGATCATAAGTACCAATATGTAATCATCAGCAGTCCTGGAAATATTTGCAGTTCAAAACAGAAATCAATAGGATGCATGCAAATTTCACTTGCACAGATTGAATACTGCAGAAGGGAAAGGGGGCTTAGGATTCACAAATTTAACATTCAATTCCATGAATAGAATGCATCTTCCCTAGCTGGGTATGCCTCAAAATCTTGTACTATACATAATCTAATTATTAGCTATCAATTGAATAATACTGAAATTTACACAATCTTCTGTGTGCATGTCCTGTAACTGAAAGCCCCAAGTTCTGCCTTCACTTCTCTAGTTCTCTTACACTTCAAAATGGCAATTACATCATCTACTGGCAGACTTAACCATTACAGTAAATGTATCAGTAGATATTCAGTCATACTAGTTTGACATCTTGGTACCTTGTATCTTTATAGTATTAGTTCATTATCCTCTACAAGAGTTATGTACGTGCTGGAGTTTTGACATAGAGCTTGGAAATAAATCCCCTATAATAAAGTTCAGTTACAATCTTACATAAAGTGAAAACAATTGAGACCATTTGTAAATTCTTTGACTGAAATGAAAATTAATCTATGAATTTGTCTGTTCTACCAATAGAGCCTTGAAAGAATTGTTAAAAATCAAGCACCGCCTCTCTCACTCTCTATAGAGCTTTCTAGAAATTTCTAGAAGTTTCTCTATGTCTTTCTAGAAGCTTCTCTCTAGAGCTTTCTCTCTCTATATATAAATTTCTAGAGAGTTCCTAGCGCAAGGTAAATTCAACCACCTTCTTATGTTGTCTAGAAGCTTGGTGAATGACTGATTACAAGAATTCCCTAGAAGCTTACAAGCTAGTATGAGCAATGGGTCTCATTGTGAGTGTGAAGCTAAGTGTGAAGTAAATAGCCATTCTCCTAGGTGTCTAAGAGTGAGGTGTGTGCAAATGGTTTCTTATGAGAGTGGATGTGTTGTAAGCTAGTGTATGTGAGTTTTTAGTGAGTTTTTCAAACTAAACAAGAAATGAATTAGAAGCATTGTGTAGCACCATGAGGTTGGGCAGAGTTATTTTGAGGAAGGGGATGGGGAATTGAATATCAGGAAGTTTTTGTGCTCTGTTCTGTACTTCATGTTATGTTGCTATACACCCTAGAGTGCCACTGAGCTCAAAAGGTCAATACGACTCCTCTATGCCACTTTTTGATATCGTACATTGGGAGAACTCAAGCTTCACCTCAATCCTATGATTTTTCTTGTTCTAACAGTTAAGAATTAAAGCTTCACCTGAATCCCATTATGAAAGCAAACTGGTGCGCACACCATGATACTTTCCTATCTAGGGATTATATTGATTTTCATGATATGTGAAGTCTTGCTCTGGTCTTATTTGGAACTCATCAATAACTTCACTATTTGATTCTTCCTCTGGTCTTATTTCCAAAATTGCATCCTCTGCCACATTGCTCCCACTCTTCAAATGAGGCATTAACAAAATTTTGACAATTGTGGTGCTGACTAGAAGCCCTCAATTACCCATATATTTATTTATACATGACTTCTTCTTAAGTGTAATAATATTTCATATGATTTGCACATGCATGGTGATTGGTCACCTTTTTGTGATATAAATTGATCATTTGGACATAAATTGGCATCGACATTTTATTATATGAATGAGCCAATAAGAATTTGCTTGTCCAAGTCTACCTTAGTTTTCTAGTTTGTTGGTTTCTATGTTGACTTGGTTTCAAAATGATTATTACAGAGCTCAACATCATATCTTGTTTCATTGGCTGGCTAGCTATCGGGAATAGTTTCACCACTCAAGAATCAGCTTGTGTTTCATGCAGAAGCATCTTAGAGAGAAGATTTTTTATTTATTTTTAATGCTCTTTCAATTGAAGGATTCGGAAGGAAATCATCTGGTGTTGCCTCATTAAACATCCTAAGTGTTATTTATGTGAAATAATTGATTGGGGGCAAAAGAACCTGAAAGGTAGAAGTCTTAAAGTTATGATCTGCAAACTGGCTTGAGGAGCGACTAGCATCAAAGGAATGCAATATCGCATTGTGGGCAGAGTAAAAACAGAGTAAAGAATAGTGCAGACTGTTAAGTGGGAAGTTAAAGCTCATGTGCAGGCTAAAGAAAGCTACTGCTACTCAATTTTGAATGAGCTCTTTGTTGTAAATGGTGAATCACTCTCTGTGGTAAACAAAAATTATGATCAGTGAGAGGTGTGTTAAACTAGTTATGAGTGTCTTAGTAGCTGTTGGCTGGATTATTTGGTTTGCTGCATTCTCTATTTAATTGTTGGCTGGTCAGTAAGCAAAACATTTGAGGTTGCCCCATGGCAGTTATTTATTTTTGTTGCATCACATTATCCTCTAAATTCATTGTAGAGTGAATTTTTTCTTCTTATTTTACTCTTATTATTTTCCAATACTTATAATTGATATCTACTAGCTGATTTTTTTATTGTAAATGTAGAAATTTTATATGCAAAGATATTACCAATTTTTAGTAACTTACATGGTAGAGATGAACCCCTCGTTCTTAATATTAAGACATTGACAAATTTGGTTATAAAAAACCTAGTCAAGATAAAGTTTAGGCTAATCTAGTTTAGTATCCACACAAATGAAAGCCTAATTATTATCTACCATTTGGAAACACAACAGAAAAGTTTGAAACAACCATGAACAAACTATGATCCTTTTCTTTAGAGCAAACTCAGAGAGTTAACAACAAGAAATAAACATGTTCATCCCTGTGTTTCTAACAACCTTGACATCACTATCATCCCCCAAAATATCCTTGCCCACCTGCCCTATAACCACTGCCTCCACTATCTGTTAACACTATCTTAAGATACAAAATTACAAACAAGACTCCTACTAGGGTACCTCCAATATTGTGTTGGAAATGATACTCACCATAGTGTTACTGTTCAATGTGACTTGAGTTAGTATTTAATGTGGATATTTTTGAGTGTATGATACCGACCATGGGGTTACTGTTTATTGTGGTTACAAGTTACTGTTACTACTTACTAGAATACAATTTGAATATTTTGATTGTTTGGGTTTTGTTTATAGACTTTAAACCCAAATAATATAGGTTCTTAGTATGAAGTTTTTGATGAAGAATGATTTACCTTCATGTAATTTTGATTTATTATAACTTATAACGAAAGAGTTTTAATGCATGAATTTTTTGTTGTTTGTTGTTAGGTTTAATAAAAATAAAAATATAATGAATTGCAAAAGTTTTTAATCGAAATGTTAAACTTCCAATTTCTATGCAGTTCATTATGGAAGATTTGTAGCAATTGACTCCTCATGTGCTGCCTAGGAGTCCAAACTTAGCAACCTTTCTTGACTCTTGAGCCCCTACTTGATTACAGCAGGGGTCACGGACTGCAAGAAGGGTTTGGAGTCCAAATTTGAAAGCACCAATTGAAAACACTTTAATAAAGAGAAAATGAGACACATGAACTAAACATATAATATTGAGACATTAAATGGATGGTAAACAAAAAGAGATGGAAAAGTCTACCAAAAGATTAAAATTAGACAAGCCATGACCCATGAGGCCAGTCATCATCAAGACAACTTGCAATATTGTTTTCTGCTTTTGTAAACTTAAGAATAAAAAACCATTTTTAAAGAAAAAGACTGATTGCTACTTTTCCCTGCTTTGAAATATTTATGATAGCAATGACCACAATGCTCAAAATCAGAGTTTTAGATTTGTCTTTCCATTTCATGTACAATTTTTTTTTTTTTGAACTTCCCACTATAATTACCGATATGATCATGCTCACGTAGGGTGTCCAATCCTATATTCATGTAGCTTTAGACCTCTGTAACATGAAATAAAGTCTCTAGCTTCCACTACTCTTGCTTGCCTTCTCCTTTATACCCTGACTTTATTTCTCTGCCCCCAATGGGTGGCCTTGGGCAAGGGTGAGATGGGCGACCACCCTAGGCCTCACCTCAAAATTAGGTCTTATCCCTAAAAATTTTAAGCCTTTATTGAAAAGCCTCAATATATTTATATATACAAAAATTAAAAAAGCTCATATATTTAAAACAAGCTTTTAAATTAAGCCTTAATAATAATTTATTTCTCTAACTCAAGTATGTATGAGAACAATTTTTGGTATTTATTTGATGTGAAGAAGCTAACTTCACTAAATTATGATAATTTGAAAAAACTATTATGTTAATCTTGAAGGTTTTTTAAAACCTGATAATTTTTTTGATCTTGATGGTATTGATTTATTTTCAGACTTAAAAGTCTTACAAGAGATTTTACCAAAAGAAAAAAAGACAACGACAAATATACTTAATTTTATCAATTGAATTGTTCTAAATGCATCTATTGCATATAGAATATTATTGACTATACTTGTCACAGTCGCATCCATTGAAAGAAGTTTTTCAAAGTTAAAATTATAAAAATCTTACTTGCGATCAACTATGTCACAAGAAAGATTAAATGGATTAGTCATATTATCTATTGAACAAGATTTGTTAGAAAATATTGAATATAAAAGTTTAATTAGTAATTTTGTAGCAGAAACCGTATGTAGAGTAATTTTTCAATGATTTTTTTTTTTTTTAAAGATAGAATGCCTCATTTTTTTGCACCGCCCCAGGCCTCATAATTCCCAGGCTCAGCCCTGCCCCCAAACAATAAGCACTTGCTTTTGTGAAGAATCCACCTTAAAGAAATTTAGTTTATGGTTGAAATTTGCAAAGATGAGATAATTTCTAGAGAGTCATAGAATATGGGAAAAAAATAAAATTTAAAGTCCAGTGTGTTCTAAAGAGGTTAAAACTTTCTATTATACTTTGGAAGATTATTCAAAATAGTGTTGATGATAGGACAACAATATCTTCAACACCTTTTATTTATTATTATCAGTAACATTTTCATGACCACACAAAAAGCAAAATGTATAAACAGAAAGAAAAACAATTCCCCGAAAGATACTTTGAAACTTGAGAGCTGAAGAGCTATACATCTAATCCATATTTTAATAACATCTAGAGAAAAAAAAAAAAAAAAAGTCAAATCATAATACAATTACAAATAACCAAGAAGAATTCAGAAAGATATAGACAAAAGCAAAGACCCAATAAAATTAGGCAAAACAACTCCCAAGATGATGTTTCCATTACTGTCCCCTGGTAACAAATTTAGTCAAGTTTGATGTGGTGCTATGGGAAGCTTAGTAAAGAATGGAATTGAGGTTATTGAAATCGTGGTCGGCAATTATCTAAATCTGACGGAAGAGATCACATGTCTAACTCAAAGAAATTTGACCAAGGAAATGGCATGCAATAATAACAAATTGCAACACTGAAGATTTTGGGAGTTTTACAACTCCATTATCATACTTTTCAGTTTTCACACATACATATATATATAGATATATATATATATATATATATTTTAATATTATATATATATATATATTATTTGGGACTTTCACAATAATACCATCATCATTTTCATACATACAATAATTACAACTATTGTAGTATCCTCTACCCACCTGCCTTAATTATCACCCCATATCATATCATATGCACACGACATCAATTACCTTTAAACAAATTCAAATGGGCCAAAGTGGCATGGTCATCAGAACCATATAACAAATTGGCATTAAAAATCGGAGAGATAGACTCGAAGACTTATTTATTTATTTTGATTCAAAAGCGATAGTTATATAGATCATAATAAATCAGTCTGTACAAAAGGAAAGAGAAAGGAGGGGCAGTCCTCAATCCAGGTACATGCCCCATCCTTCCCGAGAGTTTTAGCCACACGATTACATTTATTTGGAATGATGGAAAAAGTCACTGATCCCATTTATGTGCCAGAAGCTCTTTGATGTCTTTAAGTATCCATCCCACCTCAGTGCAACACCCTGTGCTATTTAGAATCAAGGAGACTAAAGCTGCATTTGGGCATTCAAGAAGGAAAGTATTAAAACCAATGTCTTGACAGAATTGTAAGCCCCACCAAACTGCTTTTGCCATTCTCCAATATTAATTAAAAATATGATATAAAAACAAACAATCTAATAAAAAAATATATATGATATAAAGTCATATCATAGTATTAGTGTACCGGAGCTGCTGTCAGCTACTTCTTAGCAGGTTCTGATATTTGCATTAAATAATTAGTTTGATTAGTCATAACCATATAACATTTGTTATCTTTTGATCTCTCTTTTGAATGAAATACACTATCTGTTCCTCAAAAAAAATAAAAAATAACATATTGGCATTAAAAATTGGAGAGATAGACTCAAACATTTCAACCTCACCAATATTAATTAAAAATATATACATTTTCTTAGCAGGTTCTGCGATAGTGTATTTGCATTAAACAAGGTAAATAATTAGTTTGATTAGTCATATGAAAATACAAAATTAACCCTAAAATAGAAAATTGGATAAAAACGTGGACAAGAAATTCATTTCCTTGAACTATCATTCATTTAGATAAGCCTCTAAAGCCTCCCAACACCTATTCCCTTTCTCTCTCAAATCCCATTTTCATTCACTTTCACGACCCCTGCATCTGGAAGTAGAATCATTTACAATTCCGAGAAGAATTTTCATCACATCTTTCTTTTAGTGAGAGTGAATACATGCAAGAACATATTCATCTATACTCTAAAATATAGCTAGCTAGGCCCTTTATTGTTTGCAACTGCAGGACTCTAACAAGAATAAATTTACACATATATACATACACACAAAACCAACTCTTTATGCTGGCCAAATCAGATTGGAGACAAATAATCAGCAAAAATATATATCATGCATACATATTGAAGTTCCCATCTTCTTTCATCATTTCATCAAAATTCAATTGGACGGCCATTTCGAGGTATAATCATTAGCATTTATAAATTATTATTATTTTGTTGAAGTTAATAATTTTTTTTTTATTTACAGAGGTGTCGATTTGAAACATTGAAATATATGGATTTCCAATCTTGTAAAAACATTAGGAAAGTACCTGACTTACTAATGATTGCCCCAAACATAAAGGAGTTGGATCTTTATAATTGTGAAAATTTAGTTGAGGTTCATGACTCCGTTGGACTTCTTAATAAGCTTGAATACTGGAGGCTCGTCTATTGCAAAAATCTTAAAATTCTTCCAAGAAGCCTCAAGTTGAAATCTCTTAAAGAGTTTTATCTCTATGGCTGTGAAAGTCTTGAGAAGTTCCCCGATATCCAGCAAGGAACGGAAAGATCAGCACTGCCTTCATCAGAACTACAAGGATCTCTCGAGTTAAGCATATGTTGTAAAAACCTCAAAGAGCTTCCAAGCAGCATCTCTAATTTACAAAATCTGTGGGAGCTCCATTTGTCTGATTGTGATGGATTAAGTTTTCCAAAGGGCATGGATACTTCTGTTTGCTTCCCCAAATTAGAAAGATTAAGTTTCTATGACAGCAACACTACTACCCTCCCTGAAATTGCTAGTATATTTCCTCAATTAAAGATCCTTGATATTGACGGGTGCTGGAACCTTCGGAAAATTCCAACGCTTCCACCATGTATACAATCTATTAATGCAAGAAACTGCTTTTCATTGGATTCACAATCCAGAAGAGGATTATTGAGTCAGGTCTCTCTCTCTCTCTTAAAGTTATAGAAAGAATCAATTTTGTTTAACTATCCCAAATATATTACTACTTTTGCTAAACTGTAGTTTCTTAAATTTGCTATTTGCAAGCAGTTTGGGGAATTTCTAGGGCTTCCACAAAATATAGTATGTGCAAGAAGATCATCGTATCAGGCCTCTGCATCTAAAACGAAATCTACGGTTGGATATGACCTTGTACTTCCAGGAACTAGGATTCCAAAGTGGTTCAACCATCAAAGTGTGGGAAGTTCCATATCATTCTCGGTTGGTCGGGAATTCCCACCATTGGCTTTCTGTGTTGCTTTAAAAGTGAGATTCAAGGTTTCTGAGAAAACTACAGATTCAAGGTTTAATTGTTCTATTTACACTTTCATCAATGGTTGTAAGAAGAAGCTCACGGGTATTAATTTACCCCAAAATTCATCATCTTTTATGTGGTTTCACTATAGAAGAGTTAATGATAACATAATTCTAGATGAACGGAATGACGTTAAAGTTTTGTTTGTAATTTCAAATTATGATCCTAAAATAAAAGAAGTTACAATAGAAAGGTGTGGGGTCCATGTAGCATGCATATGTTCTCCTCAAAATTTTGTTGCAAATAAGGTGGCCTGCATAAGAATTCTTGAAAGATTACAAGTTTCATTGGACGAAAGATTAAAGATGTTTTTATGCAAAGTGGCTGCAGAGGTCCTTCCCTTTGAACAGAAGCTGCCAAGATGCCCATTGCCCGCTTTGTGAAATAGCAGAAGATTCTGTTTTTCATCTATTTCAATGTTGTCCTTACGCCAAAGGAGTGTGGTATGGTGGTAGATGGGGTTTTCAGCTTGAAATGATTCAAGCTCAATCTGTAAAGGAATTTGTTAAACATATAATTGACCCCCCAGGTGAGTTACTAGCAGAACGCGTCACCAAAGATGAATTCACGCTATATGCAACACTGGCGATGAAAATTCTTTGGGATGCACGGGAGGAAGCTCTGGTTTCGAGCACTAAGGCCAGCATATACCAGCTAGCCCATCGTCTTAACAAAGAGTACGTCTATTACTCGAGATCACTTGAGATTACAAGGGGAACTGAAGAGCAAAACAGTGGAAGTGGTTGGACAAGGCCACCTGATCAATGGGTAAAGCTTAATTTTGATGCATCATGTGATCAAAATAATGCAGGCTTGGCTATTGTTCTTAGTGATCAAGAGGGGAATGGCAGATCAATCAGACGTGGCATAAGCCTCTGCAGTAAGATGGGCAACGCCATTGGCAAAAGAGGAGAGATTTGAGCAATTTGTGGTATAGGGTGACACAGCAAACGTCATCATCTTCACTGTAAATCTAGCTTGCAAGTTCAGATAGGAATGGAAGAGCATAATGAAGGATATTTTGGCTTTGGCTTCTTCCTCATTTAGGCATCATGTTAGATAATAATCTGAGCACTGGAGGCAAAGAGGGCCTTGACTTCTGATGCTGCATGTAGGACTCTGACTTCAATCCATGTCTACTATCGAAGAAATGAGAAACTCTTGATTCAACTTCAAAGAAACATGCCAAGGTACTATTATTACATTGAAACTGTTTGCTATTATGTTTTTTAATTTCAAAGTATGTCTCCTTTAGTTTTATTGTTTTGTTTGCATCTTAAATTGTGCTAATTGTAATCAGTTTGGAGAAAAAATAGGGCTTCCATTTGAAATTTGAAGTATGTGTTCCCCAAGTGTATCATGATTCATCATTTACATCAGGTCTATCAATTTGTTCTGCAGCATGAAAATGAACCTGAAATGTTTCAAGCTCACTTTTGAAGGTACTCATTTTTAAACACAGTTTGATGTTTAAGAATAATTGAACAGTTCTTGATGCTGGGGTCGAATCACTCTAAGTTGTCTTTTCTTGCTAATGGCAAGAATTTGCATCTCTCTCTCACATATACACACACTTCAAACTTAGGAGGTCTAGGTTTGTGCTTTCCCTTCTTGATTGAACTTCAAATGAAATAAATGCCCATGGTACTATTAATTCAAACTTTCTAGTTTATGTTTTTTTAATGTTAAGAATTGATAGTTGCACTATATTTCATCTTCACTTCTCCATGTATTACAAAGTATGTGTTTTATTGATTTTGATTTGCAGCTTTGAGCCTGTTTGCTTTTGTAGAAACTGGAATAACTTGAAGAGCCAACCTTCTGCTCTGGAAGCACCCCTGGAAAACTTCAACTAGAAACTCCATCACCTGAAGAACTAATTTAAAATAAAAGCAGCTTGGAATACCTTAAATAATCCTAGCATTAAACTCATTGACGACTTGACAGAGGACAAAAGTATTGAAAATGAGTGTTTTCTTCACTTTCTCGTCCACACCAAAGATGGATTTTTCCCTAAATTGTAGCATCATTAAGATTGTTATCAATCTGGTTATAAATTCCTTTGATCGACCCACAGATGGCTTTACCATTATTTCATTGTTGGGTAGCTCAGTGGCCAAGGCTGAAGCTCCTCCAATGTATCCATTATTAGGTTCACCTGTAATAGTTGGACTGTAGTTAGTGACTTTATCAGAAGAAACAGCTGCAAAAAAGTTCCCATCCAGAAGTGAAGTTACCATCCCGGATGACAATGTTTGAGTTCTCTATTTTGGATTTCATCAACCCTTAAATAATTATTTATTTGATTCTTCATCATTTTGTACAATTTGAATATATTTGCATCTCAGACTTCCCTTATTTTTTCTGCATTATCTCATATGCTAGTTCTGGTGTTTTCTACCTTTTCCTTAATCATGTGATTCTCTTATTTTTAAGATTTTATTTTTTCATTTGTTTTGAAAATCGGTATTGGTCGCTTTCCTTGAAAACCAGTACTTTCACAAACTCAAAGTCAACATTTCCAGAAAAGTTCCTTTCACAGCAGCATCAAAGTTCAGGCTTGTTGCTCTTTGCAATCGCTTTTTACAATGTTTTGTTAGTGACCCTGCTCAGGAGACTAGGAATTATAAGGTCTGTTATGGAATTTTTGTATGTAAATTGTTAATTGTGGTTGTTTCCTATTTATTAGCAAGCTTAACACTAGAAGGTTCGGATCTTGGAAGCTAAATAAATCATTTGACTACTGGATTTATTTTGATCATCCATAGTCCTCTGGTTATACTTTATTTCTTATTTATTAGCAAGCTTAACACTATCTTAACATAGCCTAACAATATAGGACAAAAAAAAGAAAGAAAGCCTTGCAAAAATGGGCGCTGCGGTTGAATCTTTGTGGTCTGATTTTGCCTCTGATGCTGAATGTAGGACGTTGAGTTCTATCCATGTCTACTATTGACGAAAAATGAGAACCTCTTGTTTGAACTTCAAAGAAATCTGTCAAGGTACTATTATTACATTGTGACTGTTTTCTATTATGTTTTATAATGTCAAGGTATGTCTCCTTCTTTAGTTCTATTGTTTTATTTGCATGTTTGAGTGCTTTTGTCACTTATCTTTCTCTCTCTAAATTAAGTGGCTCATTCGTATGATTGAGTACCAATCCGAAAGTAAAGTCGTTAAAATTGTTATAGAAAAAAATTTGAAGTTGTAAAGGTTAATGGACAAGTCAAGTATGGGCAGCTGAAGCTAATAAACTAAACAAATATTCTTTTCTTTGATCATTGAATGTGTTCGACATAATTGGTAGGTCTTTTAGTTTCACAACATATCTTTTATTCAGAAAAAAGAGGGTCAGAATAGATTAGACATTTGCATGCTGTTCTCTAACTCATGAATCTGATTCTATAGTATCTTGAGCTTCTCTGCAATATTTCCTTCTCCTATTTCTCCTCTTTACACTAGATCTCATAGTTTATGGACATCCTTGCTATGCTTCCCCTTAAGTGGAATCTCCATTGGCAGGGGTTTAGGAATTAAAGTCTTCTAGTGTCGAGATATCCTCGTTTACCACATCAAGACATAATTCCATATTGTTGGCAGCAAGGGTATCAATAACTTGTGTAATGTCATATCAACTGTATTGTCAACTCTAATATTACATATTTTGTATATAAAACTACAAACCTTGTAATATCAAAATAGATGGTCCGACATATGGCAACAATTTCAACAGATTATGTGTACTCGGTGGAGATATGTAATTGAGGATAGTATTAAGACCATCGTAACTGAAAATCTCCAAAATGTGTTACGTAACCTCTGTTTTTTCTTTCTAGGAAATGCATTAAATCAGTCAAAGCATATCATATCCTTGCTCTTGTCTCTACCTCATTGAAAAAATAAATGAGGAAATAAAAATGGACACCATCTGTAGCTTTCTGTTCCTCAAAATGATTCATATTCCATCTCTTCCCCAACTCATGTAGTTCTTGACGATTTCAATCTATCATTTTGAAATGGCGTACAAAGTGGACGACAGAGAAAAAAGCAGACTAGTGTGATTTATCTAACTATTATAAAGAAAATGGTAATGAGTTTTGATTTTATCCTACAATTTTTCATTTTATTATGAAATGAATCACGCTCTGCTTAAATTTCTACTGCCCCTGCCACATAAGTTGAGATGATCTTTAGGTGGGAACATGTGGAATTGCATTTTTCCTTTAATTTTTTCCTACTTTAGAAAGCATAAATTTTCATCTTCCTTTGGCTAATATTGTTGTTCTCTTTCCATATTACTATTCTACTTAGATGTACCATGATTTGAGCATTGTTGCAAAACTTTGGGAGCTTGGTATTCTAGTAGTTTCTCCTTATTGAAGCAAATTAAATTTATAGTCTGGTCTTTTGACATTTGGTAATTTTTTTTATACTAATTATCTAACTGACTAAAAGATTGCAAAATGATTTCATTTGCAGTAGCGAATCTGTAATTACCTGTAACTTGTGCAACTTGTGCATGTGTATGTGTGTTTTCCTCTTTCCCTAACTAATGGCAATTGTTGGCATTATTAATTGTTTTCAATATGGGTGCAGTCATGAGGTTACTTTAAGCCGAGCTTTGGTTACATATACTTCATTGTAATTTTACTTAATATGATTTAAGTCTTTCTGTATTGCTGATATGTTAAATATGACAAAATAAATAAGATTGAACTTGGACTAATATTTCAGTTAGCGAATTTTGGGGTTGATCTAGCCAAGCTTTGCTACAATGTGGCCTTTCTCCTTTGAGGACTGTACCATCAGAAGCTTGTCAAATGGGGTTGATCTAGCCATTACATAGACTTTAATCCTCTCTCCAGGTTAGTAGATTCTGAAAATTTCCCCTTCTACTACAGCTTCATTGTTCAAATCCTCATCATGATTGAGAATGCCACATTTAAAAGCTATAGCTTTTGCATGCAAATTTTCACTTGTCATTTTTTTGATGTTTAGTCTAGCAGCTCTGCTAGATGCTACAGCTGTTCTGACTACTGGATGACTTGGGTCCTGAAAACCAACCCTAATAGTGTTAGGCTAGTTTCTTTGAGCTTCTCTAGATCCTCTCCACTTTCTTCTTTGACTTCTTTATGGCTAAGGCAATGCATTGTAGGCTTTTTGCTACCATATTCTTAATAATGGTCCCAAGCCCCACTCCTTCCTTAAGCATGGATTTCAGTATCTATATTGTCTTAATAATTTGAGCACATGACAAGTATCATCTCAGATGTTGATCCCTTCCAGAGGGTGCATATAGTCTTCTCACTCTTCCGCTTTGCCAAAGCTCCACTTCTCTTTTTATTTAAATTGAAGATGTCGACATCGATTATCTCAAAATTCTGCTTGATTTCATTGATATTCATATCTAAATCGATGACAGCCCAAGCAAGTACTACTTTTGCGGTAGGACTCACAAAAATCTCCATAAGTGATACAAAATCTTTTTTTTTTTTTTAAATAGTACCAATTATGTTTAAACCAAACGCTTGTTGTCTTTTATCAAGAAAATTTGGTGCTTTTCTTAGGAATTGTACCTTCTGTCATTTCTTCTTTACCAAGCCAATATTCTGTTAGCTTCATCTCATTTATTGTAAGAGTAATAGTTATAGGCAGACCTTCCAGAATTGCGACCATCATGATTGTGACTGCTAGTCTGCTACAGCAATAAGGCATGATCAGTTATCATGCACTTCTTCCTCTAAACTTTGAGTTTAAAATATGAGCATGAATAATTATATTTAGAGCATCAAAGCAACACATGTTGCCACTTCATCTCTTTTATTATCATGAGCAAGGAATTTTCTTGTAGATGTCTAACAGTGTAAGCAAGCAAAATGCTAGTGTTATAAGCCTATTCTTATATGTCCTAAAACATTCCATCCATCGTCAGGGAAGTCTAGGGTGTGTCAAACATAGGGGCATATATATCAGCAATGAAAAAGCAGACAACAGTGGATAATCAGACTTACAGTTCTTTTTTCATTTAATAATCAGAAAAGACTTTGGATATGAAGACCATTATGCTCCTTTATATATGCAAATCCTTTCATTTTGGTATAATATTGTTTCTCCAAAAAAATTTCTTTTCAAGAACTTTCATCTGGTGCTTCATGATTCATTAGACTGCTTCAATCAAAAAAGCTTTCTGAAGACATTTCAATAGGCTTCTTCAACCTCTTCCCCTACTGCATTGTGTGATGGCATATTTTCTGATGTGTAACCTTATCATAACTTTTTTGCTTATGTGCAGTTTGGAAAGCTTTTTACATCATTAATCGGTACTCACATGCTGATATGACATCTCAGAGTTCCCTTATTTTTTCTGCATTATCTCAAATGCTAGTTCTGGTGTGTTCTACCTTCTCCTTTATCATGTTATTCTTGTATTTTTAAGGTTTATTTATTTATTTATTTTTTAATATTATTATTGCTTTACTTGTTTTGAAAATTAGTATTGGTGGCTTTCCTTCAAAACCAGTACTTCCACAAACTCAAAGTCAACTTTTGAGGAAAAGTTCCTTTCAAAGCAGTATCAAACTTCAGGTTTGTTGCTCTTTCCAATCTCTTTTTACAATGTTTTGTTAGTGACCCTGCTTAAGAAACTAGGAATTTAAGGTCTGTTCTGCAAATTTTCTATGTAACTTGTCGATTGTGGTTGTTTCTTATTTATTAGCAAGCCTAACATAAAGTAGTTTAGATCTCATATCAGTTTCTAAAGGCATTGTATACCACTAGAAACACTCACGATACAAGTTCATATGTAACATGTGTAATTTCATACTTGTTATACATAAGCATATTTGGTATGTACAACTGATAAATGTTTTTTTTTTTTTTTTTTGGGTGCATTTATGCTAAATGTAAGTATGTAACACATAGTTATTATTATGGTCGTGACGAGTTTTATAGATCAGAACAAAAACACCTCTTTAAAGCTAAAGGCAAAGAATACAAAAGGAAGAAAAACACTAAGAAAAGTCAAAGAAACAACAAAATACAAGAGACACTAGTAAAACCCCCAACCACAACAAAAAGAGTCAAAAAACAGCTCTAATACTGGGAAAGATCTTTTTCTTCAAAAACCCATATGCTCTCTCCAAATAATCCACATTAACATAAAGGTGTCCAAACCGAAGTTGTGTTTTCCAAAACAGTTGTACCACGTAGAAAAGGTTGATAATCTCCGGAAACACCCAAACAACCCCGAAAGCCCGCAAAACAGAATGCCATAAACCAGAACAGGCTGCAATGAATCATATGACTTGTCTCCCCATCCAAACGACACATACTACACCAAGCCATGTACAACATAAGATTGTCACAAGTGAATCTTGTGCCGACCACCCAAAGAAAGAAACTCGTTTGCCTTAACTCGCCAAATTTTCCAAGGGAATTTTTTTTTTTTGGGTGCATTTATGCTAAATGTAAGTATGTAACACATAGTTATTATTATGGTCGTGACGAGTTTTACTGCAAAGCACTACCAACTTGTTGAAAACACCATCGTCTATTCGAAAAAAGAAAAAGGGGGGTGGGGGGTTGAATAGATTAGACATTCGTGTGGTGCAGTGGTGCTCTCTAACTCATTAATCTGTTTCTGTAACACTGTGATCTTCTCCTCGAATATATCCTTTGTCTCTTTCCTCCCCTTTATACAAGGCCTCATGGTTTATGGACGTCCTTGCTATGCTGCCTCCATAAGTGGAATCTCAATTGGCAGGGAGTTCGAAATTAATGTCATCTGTTTTTTTTGTTTGTTTGTTTGTTTTTGTTTAGTGGAAGGAATTAATGTCATCTAGTGTTGAGAAATCCTCGTTTACCATATCAAGACATAATTTCAGATTGTAGGATGCAAGGGTATCAATAACTTGTGTAACATCATAGCAAACCAATTTGTCAACTCTAGCATTAACTGGTAAACAATCATACAAGTAGAAATCGTGTAGTAACTAAAAAGGCATCTCAAACCTTATTGAATCATTAACTGGTAAACAATGATGGAGGTAAATTGTTCAATAACAAAATATATGCACCCACATATAGCAACAATTTCAGCAGACTAAGTATACCAAGCAGAGATATGTAATTGAGGTTAGTATTAGGACCATTGAGACTGAAAATCCCCAATTTAGGTTACATTGAATCAATCAACGTACAAGCATACCTCATCTCCACTAAATGCTTTCTGCGCTATGAAATTTTCCTTGTAGTCTTATTGTCAAATGTTAGTTGGTGGATTGGATTTACTGTTGGCACTTTTATGTTGCCTCTGAATCCGTTTTCATTATTGAAACTGTTAAAACATGATTTGTTACTGTAATGAACCATTTTGGCAATATCACAATTCATAAGCATCCATAATCTCTGTTTTTATTCCATAAGTATAACTGTAAATTAGTCAAAGCACATATCTACCCATTGTTTCATACCCATTGTTTCATATCCCTAGAAAGAAAATTAAGAAATTAAATATGGACACCATCTGCAGCTTTCTATTCCTCCACAATGATTCATATTCCATCTTTCCTTGACTCATCTAGTTCTTGACAATTTCAATCAATAATTTTGAAATGACCTACAAAGTGGACGACTGATATTGTGAAACACCAATAATTATGAGAAAAAAGCATACTAAAGTGATATATCTAACTTTAATAAGCAAAAGGTAAAGAGTTTTGATTTTATCTTACAACTTTTCATTTGATTATTTAGTGAAATTAAGGTTTTGTAATTTAGTACTTTTCCTTTCTCGTTTAGTCCTTTATCTTGCTACTAAGAAGTTATGGGAAGTGGGAAACTAGTATACAATTTGAATATTTTGATTGTTCGGGTTTTGTTTATAGATTTTCAACCCAATAAAATGGGTTCTTTGTATGAGCTTTTTGATGAAGATTGAAGAATGATTTAGGTAGATGATTTACCATGTGATAATTTTGATTGGTTATAACCATATACAAGCATTGAATGAGTTTCAATGCATGAATTTTTTGTTTGCTTTATGCCACTGTTGTTAGGGTTAATAAAAATAAAAATATAATGAATTGCAAAAGTTTTTAATCGAAAAGTTGATCTTGCAACTTATTTTTATGCAGTTCATTATAGAAGATGAGAGAATGGAAGAGTTTTAGCCATTGACTCCTCATGTGAGACTTCGGAGTCCAAACTTAGCAATCTTTCTTCAGCCCCTGCTGTAGTGCATTTAACCAATCAGCATTTCCCAACAGCTGCTGAGGGATCCATCATGTATACTTGATTACAGCTGGAGCCAGGGACTGTAAGAACGCTCATCATATGCCATCTCCATTTGTCTAGTCAACATACCTACATAAAAGGCCAAAATTCCAACAGGATAACCAGACCTGCTCAGCAATGGGGAAAGTGATAAGGTAGCTTTGGTTAAGAAGAAGAGCCTACCCACTGATGGAGAGAATAGTAAGGGACCTATAGTCTAACAAGCTTGCTAACATATGGGGAGAGTGGTGAGGTAATGATTCTGAAAGTTATAACTATGCCTGCTTACCTAAATCTGCAGCTAGTCGTTTTGTAATGTATTTGGTCATATGTGTAATGAATGTCATATTTTAGTATGGTCAATTGTTTCATTACCATCTTATATGAGAATACTGCAGAGGATATTGCAATAATATGTTAATGGAGTCTGCATACAAGTTAATAAAAATCCCATTTATCACATGACATATTAAATTTTCTGTGCAGTGCAAACACTTGTTTGAAGATGCTATATGAGGTTGATGTGTATGAAGTGGAGGCATTGGTGTTTGTCAGTGGCCAGAATAGCAAAGGGTACTTGTTTTGTTATAATTATAATGTGAAAACATTGTTTACCATATTGAGGGCTTGTATACATAAATAGGGGTTGATTAATATTTCTTTTCCGGTATGTCGTGGTACTTAAATCCCAAATATTGTAATAGGTGTACAAGGACAGTATTGTTATATAGTAAACTACTTACTTTCATTACCTATAACTTGACTTTGACAGACAACTTTGGGAATGTCGGATGTACCAAAAACAAAAAGCACTTGGTGAAGTACTATTTTACTTCTTTGATAGTATTAACTATAGATTTGCTTTTCGGTGTTTGGTTGGCTCTAAAGATATTTTATACAGTCTATGTGTGACCAATTGCTTGTTGTGAGTAGTTCTCTAATCAAGTCGAGGCAATTTTGTATTGCCTGTTTCTTATTAATAATACTTACCCGAAAAAGAATCTGATTTTTGTCTTGTTATATTTTTGTTACACTTATGTAGTTTTGTGGATAATCAATTATTTCACCGAAAATATTGGGAATTTGATTAGGGTTTGAATTATTTTCAATTTGATACATGTAAAGGGAGTTGCAAGGAATTATGTAATTTCTTTTTTAACTTTTGATTTTGTATTATTGATTGCTACATGCATGTAGAGAAGTCAATGTATACATAGGGAGCAACTATATACCATGTCTGTCATCAAAGAAATGCAATAACTCATTGTGGACAGAGTAAAAACAGAGGAAAGAATAGTGCAAGCTTTCATGATTAATAGTTTCATGAAAGCTTTAGGCAGAATTGCCACAAGATTTGTCTGCTTACTCGATCAAGCTCAACAATTTAATTTTGTTAATAAAAGCTTGTTCATCGAAAAAATTAAAAAACAACCAAGGATATGCAGCAGCTTCTTCACTGTTTGCTCCATTCCGTAGATAGCTTGTTTAATTGTTAGTGATCATCACATTGTCCTATTGTAGAGTGAATTTTTTTCTTAATAATTTTACTGCTTATTATTAACTGATAGTTATTGTTGATTTTACTAGTAGGGTATTTTTATTGTAAAACTAAAATTTTTGTATCCAAAGGCATTACCAATTTTTATGAACTTAAATGTTATCAATTTTAGTAACATAATGGCACCTGGTAAAGACGAACTCATAGTTCCTCTTAAATCTTTGACAAGCTGATGTAACCAAACAAGCTAACAAATTAGACCTGTTTATCTAATCCCATAAGCCATCAGATGCTAATAGCACAAACTTCGCATCTGACACAAGAGGTACCTGAAAAATGTATGGAGATGCAATAACCAAGTCTACATGGAATTGTACACTATACAAAATAAATGTATTCACTGTCAAATAAATATTATAAAGTCATTGGTTTGCTATGTTGTACCCCATAAACAAAACATCAAACATGTGGTCAGCATATCACCATTTGGTCTTAATGTATAAACTACAACAAATTCATATTCCAAGGAGAGACTTAGAGGAAGAACAATGGTTAATTAGACTTCTCAGCCGGTCAACACCCAAAACGACAACCACTGAAAGAGGTTTCAGACATAAACCAACACAAATCCACCGAGAAACATAAAGGAAATCATAAAATTAGAATAAGGAAGACTCACATTGGGTTGTTGTTGGGGCAACGGGTATTGAAAGGTTTAAATAGGAAATTGGGCAGATGAATGAGGTAAAGTAACAGTGAGATGCAATTTATATCCCAATCAATGTGTTTCTAAGCCAAGGTAGTAGCCCAAAGGCCCCAAACCCAATAAAAATGATATATCAATGACTAAGGATTAAAAATTAAATTTAGCAAAAAAAGGATTAAAAATTAAAAATTAAAAAAGAAAACATACTTCACGTGGGGTTCAGGACTGAAAAAATAAAAGGTGATTGAAAGTTTCTTTGACTTTTCATTACAAGGAGTATTTGGTTTGAAAGCATTTTTTATTTTTTATTTTTTTATCTTTTGTTAAAATAAAAAATTACCTTGAAAGTTAATCAGAAGAAACCAGGAAAGAGAGACAGAGATAAGAGAAAGAGAGAACAGAGAGGAAGAGGAATAACCAAGAATAAGAAGGCGAAGAAGACTTGTTGTACTTGTACCCCACCATTTCCATTTACCGCCCGAAATTACCACTAATTTCAATTCCCGGTACGTTTCAGACTTACTTTTTTAGTCTTCATATTTTTCTAAATTTGATATACACTGTTGGCTCAATTTTCATAAATTACATCTAAAAAAAAAAAATTTGCCTGCCAATTGAAAAATAAGCACAAAACGCGTACCCAAGAAATTTCTTCATGTTATCAAGTCTTCTTGGCCTCACAAGTCACAACAACTTGACTACCATTCATTTCTTTGACTTTGTCATTCCCATTCTCTCTCAAATTTATTGAATTGTCTCTTCTGAATTTTCTCTGCGAGCTTAACATCACTTTTGATTGAAAAGCACTGTCACCAGGCTTGTCAACATGCCTCGGCTTTCTTTGTTCACAGGCAAGCAATGAGCCCATTAATTCTTGAATTGTCAAGGTTGAGAGATCTTTTGCTTCTTTAATAGCAGTAACTATATAATTATATTTTTTAGGATTGATAAGATTTTATTTTTCTCAACAACCCTTTGATCAACGCATTTGATTAACAAGTTCCATAATTCTTAAAAAATAATCTTCCATACCTCATGTTTCCTTCATTTTGGCATTCTCCAATTCTCTTCGGAGAGATTAAAGTTGAATGCTTATTATCTTACTGTCACCTTGAAATTATTTCTGTAAAAATTTCTCATGCATTCGTTAAGATTTGGTTAATTGACTCAAATACCCATATTTTTATACGGTAAATGTATAGTGTGTGTCAGAAAAAATAATCATATAATATAGTTTAACGGTGTCCATAAAACATTTGTTAAGGAAGCATTTAATACTTCCACTTTATGAGCATTCGTAAAATTTTAACATTAAAAAAAAAAAAAAAGAGCTTGTAAGGCATTTTAGTCTCGTTTTATTATTTTAATATTAAAAGTTTACTATTTTCTATAAAATGGAAGCATTTAATCTCTTGAACAAATTCCCTTAAGACATCCATTAACAAAATCCTATATATATAGGGTAAAACTTAGGTACAGTTCCTTAGGTTAGGTATATTAGGTTCCCCAATTGAATTCAAACACATGGTTGCATTAACCAATGAAACACAAACAATGTTATCTTTTCCAAGAATATTTAAATTCAATATATTTGAATTCAACTAGAACCTAATATACTTGACTTAAGGAACTGTACCTAAGTTTTACTCATATATAATATATAAAAGTAGAATAAAAAGTGCATTAAATACTTCTTTAACAAATAACCTAAAGCATCTGTTATCATCGTAGTAGCTGAAAATGCATTAACTTCAGTGTTGAACAAAGGTGTCACCCCAATATGAATACTTGCATGCGTTTGGCAGGGGAAACAAGAAAGTCAAGAGAAGAAAAGAACCTCTCGAAATGGCCCAGAAATAGCTTACATTGGTACCTTGTTGCATGAATTATTTATTCAATACTCTTATACTACAATAAGTAAAACTTAGGTACAGTTCCTTAGATTCAAACACATGGTTGCATTAACCAATGAAACACAAACAATGTTATTTTTTCAAGAATATTTAAACTCAATATATTTAAATTCAACTAAGAACCTGATGTACTTGACCTAAGGAACTGTACCTAAATTTTACCCCTACAATAAATACGTACTCTTTCTCCTCACTTTGGAAAATATTTAGTAGTAAGGCTACAAATAAATACGTATCACAAAATGTACATACCATGAATTTAATTTGTGACCCACCATATGGGAACTACGCATTTGTAGTCTTGACTATGAATAATCTTCATTTACATAAATTGGGTCTCACTAACTAAATTTAGGGGAGACCCATCATTCAAGTGAGAAGTGTACATTTATTGTGTTCCAGACTACCGAATAATTTTATGTTGAAGGCCTATTGGCAACCACACAACAAGTAAAGTCTATCATACTATTAATTCCCTTACTGTGAAGTTGGTTCATAATTAATTTAGAGTTGTTTCATGATTAATTGTAAATTGACTAAATAAAAATGTGTTCCGTGCATTAATTAGCAATATGTAAGAAATACATTTTAGTCAAAAAAATGTTCATTTTATTATTTTAATGCATTAAAAGTTTACTATTATACATGTCAATATTGAAATTGGAAACATTTAATCTCTTGAACAAATTCTCTTAAGACATCCATTAATAAAATCCTATATATATAGGGTAAAACTTAGGTACAGTTCCTTAGGTTAAGTATATTAGGTTCCCCAATTGAATTTAAACACATGGTTGCATTAACCAATGAAACACAAACAATGTTATCTTTTCCAAGAATATTTAAACTCAATATATTTAAATTCAACTAGGAACCTGATGTACTTGACCTAAGGAACTGTACCTAAATTTTACCCCTACAATAAATACGTACTCTTTCTCCTCACTTTGGAAAATTATTTAGTAACACCATGCTACAAATAAATACGTAATCCACCCCTCACAAAATGTACATCTTATTATGAATTTAATTTATGGGACCCACCATATGGGGACTACGCATTTGTAGTCTTGGACTATTGAATAATCCTTCATTTACATAAATGGCGGGTCTCACTAAATAAATTTAGGATGAAACCCATCGTTCAAGTGAGAGAGTGTATATTTATTGTGTTCCATGACTACCGAATAATTTTGATGTTGAAGGCCTATTGGCAACCACAGAACAAGTAAAGTCTATCATACTATTAATTCCCTTACTGTGAGAGTTGGTTCAAAATTAATTGTAGAGTTGTTTCATGATTAATTTTAGTGACATTGACTATATATAACATCACGGCCCTATTGTGTTCCGTGCATTAATTAGCAATATAGTAATGCGTTAAAGTTACGACCTTTGTCTCACGATCAAAAAAATGTTACAAGCTTTGTCTTTTTCTTTACTTTTTTTCCAATTCCATAAAGGAGGAAATAATGCATCCTCCAGAACAAATACAATTGCATTTCTACTTTCATGGTGTAGTTTATATATACACACACCCTAAGTAACATTTATATTTGTTCTGCATGTATATTTGACCAGAAGGTCTATTATGATAAGCAACATTTCGAGAATAACTCAGGAAATGACTTGCCTTCACCACAGAAAATTAACCTGCAGCAATAATTAATTAATAAGTCCAATTTTGAAGGCCTAATGATTAATTAACAAAATCAATTAAACAATACTGATTATTATGGCATATGTTGTGCTCGTTTAATTGTCACTTCATTCTCCCAGAATAATAATTGGATAGAAAGTGAGATAATATATTTCAAACCACCAGTCAGTCCTTAGTTCAGTGCATTCAACACGGTCGGCCAGGTTTTTAGCAAGCAACAAAATGAAATCTCACGCGCTCTCCAACCTAGCTGTCATTTAAAATTAAAAAACTTAAAAGCGTATTCATAAAACTTAATTAATTTCCCCATCTTCCTTTCTTATAATTAATAAATGAATTTATAAAATAAATAAATAGAGGAAATATTGTAAAATTAGAAATTTGTAAGATGGACACAACCTGGGTTCTTCCATGGTCAAAAAGTATACATGCATGTGCAACCAAAATTGCATTGATAAACATCATATAATGACACGGTTGATTGCTACATCTTGGACTAAAAAAATTGTACCAATGGAACAAGTTCCAAACTTCCTTGGCATGGTGAATTTCTAATTGAGAAGCTTAGCCAGATCCACTCATTTGAGCATGAGAGTTTAAACAAGAAAATTCTTAGAATTCCACGTGCTAGAGCTGTGATTTACACAAATAATATTGTGGACAGCTTAGTTTTACTTTGGTGATAGGGTAAACATCGAAAATTAGTAAGTTGGAGTTTCTAGCAAGGCAGTCTTCTTTTTCAAATTCATATTGGTAGGAAGTTTTGTTATTTTTGTATTTGTGAATAAATGAATTAGTTATTATGATTTATTTTCTTTCAGAAAAGGATCCCTTTGGGACTATGGCTATTATTTGTAAATTTATTTTTGTGTGAAACATTGTGCACATTTTATAACAGAGAGGTTTTGGTTTTTTTGGACCTAAACCATGCCACATGCATGGTGTTAATCTTCATAGTTTAACTTCTAAAGGTCCTTAATTTGAACAGATTGATAGATTTGGATATAAAAGAAAAACCCTAATCAAGATAGAGTTTAGACTAACTTGGTTTAGTAGCCAAACTAAATGAAAGCCTAATTTATTATTTGCCACCTGGAAACACAACTGGGCGAAAATTACAACCATGACCAAACCGATATTCCTTTTGTTAGGAGCCAAACAAGAGAAAGTTGAGATTAAGAAATAGACATGTACACATTTCATACACACCAATTAGACAGTGTCATGATATACAATACAATTAGACAAACACATTGAAATGCACATAAAGAAGAAAATTTTGTGAAAAGAAGAAGAGTGGGGCCGTCAAAAAAAAGGAAGAAAAGGAGAAAAGAAAGTATAAATAAACAAGAGAAGAGAAAAGAAAAAAAATTAAAAATTTTGAGTGGGGTGGTCAAAAGAGAGAAAGGAAATTGTGTACCTAAGCTAAGAGATTTCTTTGTCGTTTAAAATGAATCAGAATTATGTATGACCTACACTCCAAAAATAAGCTTGTACCTAACCTAAGACATTTCTTCTGACTTTATTGGCTGCAGAAGTGTGAAAGTGGATCAGAATTTTCACAAAAGTGTGAAAGCGAATCAAAATTCATTGTAGAGAGAATTTTTTTCTTCATAATTATTTACCGCTTATTATAAGCCAATATTTGTTATTTAATAGTTGAGTTTCAATTGAATGTGTAAATATTGTATGCAAAGGTGTTACGAATTTTTAGTGACTTTTCAATTTTGAATACAGCTCTTTGTTGTAAATGGGTTAACAGAAAATCTGACTAGTGAGTGGTGTGAAGCTAAAAGGGTATTAAATTTGTTGGATTCATAAGCAGCTTCAAACAGAATTATTGCTTTACAAATTTACCTAGACTTGCTGCGCTTTTGTAAATTACATTGTCACTGATATTTTGCCAATCTAAATCCTAACAATTTTATTTTGTATTATTGTTTAATTTTTAGTGATCATCACATTGTCCTATTGTAGAGTGAATTTTTTTTTTCTTAATTATTTTACTGCTTATTATTTTTTAATAGTTTATTGTTGATTTTACTGGTTGCGTATTTTTATTGTAAATGTAGAGACTTTAATTTTTAGTCTTCATATTTTTCTAAATTTGATGTACACTGATAGTGTTGGCTCAATGCTTCATAAATCACATCTCAAAATAAAAAAATTAATAAAAAAATAAAAAAAATTCGTCATAAATTATTAATTGGCTGCCACTTGGAAACACAACCTGACTGAAATTACAACCATGACCAACTCAATCGAATGCATGACTTCAGCTACACTCCAAAAACATGTACCCAACAAATTTCTTCATACTTTCCTCCTGGGTGCAACACTATTTTCACAATTGACTATCAAGTCTTGGCCTTACACGAACTTACCTAACATTCATTTCCTTCACAATTGACCATCAAGTCTCCTTGGCCTCACAAGAACTTAGCTAACAGTCATTTCCTTCATTCTACCATTCCCATTCTCTCTCAAATTTATTGACAAATATCTCTTCTTTTTAATTTTTCACTAGTCGTAAATCAGTGCGATGTACAGAAAAACTATTGAAAATAAGATCTAAAGATTGGGTCCGGTTAATGGGTGTCTCTAGAGTCATGGTTAAAAAAGCATTTAATACTTTTACTTTATAGGAAGTAATGAAATTTTAATATTAAAATAACACAAAAATAACTTTTATGGGGTATTCTTGTCTTTTCATTTATTATTTTAATATTAAAATTTTGTTATTTTCCATAAATTTTAAGTATTTAATGCTCCCTAATCATTGTTCAAAGGGCCACCATTAACAAAATTCCTAAAGATTTATTGGGTTATTTTTCTTTTTTGTTGAATGTCATTATTTTTCTTTGTAATTTGAGAGATTACTTCAATCATCATATCATTTCAATTTAGTTTGGAAACTTTAGCAAATTTGTTTCACTAAAATTCATGTGAATGTTTTTTCAATTGTAATTCTGAAGAGATGAGCAATGGCAACTTAAGCCAAGAGGTGCAAACAATGTGAAATTGACTTAAATTAATGCAAGAGTGAGTGTTACATTTTCTCAAACACATGGTGTGCATGTACCAAAAATGGGAATGGAAAGAATATTAATGCAAGAGTGAGTGTTGCTGGAAGCATGAGAAAACCCTAATCACCAGAGACCCTAATTATGTTTTCTTGTTCACTTACAAGCATCCCCATTAGGGTTTCTTTCGTCTAGAAATACTAGAGAAAAAGGTATCTTATTTTCTTTCATTTGATTTTTACTCACCTGGGTATAATATTCCATGATTTGATAATTATATACCATTAACTTTGTAAACATCTTTTGTGCTATTTCTTGATATTTTGTGTTCTTTATTTGTGTGAATTTTGGAGATCTCATAAGCTGGTGAGAGATTTTACGATTTTGAGTAACAGTTTTTCAATATTTTTATGTGTTTTTATTTATCCAAATTATATTGTAAATATAGAAAATTATTTGCACTCATCTATTTGTATTTATATATTTTCTTTTGTCATGAATTGGGATTGAGTCCTCATTATCATTTGGACCGACTTTTATTTTTTCTAGGTCAAAGTAGATGACAAGGTTTTATCCTTGACAACCTCTCTCTCTCTTTCTCAGTGGTCCTAGGCTCATTTATTTTCTTGGCATGTGCAATATGTGAAGTTCTATTCAGAGGAAATATCAAATTTGTAATGAGATCTTCTGTAGCTTCTTTGGTCTAATTAATTATTGACTAGGACAGGTATAACTAATTCCTAAGTAATCACAGTCAATTTTCTTGGCATGTGTTATGTGAACTTCTTTTAGGAAAAAAAAAATCAAATATGTAATTATTGGCTAGGGTAGGTATAAATTCCAAAGCAACTACAACATTCTACGCCATGAATGTATGCCACTGCCTTATTTCTTTTACTTTTTTCCTTGAATGTAAAGTCACTGCCTAATTTCTTTACCTTCTTCAAAGACGTTGACTCGTTCTCTCTCCCTCTCTCTAGGATCAAGTTATACATTTATTTTTTTTATTTTTTAGAATTCAATAGTTACAACAATAGAGGAGGGAGATTCGAACCCTGGAGGAGAGCAAACAATCTCAACAAAGCTCTTGACATGTATGATCAATTCATACCTTTTGTAACTCTTTGTGATATATTGATATTACATAAGTCAATATTTTTCTTTTATAGGATCAATATATCAACCATTGAAATACATGATTTTGTTGCTCTTAATATGAACACCAAATGTTATGTTAATAGGATATTATATACTATTTAATTCATAAACTCATGTATGTATGTATGTATGTGTGTATATATTCCTGTTGCGTATCTTTGTGTGGTGGTGTATGCATGCCCTTATTATTAGATAACATTGTGCGTTGGAATGCATTGAAGAAGAGCAACAAAACGTTTGATATTTGTAATTTGTATGGTTGTTGGAGATTGTCAAACCAGCTTTTGTTTGGAAGCTCCATTTAGCTAAACTCCATAAGATCTTTATAGATTCTCACTGTAAGCCATGTAGCCCAAACGTCACCATTTCTCACAATATCTCTTCCAAGACTACTCTTCATTTGTCTTAATCTCCCAAAGGGAACAATGCTTGGTGGGTTGCTTGCTGGAGTTTGTTACATACCATTAATGGGAGTTTCCATTGAAGTGAAGCAAACCTATAAACCAATGTATTGGGTTGGCATTACACTATTATTAGTCTTAGGCGGTGGCTAACCTAAATTAATGTGTCCCAAGTGGTGACACTTGTACTCTGGCACAGAGTTTGGAAGCAAGAAGGCAAAGTCATAAGAATTTTATCATTTTGGGAGAACTATTTCAAAGGGAAAACATTTAGGAGGCTTTGAAAGTTTACTTTCAAGAGATTCATTTAGTCAATGCCGACTTTTTTCTTCTTTGAAGCATAATACATGGAATGATTGGTTGGTCATTAATGTGACAATCTTTCAAACTTTTAGGGTTAATTTATTTTTAGGCGGTTTTGATTTCTTTACTATGGACATAACAATATATAGGCTTCTTTTCTTTTGGGGTAGTTGCTACATGATCTTAATTTGATAGTTCCAGTCTCATCATGCAAAGTATAACCACAAAAGCTCTCTTCATAAAATTACTACTAAGACCATGAATATGATTGAGGGATATCATGATCATAAACTGATTACATGTTGTGAAACAATGGAAATTAAATTAGGGGCCGGTCATGCCCTTTGAAATCTATTCTTTCATACTTTCTTGATATATATATATATATATATATATATATATAATGAGATTTGAAATTTATGATGCCCACTCAATAATGATTGTTATTTATCATAAGATTTTTTTTTTTAAGGAAAAATTTGAACTCAAGTCTCTTATTTAACGACAAAAGGCTTTACAAACCCGTTGAGCTAATTAGAACCCCCAATTTTTATTTTTATTTTGCTCTTAAAACCGTTGTATGTTGTATGTCTAGAGTCTTTCATTTGATGCAATATGCCAATATGAGGATAATTAGATCCACGAGGTGTCAATAATTCAATATATATTGGAAGCATATTTGTGAGTATGAACTTTAGTCTTGAAATTTTAAATTTAACCCCTTAATAATTCTTTCAATTTCATTAATTTATTTAATGTGTTAGACAACGCTTAATAGTCAAGAACTTAACTAGTAAAAACTAAAAGCCATTTAATTTATTCAATCACCAACCACTTGCAACCTAATGCTGTGGAAATGCAAAGTGGATGTGTTTTTCTTCCCCCAGTGATCAATCTCATCCTATGTATGTTTTAATATTTTCTTTTTTAATCACATACAAAATGATAATATAATATTGATATCATTACCATCAATTGCCACCGTGATTACTATTGCCACCACCATAATGATCAATGACTCAATATCTCACTAGCTACCACTATCATGATCATCATGTGTATATATCATAGTATTGTTATTGTGGTCGTGACAATTGTTACTTGCAAAGCACCACCAACTTGTCGACAACACCATCACAATTGTTACAAACTTATACAGTTATACCACTAATATATGTATTACCATCACTGTACACCTCAATCCCACTCAGCATTGTTGTTGTTATCATGATTGTCACCACCACCAATACTAGTAACCTTCAAGTAATACAACTCTATAATGCTAATTATTTGTTTTAAGAAACTACCATTTTGGGGAAGTAATTTATATATGAAGTTTCATATTTTCGACATTTATTATTATCAATGGTACTTATTATCAATTTGTACTAACTTTTCAATTCTAAATTTTCAGTGCATATACTTTCAATATATATATTAATAGTTCAGTTCTAAAAATTTCAACACCAAAATTCATAGCTCCTTTAAATAGAACCTTAATTTAATTGTATTAAGTTGAATAATCAAATTGTAATTTTCTTTCCAAATTCCAATGACCAGGTGTTCTAAGCTCTTTGGTTACCTAACTAATCCTTGTGCATTTCTTTATTTCTCATGAAGCATACGATTAGATATAAATATCTGGGTGCTAATCAAAATTGTATTCCTTACTTTTTATTCATTTAGAATTAATCCTCCAGAAAATCATTTCTGGAAGGCTATATCACAAAGAATGGAAAATATAATCTATGCTACTTATGCTTTTCCCCTCCCATCGTAGGTAGCTCATCCAACGAGTGTCAACTGGCTAAATAGCCTGATGGCATTCCAGATTCCACCCTAGTTGGTGGCTCTTGTATGCAAGTTCGATCCGCTTGTGTATAGGTGAAAATTACATTTCAAACCCTATAGTTTAGGGAGTGTAACAAATTAAATTCTATAGTTTCAAAAATAACAAATTAAATTCCAAAATTTTAAAAAGTAACAAATTAAACATTATACTTTCAAAAGTAACAAATTAAAACCATGGTTCTAATTCTACTTGAATGAGTTGAGGTTTAAATTGTTACTTTTTGAAACTTCAAGATATAATTTGTTACTTTTGAAAATATAGGGGGTTAATTTGTTACTTTTTGAAACTTCAAAATTTAATTTGTTACTTTAATTTGAAACTATATGGTTTAATTAGCCACACACCCTAAACTATAGGGTTTAAAATGTAAATTGCAAAAATAAAAAGGACATATATAGTTACAATCACCAAAGAAAGAAAGGTATAAATTGACAAAAAATAGGTTCTCTACAGGGAGCTAGGATTTTTTTTTTGGGGGGGGTCAAAGTATGAACCAATTATTTTTTTGGTTTTGATAATTTGATACTTGGGGTTGGGGGAGGGGGGCAGGAGGGATTTGAACGTCTTTGAATGTCTCCGTTGAAAACACCAAGAGGTGATAATTCAACTACAAGGCTCTTGGCATGAACTAAAAAAATTTGACCATTTAAGAATATTGAAAATACTCGAATGCAAATATGAAAAATAGAACTACTATCTAGCCCGTATTAACAAAATATAAACAAAATAAATGATACAAAAATTGTTTCTTAATACATTTCCTTTTACATTTCAACTACAATCAGGTATGATCTATCAAACTAGAACTCGACATTCTTTTAAATTCCAAAACTCATATATGATTGATTTTGTACTCAATTTCACAACAATTTCTCTTTCAGTGTACAAAATCAAAGGATCCGTTAGAAAATCATCTTCCATTTTATTGTGAAAATTAGTATTGATATGTATGACTGAAAATACTCATCCGTAGTTGTATTAGAAATAAGAATGGTAAGTAAAAGTGCAACCACTTCATAATTAAGTTGGAAGGCTATTGATTTTCCCGTCTTTACTAACTATAGTCACAATTCAAAACATTTGATAATTT
>OU015761.1:25554645-25598128 GCA_907173295.1 Fagus sylvatica | reverse complement strand
TGTACTTCAGTGGGGTCAATTGACCCACTCAAATTAAATTTTTCTTTCTAATATAGGTATATATATATATATCAAAAAATTGGGATATTTTAGAAGTTGACACCACTAAAAAAAATAAAAAACTAAAGATGAGGGGTCAATATTTCTAAAGTTATGTAATAATCTTATATGTGATATGTATTTTATTTTATAGTTTCAACAAACTCTATTTCCCAAGTTGTGTCTCTTTCTCACTTTTAAGTCTCAATTCTATATCTCTTCTCTCCCTAACTTCTCTTTTAGTCTGCGACTTTGGCTATAGCTGGGGTTTATTCTTTTAGTTTTATACTCATATATCACTAATTTATACTTATTAGTGGTTAGACTTCAAGTCTTCAAGTAATATGTTTCTTTTTACTATTTTTTGGATATATAATTTATTCATTTGTATTTTCTCTATGAGTAGGGTTTCTAATTAGGATTTCTAATTATAATTTCAGTTCAAAATAATTGTTTTTGTGGCTATTATTATGGTACAATTTCGAGAAAGTTGTAGTATATATGGTCTAATTTGAAGAAACTTTTCATCCATAATCTTAGTGAAAAAGGTAATTTGGTTTATAAGTCATTGTTTTTTTTTAGGGTCAAGTTAATCCAATAAAGCCACTAATACCATGGATAAATTATTGAAGAAAAAAAAAATCAATTGTGTCACAAGATTCATCTCATATCTAAGAAACTCATGCCAATGATCATTCTTCAAAGTAAAATCGTACAAACTTGAAAACTCTTTCCATTGATCCAGGATTACGAAAAATAAAATAAAAAAATCAGAGTGTCATCCTAAAGATTAAGATGAAATTAGAAGAATATATATGCCAAAAAGGTCTTTATCATTAACCTCTAAGTCAAAAATTTCGGTAAACGAACAATAATTGGGTGTTGCATCGATTTAATCCTTAATAATGAATTGATTGACCTTATTGAAAAAAAAATTTGGCTACGCCACTGCTAGAGTTTTGACACTGAGCATGGAAATAAATCCCCTAAAATAAAGTTTAGTCACAATCTTCCATAAAGTGAAAACAATTGAGACCATTTGTAAATTCTTTTCAGTATTTGTACACTACTGAAATGAAAAATAATCTATGAATTTGTCTCTTCTACCAATATTGCGTCGAAAGAATTTGAGAAGCAGAGGAATGAGAAGCATTGTGAAGCACCATGAGGGTTTGAAAATGAGACAAAGATGAGAGAAATTAATAAATTTAGTTGTATCCCTAACAACTCTCGTGATACAAACTCATCTATGATGTGTAATTTCATACTCTTCTTACCATATAATGCACATTCAGTACATACAACTGATCAAAATTATGGTACATTTGATGCCAAATGTAACACATAAAATCAATAATATTACACTTTTTCTTTCTGTTAGAGATATATATTGGGCCATGAGGCCCAAACCAAGTGTAGGTCTATTAATTGTAATAGAAGCAAACTACTCTAGTTAGACTAGGTTTCTCTAGTATATATACCCTACTTGCGTCTCATTGTAACCATCAAGAAATATAGTAAAGATGTAGCCGTCAAGTGTTCATGACCGAACCACGGTATCTCTTTGTTTCTGCTTTCTCTAAACTCTTTTCTCTCTAGCACTTTCATATTTGACATTGTATCAAAGAATCTATTCTAGATTTGTATCTGAGCATCTGTTCTAACATGGTATTAGAGCCAAATTGATTTTGGCATTATGTTTTCCATACCCTACCAGAAATTCCCTCATAACCTATAGCCATCTCTTAACCGTATCTCTCTCCCTCTATTGTCATTGACAGAAGCCTCCATTCACAATATACCATCTATCGTTCTGATTGTTGGAACCCGCTCTCTCATTCACAGAAAAATCGAAGTCAAAAAGCATTTCACGCGCCGCCACGCGCCGGTGAGACGAACAACTTTCCCGCAAGTTCTACCTCCCACCGCCGCAACCTGGATGCTCTGTTCATCTCACCACCACCACGGGTCTCTTCATCGGCACGATATCTTCCATCTGACAAAATTTGGTTACCATCTGACCAGTCACACGCCGCCACGCGCCGATGATATTTCCGGTGAAATTTTGCACCCAGATCCACGCGCCTGCTCCATACGCATGACCTGTACCCGCGATCCAACCCGCTCCGAGTCCCGACCCGCGACCCGTACCGCGACCCACGCCCGATCCGTGATCCTCCAAAGCTACCTGCTACGTCAGCCCTAGCTAAAAAAAAAAAAACTCCTGACCTTTTTGTTTCTTGCTTTGTCTTGTCTTTTTCAGGAACTCTTCACTCTTTCATTAGTTACAATGGACCATTCAACCTCATGGTCACTCTGAGACATCCCCATCCCAAGAGTCACTTTGAAAACGAAATTTAATGCACCGCCCTATTGCCCATGAGCTTCCTTGTTGCTGCACGATCTACTTCTTGTTATGAAGATGAATTTTTTTGGTGAATCCCGTGACAATCTGAATCTGTCTGCTATTGTCTTTCGTGACAATCTGTCTGGTGTCTTCCGTGACAATCCACCTAGTGTCTTTCATGACAATTCGTCTATTATCTTCCATGACAATCTTTTATGAGCTCTTCTAAAGACAGTTTCTTGTTGTCTTGTGTGGCAGTCCGTTGTCTTACTCTGAGCTCTTCTGTGTTCTTTTATTTGTTGTGAGCTCTTCTGAAGACAGTCTCTTGTTGTCCTGTGTGGCAGTCCGTTGCCTTACTCTGAGCTCTTCTGTGTTCTTTTATTTGTTGTGAGCTCTTCTGAAGACAGTCTCTTGTTGTCCTGTGTGGCAGTCCGTTGTCTTACTCTGAGCTCTTCTGTGTTCTTTTATTTGTTGTGAGCTCTTCTGAAGACAGTCTCTTGTTGTCCTGTGTGGCAGTCCGTTGTCTTACTCTGAGCTTTTCTGTGTTCTTTTATTATGCTTCATTTGCTACATGGGTTTCTTTCTTTCGACGGTGATTATTTTTCAGGCATTTTCGTTTCGTGGACCCTACTTCTCTTCGAGGATTCTACTTCATGCAATTCCAAACTCAAGGTTTCGTCATACTGTACCTTGAGTTTGAGGGAGGATGTTAGAGATATATATTGGGCCATGAGGCCCAAACTAAGTGTAGGTCTATTAATTGTAATAGAAGTAAACTGCTCTAGTTAGACTAGGTTTCTCTAGTATATATACCCTACTTACGTCTCATTGTAACCATCAAGAAATATAGTAAAGATGTAGTCGTCAAGTGCTTTCGTGTGTGGACGTAGGTCTTCATGACCGAACCACGGTATCTCTTTGTTTCTGCTTTCTCTAAACTCTTTTCTCTCTAGCACTTTCATATTTGACATTGTATCAAAGAATCTATTCTAGATTTGTATTTGAGCATATGTTCTAACACTATGGGAGCATTACCCATATATTTGTGAAAGGATGTTATTTGGACTATGCAAAGGACAGTTGTTACCATTACAATGTTATTGGTCAATTCAACAAGTAACAGTTTTACATTGATAAATGTTTAGTAAGGTTTTGTTTTCATTATTAAAATTGGGCTGCAGTAAGATTGACCCATGTGCAGATTTACCTCTTATGTTTCTGTACATTGTCATTGAGGTCATTTTAGAGAATTGCATAATCTGAAGGCTTTGTTTGCTTGATAATGAAATGTGGGAAAAACGATTTGTTAGAGGAAAATGTGAGAAGCTTCAGATGTTGAACTGTTGAAGAACCTTACTTTTTTCATTAACTGGCAAATATAAGAACAAAAGCATTCTCTCTTCAGAGACTTTAATGCAACTATTTGATCATGGTAGTAATGAACTGTCATGGCAACTTTAACTTATGTCTTTTTCCTGAAGTTGATTTATGCTTGTGTCAACAAAACCTTAATTTTCTGATTAAAAAATAACTTAATTTTAATAAGGCCTTGTATTCATTAAACCATTTTGGCCAGGACAAATTTTTTCTCTAAATCGGTTTGAAAAAGAGTTTCTCCAACTCACTACATCGTTACTCAAACGATCATCCACATGTAATTTCAATCATATAAAATCAAATAGTCATGTGACTTTATTTATCTGATTTGCAAACAACTGTGACAACCAAACAAGGCTACAACAACACTCATAACTAGCTTCACACGCCCCTCACTAGTCAGATTTTCTGTTAACTACATAGAGAGGAATTCCCCATCTACAACAAAGAACTCTATTCAAAATTGAGTAACAAGCATTTCCTTTAGCGTGCATACGAGCTTTAACTTCCCACTTAATAGTCTGCACTATTATTTCCTCTGTTTTTACTAAGCCACAATTATTGCATTCCTTTAATGATAGTTTGCAGTTCACAAATTTAAGACTTTTTCCACCCAATCATCTATTTCATCCCAACAAAACTCAGGATCTTTAATGAGGCAGCAGGCAGATGATCTCCTTCTAAATGCTTCTTGCGAAAGAGCATTAAAAAAAAAAAGAAAAAAAAGTGATTTATACTGTTCAAACTGCTTCTGCATAAAACACAAGCTGATTCTCTGTTGTAAACCAATTCTTGATAGCTGGCCAGCCTAGGAATAGCCAATTAAAATCATATTAACCTTAACTAGCTGAAATGTGGGAGCTTGCATCCGATGCTGTCCCATACTTGGCTTTGAAACAAGCTATGATGTTGAGCTCCATATTAATCATTTTGAAACCATGTCCACATAGAAACCAGCAAATTAGAATACCTAGGTAGACTTGGACAAGCAAAGTATTACTGGTTTGCTTCTAACATAAGAAACCGAGGCCAATTTATGTCCATATGATCAATTTCTATCACAAAAAGGTGTTCAATCTCCATTTTTCTATTTTCTTTTAGTTTAAACTTAATAATGAAAAACATCATATTCATAGCTTGTAATGCAAGACAACCCTACGCTTCATCACCTAAGGTGCCTGGAATCACCTAGGCATACAGATCTATGAATATAAATGAGATACACATGAATAACATATTCAAGTGGTTAGATTTACTATTGTCAAAATATACAGTGTTCCTTTGATTTCAGATCTCAAAACGACAACATGGTGTGTAATTGTATTCCCTAGGATTTGACCACTGTTTGTATATGCATTCCCTAGGCCAACAATGTTCATTCTTGTTGCCTAGCTCCTGCTTGTAGCCTATATAAGGCTCTGCCTCTTGTCTTTGGACAAAGCCTCATAGTTTTTGGACGTCCTTGCTATGCTGTCCCCAGGGCGGAATCTTCATTGGCAGAGAGTTCGGAATTAAGATCAACTAGTGTTGAGATATCCTCGTTTACCACATCAAGACATAATTCCACATTGTTGGATGCAAGGTACCAATAACTTGTGTAACATCATAGCAAACCAATTCTCAATTCTAACATGACATGTTTTGTATATACAAGTAGAAACCTTGTATTATTGTAATAACTACATGGGCATCTCAAGATTAATTGATCTTTAACTGGTAAACAATGATGGAGGTGAATTGTTCAATCACAAAATAAATGCACCCACATGTAGCAACAATTTCAACAGACTAAGTAGACCAGGCAGATATATGCAATTGAGGTTTGTGTAATTTAGTTTTGTCAATTGGTATGCAGGAAACTAATATGAAATATGAATATATTGATTGTTTGGCTTTTGTTTATATATTTTCAACCCAAATAAAATGTTCTCATAGTATGAAGTGTTAGATGATGAATGATTTATGTAGAAGTTTTACCATATGATAATTTTGATTGGTTATAACCCTATAAAACCACCAAAGATAACTTTTCCATTCTCTTATCGATACATGACTTCTACTTATGTCTAATTAATATTTAACTTGGTCTACACGCACACACATAGAGAGATAGAAAGAGATATGCCAACTTAGTAGTCACAGAATATTTATAATTATCTCATTATAGTAATATTGAACTGACACATAGCCTTGCTTCCCATATGTACCTATACATCAAAGAATTGCACCACACATTCATACACCCGACCCAATTTTTCCTTTGCAATCTTAAATTTTCTATCTCGCTCACTATTTTTATCCTTAATTTTCCAGCTAAACACTCTGATTACAATCACATCACAGAGATCATATTTACATCCTCAAAATTGGATGGGAAAGAGGGGTAGGCGGCAGCAGGCCATTACTTCCCAGTCACTGAGAGCATCCTTCACCTTTGCTGCTCCTCAAGAGTATATTAAGTTGGACCGAACATTAGCCAATCCTTTTCTACTAGTACTATCAACTTCAAACTATGTATTCTCTTTTTCTTTTTTTGATAATCAACTATGTATTCTCTTTTTCATTTATTTATTTTTTACTTTTTTCATTTTAAGTTTTGTTTCTTCTGATATAAATCCAAGCTGTCCATTCATAACAATCGAATCATGTTAAAATTACACAATCTTCTTTGTGAATGTCCTGTAACTGTAAGCTCAATTTTGAATAGAGCTCTAGGGCTCTCTGTGTTTTGCAAATAGCAGCTCACATACAAAATGCCCAAGCCCTTCTATTTGTTTCTATGCCAGCCCTCATCATTAAATCCTGCCAACAACTCAACTACCACTTTGCCTTCACTAATGCAAGGCACATGAATTAAGAAGAAGCCATCAACGGCTTGCTGAAGACGCTTTGTGGGAATTCAAGATCTAAAGGGCTCGCTCGAGCAGGGTTTAATGATCCGCTCGAGTGGGCTTGACCGTTCGCAGGTAGAGGTTTGAGTAGGATCTCTATGTGACTAGTGATCCTCTTGAGCTCGCTTGAGCAGATCACCGTCTAATTAAGATGTTGTTCACGCTAGGGGTTCGCTCCACTTTGCCTTCATTAATGCAAGTCTTTGTATGCGTAATGCGTATCTCCAAGCAGCTTCAAACATGATTAACTAGAAAACATAAATCAGAGACTTTAATGGAACTATTTTATCCAGTTAAAACTATGAACTATTATATGAACTATAAATAATGTCTTTTCCTGGTATTGATTTATAATTGTTTCAACAAAACCTTAATTTTAACAAGGCCTTATATGCATTAAAATAATTATTACTAAAGAGTAGAGAAATATCTTAATCCATTATGGAAATATAGAACTAGGGAAGACATGTTTTTATGAATGTACCTACCCAGAAATTTGGAATTTAGGCATTGTCCCCATAAATCAGAACTTAGATGCTGACTAGAAAACAATGTAAAAGTAGTCTTCTATTTGTTTAAAATGTTTATGCCTAGTGTTTCTGTTTCTTAAAAAAGATATCTAGCTTAGGCATTCTCTTAAGAGAGAGCTTCAGCTTGGAAAATGTTACTTTGAGGAAGGCGATGAGGTACTGAATATCGGGAAGCTTTTGTCTTCTGTTCTCTACTTCCTGTTGTTATACTCTGGAGTGCCACTGCACTCGAAATGTCAATAGGACTTGTCAGTGCCTCTTCTTGATATCAAACTTTGGGAGAACTAAAGAAGCACCACAATACTATGACTTTTCTTCTTGTTGTTCTTAAGAATTAAAGCTTCACGTCTGTCCTATTCTGAAACAAACTATAAATCTGATGTTCATTATTAAGTTCAAAGTAAAATAAAACAGAAAATGGTGATTGGACCCCTTTTTATGATAGAAATTGATCATTTGGACATAATTTGGCCTCAAATGAACCAATAATAATTTTCTTGTCCAAGGCTACCTTAGGCGTTCTAGTTTGTTGGTTTCTATGTGGACATGGTTTCAAAAGGATTAATATGGAGCTATCATGATAGCTTGCTTCAAAGCCAAGGATGGGAAACTCCCAGACATCAAGATAGGATGCTGCATTGGGGTTACAATGGAGAGTCAGCTTGGACAGCAAAAGTCATTTTTTTTTTATGCTCTTTCACTACAACGATTTGGAAGGATATCACGTGCTGCTGCCTCACTAAAGATCCTGAGTTTTATTGGTATAAAAAAAAAAAAGTCTTAAAGCTGTGATCTGCATACTAGCATCAGGAGAAACTGTATACCATGTTTGGCATCAAAGGAATGCAATAATTCATTGTGGTAGAGTGAAAACAGAGGAAATAATAGTGCAGACTATTAAGTGGGAAGTTAAAGCTCATTTGGGCTGTGGAGGCTAAACAAAACTACTTTGGACTAGGGTGCTGTAGCTATTTTAGTCCTTCAGTTCACTAGTGGAAGAATCTGTTGTGTTGCTGTATTAGGCTTGGCTTAATGACAGCTTGTTGTGCTACTGCAGCTCTTGGTTTCTTGTGTTTTCAACTTTCTTGTTTTTGGCTTGGATTCCATAAGGTTAACACTTCACTTTAAAAGAGAAAAGAAGAAGAAAAGAATTAGCCTTTGACAATGATCGTAGGTTCAAGGCCCTCTAGGTACATGTTTAAAACACCAATCAAAAGAAACAAGGATTTGGATTGGAAGGAATTGGTATCTCTTCCATTGGTGATGTTACTAGTTTACATGACATCCAACATATCATCTATTTGGAAAGAGACCGGGGCCGGGGGAGGGTTCTGAATAGATTAGATATTTGCGTGGTGCCCTCGAACTCATTCATCTGTTTCTGTAGAATTTTTCTCCTCTTTATAGAAGTCCTTATAGTTTATGGACGTCCTTGCTATCCTCGTTTACCACATCAACACATAATTCCAGATTGTTGGATGCAAGGGTATGAATAACGTGTAACATTATAACAAACCAATTTCAAGGGCTTCTCAAGCCTTATTGAATCATTAACTGGTAAACAATGATGGAGGTGAATTGTTCAAATACAAAATAAATGTACCCACATATGGCAACAATTTCAACAGACTAAGTACCGGGTGGAAGTATGTAATTGAGGTTAGTATTAGGACCATTGAGACTGAAAATCTCCAATTTTGGTTACATTGAATTAACCAATATACAAGCGTACCTCATCTCCACTAAATGCTTCTGCACAATGAAATTTGATTTGTAGTCTTATTGTCAAATCTTAGTTGGTGAGATTGGATTTACTTTTGGCATCTGTTCTGTTGTGTGATGGTGTCTGAATTTGTTGTCACTACTGAAACGGTTAGAACATGAATTGTTATTGTAATGATGCATTTAGGCAATACCAGAATTCATAAGCATCCATAATCTCTGTTTTTAATTCGTAGGAAAAGCTGTAAATTAGTCAAAGCATATCATATCGTTCATGTCTCTGCCACATAAACATCAGTAAGATTTTGTAGTTTAGTACTTTTCCTTTCTTGTTTACTACTACGAAGTAGTGGGTGGTGGGAAAATAGTTGATGCAGGGAATAATGATGAGCAAGCATTTAGGTTAGGGCTTGGTGAGAAATTATTGAGTTGCTTAGAGAAATTTCACATGTGGATAATACCTCTGCAAAGAACAATGAAGTTCTCAAGAATAGCTCTAAAGGATAATTTCATTAAACCAAAGAAATCTACCTTACAATGCTCAATTACAAATATTTATACCATCTGCTTTAACTAAATTCCATTAACAACTAAAAATCCCTCGGCACTTGTTTTATTTTTAGGGTGGTGGCATGCCACTTGTTTTATTTTTAAAACTTGAGATTGATGCATGGTACTTGCTAGTTTTTATAGTTGACTTATACTACTAAAACTATTGCCATTAGTCTTTCTAAGAAGGCCATTTTGAATTTGGTGCAAGGGGGAGTGCTGATGATTTTGGTGTTGACAGGTAGTGCAGCTATATCAAATTTATGCTCAGGAAGGAGGTCTAGTGGTTGCACTCAAAAAAAATATTACATCCTAAAATAGAAGCATCAGCGGAGGATTGAGAAGTTTTTGCATCAAACAGGTGGATAGTAGGTTGTTTGTTGAGTGGCAGTAATATCTCTTGCACACAAAGATGACAAATTTACTGCTTTTGTTTTTTTCCCTTGTTTTGGTTGTATTGATGTATCGATACTAACTTGGATTTTTTTATGATGTAATTTTTGTCCGATGTACCAAAAACAAAAAGCACTTGGTAAAGTACTATTTTACTTCTTTGATAGTATTAACAATAGATTTGCTTTTTAGTGTTTGGTTGGCTCTAATGATATCTCTTATGCAGTCTATGTGTGAGTAATTCTCTAATCAAGTAGAGACTTTTTCGTATAGCCTGTTTCTTTTTAATAATACTTACGCAAAGAAGAATCTGATTTTTGTCTTGTTATATTTTTGTTACACTTATGTAGTTTTGTGGATAATCAATTATTTCACCGAAAATATTGGGAAGGGTTTGAATTATTTTCGATTTGATACCTGTAAAGGGAGTTGCAAACAATTATGTAATTTCTTTTTTATCTCTTGATTTTGTATTATTGATTGCTGCATACATGTAGAGAAGTCAATGTAAACATAGGGAGCAACTGTATACCATGTTTGTCATCAAAGAAATGCAATAACTCATAGTGAGCAGAGTAAAAACAGAGGAAAGAATAGTGCAAACTATTAAGTGGGAAGTTAAAGCTCGTGTGAACTGTGGAGGCTAAATAAAGTTACTGTTACTCAATTTTGAATACAGCTTTTTGTTGTAAATGGGTTAACAGAAAATCTGACTAGTGAGTGGTGTGAAGCTAAAAGGGTATTAAATTTGTTGGATTCATAAGCAGCTTCAAACAGAATTATTGCTTTACAAATTTACCTAGACTTGCTGCGCTTTTGTAAATTACATTGTCACTCATATTTTGCCAATCTAATAAATCCTAACAATTTTATTTTGTATTATTGTTTAATTTTTAGTGATCATCACATTGTCCTATTGTAGAGTGAATTTTTTTTTTCTTAATTATTTTACAGCTTATTATTTTTTAATAGTTAATTGTTGATTTTACTGGTTGCGTATTTTTATTGTAAATGTAGAGACTTTAATTTTTAGTGTTCATATTTTTCTAAATTTGATGTACACTGATAGTGTTGGCTCAATCAATATCAATATATATATAAAAGCAGATCTTCAGCTGAAGTTCTGCCATTTGGCATGCTTAGAATTTGACATGTGCTGAGATTTTTTTTTTTTATTTAAAAAAAAATTAAGATGAAGATAAAGATTAAGAAAAAATTAAGATGAAGATAAAGATAAAAAAAAAATTAAGATGAAGATAAAGATTAAGAAAAAATAAGATGAAGATAAAGATAAAAAAATTAAGATGCAGATAAAGATTAAGATGAAGATAAAGATAAAGATTAATCTCTTCTATTTATAAATACACTGAAAAAAATTAAGATGAAGATAAAGATTAAGATGAAAATACTATTTATAAATACACGTTAAAACCAAAATATTGCAAATATTTTGTTTTGGTTAATGTTTGTTTTTGGGTGTGATGAATTAAGTTGAATGATGTGACTTTCGACCATTTGAACAGGTCGGTAATTGATGAGGTTAGTTATGTTTATTGCTTCTTGAAAGGTTAGTTATGTTTATTGCTTCTTAAATTATGCATTTTAGTTACGAGAGCAGAGCAAGTCTTGAATGAGTTCATGACTATACCTAACAAACATTACTGAATGAAAGGTAATAGACAAGCCTACATATATGCATAGTATCAAAGTGTATTGAGTAACTTTTGGATCTAATGGACCATGTTGAAAATGTAGGATTGAAGAAATTGTTGAAATAATCCGTGAATTTACAAAACCCGATGAAGAAGTGATAGACAAGGGGAAACTTCTGTTGCGAAAGGTAGTCATGAAGTGGTAAACAATTTTTTGATTTTTAATTTTTAGTTTTTCTTTATGATTTAAAATTTAAATAAATAAAAATCACGTGCAATGCACGGGTACATGCTAGTTCTTCATAAATCACATCATAAAAAAAAAAAAAAAAATTCGTCATAAATTATTAATTGGTTGCCACTTGGAAACACAACCCGACTGAAATTACAACCATGACCAACTCAATTGAATGCATGACTTCAGCTACACTCCAAAAACATCCACAAAGCAGTATCCAACAAATTTCTTCATACTTTCCTCCTGGGTGCAACACTATTTTCACAATTGACTATCAAGTCTTGGCCTTACACGAACTTACCTAACATTCATTTCCTTCACAATTGACCATCAAGTCTTCTTGTTCTCACAAGAACAGTCATTTCCTTCACTCTACTATTCCCATTCTCTAGCAAATTTATTGACAAAAATCTCCTCTTTTTAATTTTGGTTTAAATACCATTTTGGTCCTCAACTTTTGGCCTTTGTGTCAAATTGGTCCCTAAACTTTCAACTGTGTCAAATTGGTCCTCAACCTTTCAACCTTGTGTTAAAATAATCCTTGCCGTTAAATATTGGATGGAAAATGCTGACGAGGTTATCGATTTTTTTTTAATATTAAAAATATCTGATTTGGCATGCCAACTCAAATTTTAATAATAAAAAAATGCCAACTCAAATTAAAAAAAAAAAAAAAATCTTATCATCAAATGGTAACAAATTAAATCCTTTGGTCAAATTATTATAATTTTGTTACATTAACCATGAAGTGTCAAAAAGAAAAAAGAAAAGAAAAAAACAAAATTAAAATGAGATACATAAAAATTGGGAGTCGCGAGGGAGACGACAGTGACGCTGTCGTCCACCGACTACGGCATGCCGCTGGCTTCTCGCCACTATACTTCGCCAACCGATGTCACTGCACAGCCACCGCGAGACAAATCTTACCGCTCTGTCTCTCTTAGGCCTTGTTAATGTTATCTTGGATGTTTTAGCAAAAAAAAAATGTTATCTTGGATGAATGGGAATTGCCGATGGGACCTTTGGTCTTGTAATGTATGCTTACATATACGTTGGGTCTGTTCGAATTTCAATTGTTAATTATTGGATTTAATTTCTTCGGATTCAAAAATTGGCTATTTTTCATTTATTTATATACATGATCTAATAGAACAATCATCCTATGTTAATTTTCGTATGTGCAGCTCAGACCCAAACTGAAACTTTAAAAAAATTGAAAACTTTTGGGCATTTCTAATTCTAATAGATATGGGGTTCTAGTTCTTGTTTTGGATCTCTTTACCTCTAGATCTACAAACGCTGTACAACTTTCTCTTTCTCCATCTCTGGCATTTTGAATTTGGTTGCTCAACTTTTCAAGGCCTATGATTCTGGGCCTCTGGCTGGTTATTGTATCAAACTTTTTCATATCTTTAGCATCATCATAGCTTTTTGCTTACCTTTTTCTTTTTCATTAGAGCCCAGAGACAAATCTTACCGGTGGGATGGATGGGCGTAGGTCTCGTGGTGGCTATGTGGTGGCGTTGGTGGGTGAAGTTTAGTGGTGGGAGGCCGGGGACGTGATGTTGACGTGGGTGGCAGCATTGCTGTTGTCTCTCTTATTTTTATTTTTTAACAGCTAAGGTAATGGGGTTATAATAATTTAATCGTAGGATTTAATAATCGTTACGATTTTAGGGTTTAATTCGTTACGTTTTGGAAGTTTAGGTTTAATTTGTTACTATGAAAAGTTTATGGTTTAATTGTTACCATCCTCAAGCTATAGGGTTTATGTTATTTTTTTTTTTTTTTTGAGTTGCATTTTTTATTTCAAATTTGAGTTAGCATGCCCGTCAAACATTTTAAAAATTAAAAAAAAAAAATCATAGCCACGTCAGTATTTTCCATCCAACACTTAACGACAAGGATCATTTTGACACAAGGTTGAAAGGTTGAGGACTAATTTGACACAGTTGAAAGGTTAGGGACCAATTTGATACAAAGGCCAAAGGTAGAGGACCAAAACGGTATTTAAACCTTTAATTTTTCATTATTCGCAAACTTGTGCGATGTACGGAAAAGTTATTGAAAATGAGATTTAAAGATTGGGTCCGGTTAACAGGTGCCCCACTTTATAGGAAGTAATGAAATTTTAATATTAAAATAACACAAACTTCCACTTAACCAAAACAATTATGATATAGATCCAAAAATAAATAAAAGCATCAATAGCTTGCATAGAGAGAGGATATACTTATCAATAATTAATATATATTTAAAAGAAAACACACACACACACAAATGGAAAGGATCAAATGTAAGTTAGCAATAAGGTGATAGAAATTAGTCTTAAAGGGGAAAAATAAATTTCCAATTAACTTTAAAAAATAAAATTAAAATGTAATATTAGAGACAAATAATTCACAATTTTTTTTTATAACTTATGAAAAACCTTTTTTTTTTATGAAAAACCTATGACAGGTTTTGATCTTTTCAACATGATTGACATCATTTACCACAACATCAATTATAAATTTTATAATAATAATAAGAATAATTAATTATGAAATTTTTTGTGTAAAAAAAATTAAATGTATTCGCTATGGCAAACCCCACTACAATTTTAGTATCTACACTAACTTTTAGTGCACCAATAGAATCTGGATATTCTGGACCGACATAGTCTTATTGCTTGGTTAAAATTTTGTCTGGGCCCAAATACATAAGCTATAATTGATTGGTTAATTTAACATTTAATTCTAGATTGAGATAGACATAGATTACATTGGAAATGGATTAATGAGACCCATCCAACACGTTTTCAATTTGAGGCCCACAACATCCAACACGTTTTCAACACGTACCCAAGAACTTTTTTTCACCACAGATTATCAGATCTTGGTCTCACAAGAACTAACCTTCATTTCCTTCACTCTACCATTCCCATTCTCTCTCAAAATATCTCTTCTTTTTAATTTTTCATTCACTCTGCTTAAACTCTTACATTTCCAATTTCATCACATCTTTCTTTCTTTCTCCTCTCTGTCTATATATCCAAATCACAATGGCTTTCTTGACCAACAAAGGAGCCTCCTCTTCCTCTTTCAATCACCAATACAAATATGATGTGTTCTTGAGTTTCAGAGGTGAAGATACCCGCAATGGTTTTACGAGTAATTTGAATGGCATTTTGCGTCATAATGGTATTAACACCTTCATGGATGATAAGCTCCCAAGGGGAGAAGAAATTTCTACAGAACTTCTCGAAGCCATTGAAAGGTCAAGGATTTCGATAATTGTATTATCTGAAAATTACGCATCTTCCACCTGGTGCTTGGACGAACTTGTCAAGATTCTTGAGTGTAAGAAAGAATGGCCAAATTGTGCTACCAGTTTTTTACATGTTGGATCCATCAGACGTACGGAATCAAAAGGGAAAATTTGGAGAAGTTTTGAAAAAACATGAAAAAAGATTCAAGGATAACATGGAGAAGGTGCAGGGATGGAGGAAAGCTTTAACAGAAACGGGCAAAATAGCTGGTTGGCATTACAAGAATGAGTATGTATTTAATGACTACTATTTGGCTTTTATGATTTTCAATTGTTTATTATTATCAATGAATTTTAGTGTTAACAACAACTATCACTAATAGTTTATTGAAATATGAAAGTATTTTATTTTTATCACATCTTCTACCACTAAGCTACTTAGGCTACAAAGATCAATGATAAAAATAGAAGAATATATTCTTAGAAATAGAATAGATAATCTTAACAATTAATACAGACTTTCTTCCACATTATTTAGAAATTTTTCCAAAACTTACTAAATAATTTTGTCTAAGTATCAAAAGTGGGTTTCTAATAACTTGTTTCCTCAAATCTATGAATTTTATGTCACTTACTTTGATTAACAATATTTCAATTGTAGTGCACAAACTAAACATCTTGAATTTATTTCATGTTCATATTTCTATTTTTTTGTAGTCTAACTCGTTACTTGTGTTTTAATGGAATGTAATTGGCAGCCGCCCTCAATTCGAATTTATCCAAGAAATTTTTGAAGTGATCTTAAGTGCTAAATCGAATTGCACAGAATTATATGTTGCAAAATACCCAGTTGGAATAAATTCTCGTGTAAAGGACGTCATAGATTGGTGTTTACATTTTGAGTCAAATGATGTTCGCATTGTAGGGATCTATGGCCTTCCTGGAGTGGGTAAGACAACAATTGCAAAAGCTATTTTTAACACAATTCATTATCGCTTTGATGGAAGTAGCTTTCTAGAGAATGTTAGAGAAAAATCAAGGACAAATGATGGCGTAGTCAAACTACAAGAGACACTTTGTTATGAGATCTTAGGATATAGAAATTTGAAGGTGGGGAGTATATCTAGGGGAATCAATATGACCATTGAAAGGCTTCACTATAAAAGGATTCTTGTAGTTCTTGATGATGTGGAAAAGTTGGGCGAGATAGAGAATTTGCTTGAAAATTATGATCAACTTGCTTTTGGAAGTAGAATCATTATAACAACAAGAGACAAACACTTGCTAGATACTCTTCAAAAATATTGTTATGTAACGTACTACAAGGTTGATGAGTTAAATGAACACGAAGCTCGTGAACTCTTTTGTAAACATGCCTTTGGAAGAAATAAATCCGAGGAAGATTGTTCAAAACTTGTTGACCAATTTATACATTATGCCAAAGGTCTTCCATTAGCTTTAAAAATAATTGGCGCAGATTTGTATACAAGAACTAAACAGGAATGGGAAAGTGCATTAGCCAAATATAAAAGAAATCCTAAGGGAGATATTCAAGAAATACTCAAAATAAGTTACGATGGATTGGACCAAACTCAACGGGATATTTTCCTTGATATTGCATGTTTCCTAAAAGGATACCAAAAGGATTTTGTTATAGATATACTAACTAGTATCAATTTCTACGAACCATTCTATGATATTAAAACACTTATGGATAAGTGTCTTATAACTTGTTACTAGAGAGAACAAACTATCGATGCATGACTTGATTCAACAAATGGGTTGGGAAATTGTTCGACAAAGATCACCACAAGTTCTCGAGAAACGTAGCAGGCTATTGTTTCATGAGGGTGATCATGAAGTGCTACTTGAACATAAGGTATAAATTGTTTTGATTTACTTTTTCCCTTTTTTCACAAGGTGGATTTTGTGATTTATTTTCTTTAAGCTTATTATGTGGTTTTTGTTGAAAATTTAACAATCTATTATATTTTTGGCAAATTCTTTTGTGTAATGTGATTCACTTAATGCTTTGTCCTATCAGGATTCAGATGAAATTCGAGGCATAACATTGTCCTTTCCACAACCAAGAAACATGCAATTGGATCTTGAAAAGATGAAAAGTCTAAAATTTCTTAAAGTTCAGAATGTAATCTGTGAAGATCTTAAATATCTTCCTATTGGGTTAAGGTTACTTGATTGGAGTGAATTTCCTTTATTTTCCTTGCCGTCTAATTTTGTTCTTCAAAATCTCGTTGCACTCAACATGCCAGGAAGTCAGATTCAATTGGACGGCCATTTCGAGGTATAATCATTAGCATTTATAAATTATTATTATTTTGGTGAAGCTAATAAATTTCCTAATTTTTTTTTTTGTCATTTTTTTTTTTACAGAGGTGTCGATTTGAAACATTGAAATATATGGATTTCACATATTGTAAAAACATTAGGAAAGTACCTGACTTACTAATGATTGCCCCAAACATAAAGAAGTTGGATCTTTATTAATTGTGAAAATTTAGTTGAGGTTCATGACTCCGTTGGACTTCTTAATAAGCTTGAATTTTGGGGTCTCAGCTATTGCAAAAATCTTAAAATTCTTCCAAGAAGCCTTCACTTGAATTCTCTTAAAGAGTTTTATCTCTATGGCTGTGAAAGTCTTGAGAAGTTGCCCGATTTCCAGCAAGGAACGGAAAGATCAGCACTGCCTTCATCAGAACTACAAGGATATCTCAATTTAGATATATGTTGTAAAAACCTCAAAGAGCTTCCAAGCAGCATCTCTAATTTACAAAATCTGAGGGAGCTCCGTTTGTTTGATTGTGAACATTTTCCAAAGGGCATGGATACTCCTGGTTGCTTCCCCAAATTAGAAAGATTAAGTTTGTATGTGACAGCAACACTACTACCCTCCCCGAAATTGCTAGTATATTTCCTCAATTAAAGACCCTTCAGATTAACGGGTGCTTGGAACCTTCGGAAAATTCCAACGCTTCCACCATGTATAGAATGGGTATCTGCAACAAACTGCTATTCATTGGATTCACAATCAAGAAGAGGATTATTGAGTCAGGTCTCTCTCTCTCTCTCTCTCTTTCTCTCTCTCTCTTAAAGTTATAGAAAGAATCAATTTTGTTTAACTATCCCAAATATATTACTACTTTTGCTAAACTATAGTTTCTTAAATTTGCTATTTGCAAGCAGTTTGGGGAATTTCTAGGGCTTCCACAAAATATAGTATGTGCAAGAAGATCATCGTATCAGGCCTCTGCATCTGAATTGGGCTTAATCGAAATCTCCTACAGTTCTTCATTTGAAATTGATGTGGATAAGTATTACCTTGTACTTCCAGGAACTAGGATTCCAAAGTGGTTCAACCATCAAAGTGTGGGAAGTTCCATATCATTCTCGGTTGGTCGGGAATTCCCACCATTGGCTTTCTGTGTTGCTTTAAAAGTGAGATTCAAGGTTCCTGAGAAAACTACAGATTCAAGGTTTAAATGTTCTATTTACACTTTCATCAATGGTTGTAAGAAGATGCTCATGGAATTTAAATTTTGCCAACATTCATCATCATCTTTTATGTGGTTTCACTATAGAAGAGTTAATGATAACATAATTCTAGATGAACGGAATGACGTTAAAGTTTTGTTTGAAATTTCAAATTATGATCCTAAAATAAGGAAAGAAGTTACAATAGAAAGGTGTGGGGTCCATGTAGCATGCATATGTTCTCCTCAAAATTTTGCTGCAAATAAGGTGGCCTGCATTGAAAGATTACTAGTGTCATTGGACGAAAGATTAAAGATGTTTTTATGCAAAGTGGCTGCAGAGGTCCTTCCCTTTGAACAGAATCTGGTCAGATGCTCTAAACGCCAAGATGCCCATTGCCCGCTTTGTGAAATAGCAGAAGATTCTGTTTTTCATCTATTTCAATGTTGTCCTTACGCCAAAGGAGTGTGGTATGGTGGTAGATGGGGTTTTCGAGTCGAAATGATTCAAGCTCAATCTGTAAAGGAATTTGTTGAACATATAATTGACCCCCCAGGTGAGTTACTAGCAGAACGCGTCACCAAAGATGAATTCACGCTATATGCAACACTGGCGATGAAAATTCTTTGGGATGCACGGGAGGAAGCTCTGGTTTCGAGCACTAAGGCCAGCATATACCAGCTAGCCCATCGTCTTAACAAAGAGTACGTCTATTACTCGAGATCACTTGAGATTACAAGGGGAACTGAAGAGCAAAACAGTGGAAGTGGTTGGACAAGGCCACCTGATCAATGGGTAAAGCTTAATTTTGATGCATCATGTGATCAAAATAATGCAGGCTTGGCTATTGTTCTTAGTGATCAAGAGGGGAATGGCAGATCAATCAGACGTGGCATAAGCCTCTGCAGTAAGATGGGCAACGCCATTGGCAAAAGAGGAGAGATTTGAGCAATTTGTGGTATAGGGTGACACAGCAAACGTCATCATCTTCATTGTAAATCCAGCTTGCAAGTTCGGATAGGAATGGAAGAGCATAATGAAGGATATTTTGGCTTTGGCTTCTTCCTCATTTAGGCATCATGTTAGATAATAATCTGAGCACTGGAGGCAAAGAGGGCCTTGACTTCTGATGCTGCATGTAGGACTCTGACTTCAATCCATGTCTACTATCGAAGAAATGAGAAACTCTTGATTCAACTTCAAAGAAACATGCCAAGGTACTATTATTACATTGAAACTGTTTGCTATTATGTTTTTTAATTTCAAAGTATGTCTCCTTTAGTTTTATTGTTTCGTTTGCATCTTAAATTTGCTAATTGTAATCAGTTTGGAGAAAAAATAGGGCTTCCACGAAATTTAGTATGTGCAAGTGGATCATCACATCAGGAATCTGAATATGAACCTGATGAAGCTACGTCTAAAATGTTTAAGAATAATTGAACCGCTGGGGTCGAATCACTCTAATCTGATTTTGCCTCTAAACTTTCCCTCTTGATTGAACTTCAAAGAAATATGCCAAGGTACTATTATTACATAGAAACTGTTTTCTATTATGTTTTTTTAATGTTAAGGTATGTCTCCTTTAGTTTTATTGTTTTGTTTGCAGCTTTGATGCTTTTGTCAACTACTTCTCTCTCTAAATTAACTAGCTCATTTAAATGATTGGATACCAATTATTTTTACATTGCAGAAGATCAATGAATGTTATACTCAAGTTAATTGTAGCTTGTATGAATTTTTATTATTGGATAATTTGAGCTAAGTTGTATGGTTAAAAGAGAATGTAATGGCATGGTGTCCCCTTCCTCAACATGTGAGGTATCATCTCATTTCGTTTGATGTGGTATCTTTGAAAAAATTATAATTTCCGAAAAGAAAAGTCATTATTAGAATAATGAAAAAAAAAACAATTTTCAGAGAAAAAATAATGAAAACAAGTAGATAGAAGTTCATTGTATCTTTTTTCATTATCCATTACCCCATTGACGAATGTGTCATTTACTTTTGGCATAACATGTGTATTAGGACTTTGGTCTATCAATTTGTTAGCACTTAGCAGCAGTTCTGAAAATTGATCACATGCTAAGTCCAGAATGTCATTTCACTTGTCCATGCCTCTCTTAGCGTCATTGCTCCTTTTGAAGGTACTCATTTTTAAACACAGTTTGATGTTCCTAGTTCATAAAAAGTATACCAATTAGGATTACATGTTTCAGTTCTTGATGTATTCTACTCTACTGAGAAGGCTGCAGAAATATCATCATCGCATTTTCCACAGTTAGCTATAGGAATTATTATGTCCACACTTTAGGACATTTTTTTTGTTGAACAAGCCTTCAACTTCAAGGTACTAAACAAAGTTTCTTTTCTTGCTAATTGGCAAGAATTTGCATCTCTCTCTCACATATACACACACATTTTAGTGAAAGGAAAATTCATACTTCAGGAGGTCTAGGTTTGTGCTTATGTCATCCTTACTTTTATATAGGATGAGTTTGAAATGGTTTTGCCTTTGACAATGGTGGTAGGTTCAAGGCCTTCTAGATGCGTGTGTAAATTACGAATCAAAAGCAAATAGGATTTCGGTTTGAAGAAGTTGGTATGTCTTCTGTATTGCTGTTTTGTTAAATATGACAAAATATAAATAAGATCAAACTTGGATTGATATTCCAGTTGGACAAGTTTGGAATAAGTTGTCTTATCCAATGAAGTTTGTGTTTTATACTGTTCTTTTTACCCTAACTTATCTCATGATATGGAAGCCCTTGGCACTATATTTCATCTTCACTTCACCTAAAACAAAAAGTCATGTATTACAAAGTCATGTGTTTATTGCATTGCTTAGACATACATATCTGATGAAAACTGATATTGGCTAGTCTTTCAGGAAGCAGAGCCTGTTTGCTTAGCCAACTGCTTGCTAGAAACTGGAATACACTTGAAGAGCCAACCAATTGGCTAAGACAAAGCTGTGAGTCGAATGGAAGCACCCCATTAGCCCAAATTCAGCCTCTCAGTACTGTCAGAAACTCCATCACCAGTTGAAGAACTAATGGTAAACCCAATAATTAATAAAAGCAGCTTGTTCTTGAATAACTCCTTAAATATGTTCTTCTTCTCTAGTTTCCTAGCATTAAACTCATTGAAGACTTGACAGAGGACAAAAGTATTGAAAATGAGTGTTTTCTTCACTTTCTCGTCCACACCAAAGATGGATTTTTCCCTAAATTGTAGCATCATTAAGATTGTTATCAATCTGGTTATAAATTCCTTTGATCGACCCACAGATGGCTTTACCATTATTTCATTGTTGGGTAGCTCAGTGGCCAAGGCTGAAGCTCCTCCAATGTATCCATTATTAGGTTCACCTGTAATAGTTGGACTGTAGTTAGTGACTTTATCAGAAGAAACAGCTGCAAAAAAGTTCCCATCCAGAAGTGAAGTTACCATCCCGGATGACAATGTTTGAGTTCTCTATTTTGGATTTCATCAACCCTTAAATAATTATTTATTTGATTCTTCATCATTTTGTACAATTTGAATATATTTGCATCTCAGACTTCCCTTATTTTTTCTGCATTATCTCATATGCTAGTTCTGGTGTTTTCTACCTTTTCCTTAATCATGTGATTCTCTTATTTTTAAGATTTTATTTTTTCATTTGTTTTGAAAATCGGTATTGGTCGCTTTCCTTGAAAACCAGTACTTTCACAAACTCAAAGTCAACATTTCCAGAAAAGTTCCTTTCACAGCAGCATCAAAGTTCAGGCTTGTTGCTCTTTGCAATCGCTTTTTACAATGTTTTGTTAGTGACCCTGCTCAGGAGACTAGGAATTATAAGGTCTGTTATGGAATTTTTGTATGTAAATTGTTAATTGTGGTTGTTTCCTATTTATTAGCAAGCTTAACACTAGAAGGTTCGGATCTTGGAAGCTAAATAAATCATTTGACTACTGGATTTATTTTGATCATCCATAGTCCTCTGGTTATACTTTATTTCTTATTTATTAGCAAGCTTAACACTATCTTAACATAGCCTAACAATATAGGACAAAAAAAAGAAAGAAAGCCTTGCAAAAATGGGCGCTGCGGTTGAATCTTTGTGGTCTGATTTTGCCTCTGATGCTGAATGTAGGACGTTGAGTTCTATCCATGTCTACTATTGACGAAAAATGAGAACCTCTTGTTTGAACTTCAAAGAAATCTGTCAAGGTACTATTATTACATTGTGACTGTTTTCTATTATGTTTTATAATGTCAAGGTATGTCTCCTTCTTTAGTTCTATTGTTTTATTTGCATGTTTGAGTGCTTTTGTCACTTATCTTTCTCTCTCTAAATTAAGTGGCTCATTCGTATGATTGAGTACCAATCCGAAAGTAAAGTCGTTAAAATTGTTATAGAAAAAAATTTGAAGTTGTAAAGGTTAATGGACAAGTCAAGTATGGGCAGCTGAAGCTAATAAACTAAACAAATATTTTTTCTTTTCTTTGATCATTGAATGTGTTCGACATAATTGGTAGGTCTTTTAGTTTCACAACATATCTTTTATTCAGAAAAAAGAGGGTCAGAATAGATTAGACATTTGCATGCTGTTCTCTAACTCATGAGATGCTACTTCCCCTTAATATTTCCTTCTCCTGCTCATAGTTTATGGACTGACTTCCCCTTACTCCATTGGAGGGGTGAATTAAAGTCTTGTGTCGTATCCTGAAATCACCAATTGTTGGCAGCAAGGGTATCAATAATTGTGTAGTGTATTGTCAACTCTAATATTACATATTTTGGCTAGTTTCTTTGAGCTTCTCTAGATCCTCTCCACATTTCTCAAAGCATCTTCCTGACTTTGAAAAAATAAATGAGGAAATAAAAATGGACACCATTTATTTCTGTTCCTCAAAATGATTCTATTCCATCTCTTCCCCAACTCATGTAGCAATTTCAATCTATCATTTTGAAATGGCACAAAGTTGTAGAAAATGGTAATGAGTTTTGATTTTATCTACAATTTTTCATTTTATTATGAAATGAATCACGCTCTGCTTAAATTTCCTGCCCCTGCCACATAAGTTGAGATGATCTTAGGTGGGAACATGTGGAATTGCATTTTTCCTTTAATTTTTTCCTACTTTAGAAAGCATAAATTTTCATCCCTTTGGCTAATATTGTTGTTCTCTTTCCATATTACTCCTTCCTTAAGCATGGATTTCTGGTCTTTTGAGTATTTTTTTTATACTATATTAACTGTAAAAGATTGCTGATAATAATTTAATTACCTGAGCACATGATGTGTGTTTTCCTCTTTCCCTAAGTATTATTAATTGTTTTCAATATGGGTGCAGTCATGATGTTGATCCCTTCTTAATATGATTTAAGTCAGAGGGTGCATATAGTCTTCTCACTCTTCCGCTTTGCAAATGGGGTTGATCAAACATAGCTTTAATCCAGGACTGAAAATCTCTTTTTTGTTCATTTAAAGAATTGAAGATGTTTTCGACATCGATTATCTCTAAAAAAACCAACCCTTCTGTTTCTTGATTTCTATTGATATTCATATCTAAATCTTAATAATGATGATGGATTTCAGCTATATTGTCCAAGCAAGTACTACTTTTGCGGTAGGACTCACAAAATTCTGCTTGATCTCCATAAGTGATACAAAATCTTTGATTTTTTTTTTTTTTAAATAGTACCAATTATGTTTAAACCAAACGCTTGTTGTCTTTTATCAAGAAAATTTGGTGCTTTTCTTAGGAATTGTACCTTCTGTCATTTCTTCTTTACCAAGCCAATATTCTGTTAGCTTCATCTCATTTATTGTAAGAGTAATAGTTATAGGCAGACCTTCCAGAATTGCGACCATCATGATTGTGACTGCTAGTCTGCTACAGCAATAAGGCATGATCAGTTATCATGCACTTCTTCCTCTAAACTTTGAGTTTAAAATATGAGCATGAATAATTATATTTAGAGCATCAAAGCAACACATGTTGCCACTTCATCTCTTTTATTATCATGAGCAAGGAATTTTCTTGTAGATGTCTAACAGTGTAAGCAAGCAAAATGCTAGTGTTATAAGCCTATTCTTATATGTCCTAAAACATTCCATCCATCGTCAGGGAAGTCTAGGGTGTGTCAAACATAGGGGCATATATATCAGCAATGAAAAAGCAGACAACAGTGGATAATCAGACTTACAGTTCTTTTTTCATTTAATAATCAGAAAAGACTTTGGATATGAAGACCATTATGCTCCTTTATATATGCAAATCCTTTCATTTTGGTATAATATTGTTTCTCCAAAAAAATTTCTTTTCAAGAACTTTCATCTGGTGCTTCATGATTCATTAGACTGCTTCAATCAAAAAAGCTTTCTGAAGACATTTCAATAGGCTTCTTCAACCTCTTCCCCTACTGCATTGTGTGATGGCATATTTTCTGATGTGTAACCTTATCATAACTTTTTTGCTTATGTGCAGTTTGGAAAGCTTTTTACATCATTAATCGGTACTCACATGCTGATATGACATCTCAGAGTTCCCTTATTTTTTCTGCATTATCTCAAATGCTAGTTCTGGTGTGTTCTACCTTCTCCTTTATCATGTTATTCTTGTATTTTTAAGGTTTATTTATTTATTTATTTTTTTAATATTATTATTGCTTTACTTGTTTTGAAAATTAGTATTGGTGGCTTTCCTTCAAAACCAGTACTTCCACAAACTCAAAGTCAACTTTTGAGGAAAAGTTCCTTTCAAAGCAGTATCAAACTTCAGGTTTGTTGCTCTTTCCAATCTCTTTTTACAATGTTTTGTTAGTGACCCTGCTTAAGAAACTAGGAATTTAAGGTCTGTTCTGCAAATTTTCTATGTAACTTGTCGATTGTGGTTGTTTCTTATTTATTAGCAAGCCTAACATAAAGTAGTTTAGATCTCATATCAGTTTCTAAAGGCATTGTATACCACTAGAAACACTCACGATACAAGTTCATATGTAACATGTGTAATTTCATACTTGTCTAACTACATAAGCATATTTGGTATGTACAACTGATAAATGTTTTTTGTTTTTTTTTTTTTTTTTGGGTGCATTTATGCTAAATGTAAGTATGTAACACATAGTTATTATTATGGTCGTGACGAGTTTTACTGCAAAGCACTACCAACTTGTTGAAAACACCATCGTCTATTCGAAAAAAGAAAAAGGGGGGTGGGGGGTTGAATAGATTAGACATTCGTGTGGTGCAGTGGTGCTCTCTAACTCATTAATCTGTTTCTGTAACACTGTGATCTTCTCCTCGAATATATCCTTTGTCTCTTTCCTCCCCTTTATACAAGGCCTCATGGTTTATGGACGTCCTTGCTATGCTGCCTCCATAAGTGGAATCTCAATTGGCAGGGAGTTCGAAATTAATGTCATCTGTTTTTTTTGTTTGTTTGTTTGTTTTTGTTTAGTGGAAGGAATTAATGTCATCTAGTGTTGAGAAATCCTCGTTTACCATATCAAGACATAATTTCAGATTGTAGAATGCAAGGGTATCAATAACTTGTCTAAAATCATAGCAAACCAATTGTCAACTCTAGCATTAACTGGTAAACAATCATACAAGTAGAAACCGTGTAGTAACTAAAAAGGCATCTCAAACCTTATTGAATCATTAACTGGTAAACAATGATGGAGGTAAATTGTTCAATAACAAAATATATGCACCCACATATAGCAACAATTTCAGCAGACTAAGTATACCAAGCAGAGATATGTAATTGAGGTTAGTATTAGGACCATTGAGACTGAAAATCCCCAATTTAGGTTACATTGAATCAATCAACGTACAAGCATACCTCATCTCCACTAAATGCTTTCTGCGCTATGAAATTTTCCTTGTAGTCTTATTGTCAAATGTTAGTTGGTGGATTGGATTTACTGTTGGCACTTTTATGTTGCCTCTGAATCCGTTTTCATTATTGAAACTGTTAAAACATGATTTGTTACTGTAATGAACCATTTTGGCAATATCACAATTCATAAGCATCCATAATCTCTGTTTTTATTCCATAAGTATAACTGTAAATTAGTCAAAGCACATATCCTTCTTCTTGTCTCTGTCTCTACCCATTGTTTCATATCCCTAGAAAGAAAATTAAGAAATTAAATATGGACACCATCTGCAGCTTTCTATTCCTCCACAATGATTCATATTCCATCTTTCCTTGACTCATCTAGTTCTTGACAATTTCAATCAATAATTTTGAAATGACCTACAAAGTGGACGACTGATATTGTGAAACACCAATAATTATGAGAAAAAAGCATACTAAAGTGATATATCTAACTTTAATAAGCAAAAGGTAAAGAGTTTTGATTTTATCTTACAACTTTTCATTTGATTATTTAGTGAAATTAAGGTTTTGTAATTTAGTACTTTTCCTTTCTCGTTTAGTCCTTTATCTTGCTACTAAGAAGTTATGGGAAGTGGGAAACTAGTATACAATTTGAATATTTTGATTGTTCGGGTTTTGTTTATAGATTTTCAACCCAATAAAATGGGTTCTTTGTATGAGCTTTTTGATGAAGATTGAAGAATGATTTAGGTAGATGATTTACCATGTGATAATTTTGATTGGTTATAACCATATGCAAGCATTGAATGAGTTTCAATGCATGAATTTTTTGTTTGCTTTATGCCACTGTTGTTAGGGTTAATAAAAATAAAAATATAATGAATTGCAAAAGTTTTTAATCGAAAAGTTGATCTTGCAACTTATTTTTATGCAGTTCATTATAGAAGATGAGAGAATGGAAGAGTTTTAGCCATTGACTCCTCATGTGAGACTTCGGAGTCCAAACTTAGCAATCTTTCTTCAGCCCCTGCTGTAGTGCATTTAACCAATCAGCATTTCCCAACAGCTGCTGAGGGATCCATCATGTATACTTGATTACAGCTGGAGCCAGGGACTGTAAGAACGCTCATCATATGCCATCTCCATTTGTCTAGTCAACATACCTACATAAAAGGCCAAAATTCCAACAGGATAACCAGACCTGCTCAGCAATGGGGAAAGTGATAAGGTAGCTTTGGTTAAGAAGAAGAGCCTACCCACTGATGGAGAGAATAGTAAGGGACCTATAGTCTAACAAGCTTGCTAACATATGGGGAGAGTGGTGAGGTAATGATTCTGAAAGTTATAACTATGCCTGCTTACCTAAATCTGCAGCTAGTCGTTTTGTAATGTATTTGGTCATATGTGTAATGAATGTCATATTTTAGTATGGTCAATTGTTTCATTACCATCTTATATGAGAATACTGCAGAGGATATTGCAATAATATGTTAATGGAGTCTGCATACAAGTTAATAAAAATCCCATTTATCACATGACATATTAAATTTTCTGTGCAGTGCAAACACTTGTTTGAAGATGCTATATGAGGTTGATGTGTATGAAGTGGAGGCATTGGTGTTTGTCAGTGGCCAGAATAGCAAAGGGTACTTGTTTTGTTATAATTATAATGTGAAAACATTGTTTACCATATTGAGGGCTTGTATACATAAATAGGGGTTGATTAATATTTCTTTTCCGGTATGTCGTGGTACTTAAATCCCAAATATTGTAATAGGTGTACAAGGACAGTATTGTTATATAGTAAACTACTTACTTTCATTACCTATAACTTGACTTTGACAGACAACTTTGGGAATGTCGGATGTACCAAAAACAAAAAGCACTTGGTGAAGTACTATTTTACTTCTTTGATAGTATTAACTATAGATTTGCTTTTCGGTGTTTGGTTGGCTCTAAAGATATTTTATACAGTCTATGTGTGACCAATTGCTTGTTGTGAGTAGTTCTCTAATCAAGTCGAGGCAATTTTGTATTGCCTGTTTCTTATTAATAATACTTACCCGAAAAAGAATCTGATTTTTGTCTTGTTATATTTTTGTTACACTTATGTAGTTTTGTGGATAATCAATTATTTCACCGAAAATATTGGGAATTTGATTAGGGTTTGAATTATTTTCGAATTTGATATCATGTAAAGGGAGTTGCAAGGAATTATGTAATTTCTTTTTTAACTTTTGATTTTGTATTATTGATTGCTACATGCATGTAGAGAAGTCAATGTATACATAGGGAGCAACTGTATACTATGTCTGTCATCAAAGAAATGCAATAACTCATTGTGGACAGAGTAAAAACAGAGGAAAGAATAGTGCAAGCTTTCATGATTAATAGTTTCATGAAAGCTTTAGGCAGAATTGCCACAAGATTTGTCTGCTTACTCGATCAAGCTCAACAATTTAATTTTGTTAATAAAAGCTTGTTCATCGAAAAAATTAAAAAACAACCAAGGATATGCAGCAGCTTCTTCACTGTTTGCTCCATTCCGTAGATAGCTTGTTTAATTGTTAGTGATCATCACATTGTCCTATTGTAGAGTGAATTTTTTTCTTAATAATTTTACTGCTTATTATTAACTGATAGTTATTGTTGATTTTACTAGTAGGGTATTTTTATTGTAAAACTAAAATTTTTGTATCCAAAGGCATTACCAATTTTTATGAACTTAAATGTTATCAATTTTAGTAACATAATGGCACCTGGTAAAGACGAACTCATAGTTCCTCTTAAATCTTTGACAAGCTGATGTAACCAAACAAGCTAACAAATTAGACCTGTTTATCTAATCCCATAAGCCATCAGATGCTAATAGCACAAACTTCGCATCTGACACAAGAGGTACCTGAAAAATGTATGGAGATGCAATAACCAAGTCTACATGGAATTGTACACTATACAAAATAAATGTATTCACTGTCAAATAAATATTATAAAGTCATTGGTTTGCTATGTTGTACCCCATAAACAAAACATCAAACATGTGGTCAGCATATCACCATTTGGTCTTAATGTATAAACTACAACAAATTCATATTCCAAGGAGAGACTTAGAGGAAGAACAATGGTTAATTAGACTTCTCAGCCGGTCAACACCCAAAATGACAACCACTGAAAGAGGTTTCAGACATAAACCAACACAAATCCACCGAGAAACATAAAGGAAATCGTAAAATTAGAATAAGGAAGACTCACATTGGGTTGTTGTTGGGGCAACGGGTATTGAAAGGTTTAAATAGGAAATTGGGCAGATGAATGAGGTAAAGTAACAGTGAGATGCAATTTATATCCCAATCAATGTGTTTCTAAGCCAAGGTAGTAGCCCAAAGGCCCCAAACCCAATAAAAATGATATATCAATGACTAAGGATTAAAAATTAAATTTAGCAAAAAAAGGATTAAAAATTAAAAATTAAAAAAGAAAACATACTTCACGTGGGGTTCAGGACTGAAAAAATAAAAAGGTGATTGAAAGTTTCTTTGACTTTTCATTACAAGGAGTATTTGGTTTGAAAGCATTTTTTATTTTTTATTTTTTTATCTTTTGTTAAAATAAAAAATTACCTTGAAAGTTAATCAGAAGAAACCAGGAAAGAGAGACAGAGATAAGAGAAAGAGAGAAAAGAGAGGAAGAGGAATAACCAAGAATAAGAAGGCGAAGAAGACTTGTTGTACTTGTACCCCACCATTTCCATTTACCGCCCGAAATTACCACTAATTTCAATTCCCGGTACGTTTCAGACTTACTTTTTTAGTCTTCATATTTTTCTAAATTTGATATACACTGTTGGCTCAATTTTCATAAATTACATCTAAAAAAAAAAACAAAAAAATTGCCTGCCGATTGAAAAATAAGCACAAAACGCGTACCCAAGAAATTTCTTCATGTTATCAAGTCTTCTTGGCCTCACAAGTCACAACAACTTGAACTACCATTCATTTCTTTGACTTTGTCATTCCCATTCTCTCTCAAATTTATTGAATTGTCTCTTCTGAATTTTCTCTGCGAGCTTAACATCACTTTTGATTGAAAAGCACTGTCACCAGGCTTGTCAACATGCCTCGGCTTTCTTTGTTCACAGGCAAGCAATGAGCCCATTAATTCTTGAATTGTCAAGGTTGAGAGATCTTTTGCTTCTTTAATAGCAGTAACTATATAATTATATTTTTTAGGATTGATAAGATTTTATTTTTCTCAACAACCCTTTGATCAACGCATTTGATTAACAAGTTCCATAATTCTTAAAAAATAATCTTCCATACCTCATGTTTCCTTCATTTTGGCATTCTCCAATTCTCTTCGGAGAGATTAAAGTTGAATGCTTATTATCTTACTGTCACCTTGAAATTATTTCTGTAAAAATTTCTCATGCATTCGTTAAGATTTGGTTAATTGACTCAAATACCCATATTTTTATACGGTAAATGTATAGTGTGTGTCAGAAAAAATAATCATATAATATAGTTTAACGGTGTCCATAAAACATTTGTTAAGGAAGCATTTAATACTTCCACTTTATGAGCATTCGTAAAATTTTAACAAAAAAAAAAAAAGAGCTTGTAAGGCATTTTAGTCTCGTTTTATTATTTTAATATTAAAAGTTTACTATTTTCCTATAAAATGGAAGCATTTAATCTCTTGAACAAATTCCCTTAAGACATCCATTAACAAAATCCTATATATATAGGGTAAAACTTAGGTACAGTTTCCTTAGGTTAGATATATTAGGTTCCCCAATTGAATTCAAACACATGGTTGCATTAACCAATGAAACACAAACAATGTTATCTTTTCTAAGAATATTTAAATTCAATATATTTGAATTGAACTAGGAACCTAATATACTTGACTTAAGGAACTGTACCTAAGTTTTACTCATATATAATATATAAAAGTAGAATAAAAAGTGCATTAAATACTTCTTTAACAAATAACCTAAAGCATCTGTTATCATCGTAGTAGCTGAAAATGCATTAACTTCAGTGTTGAACAAAGGTGTCACCCCAATATGAATACTTGCATGCGTTTGGCAGGGGAAACAAGAAAGTCAAGGGAAGAAAAGAACCTCTCGGAATGGCCCAGAAATAGCTTACATTGGTACCTTGTTGCATGAATTATTTATTCAATACTCTTATACTACAATAAGGGTAAAACTTAGGTACAGTTCCTTAGATTTAAACACATGGTTGCATTAACCAATGAAACACAAACAATGTTATCTTTTTCCAAGAATATTTAAACTCAATATATTTAAATTCAACTAGGAACCTGATGTACTTGACCTAAGGAAACCTGTACCTAAATTTTACCCTACAAATTACGTACTTGTACCTAATGAAAATTTTAGTGACCCATTGAGACTATATGATAACCTATTTACACCACAGGCCCTATTGTGAGAGTTCATAATTAATTGTAGAGTTGTTTCATGATTAATTGTAGTGACATTGACTATACATAACATCACGGCCCTATTGTGTTCCGTGCATTAATTAGCAATATAGTAATGCGTTAAAGTTACGACCTTTGTCTCACGATCAAAAAAATGTTACAAGCTTTGTCTTTTTCTTTACTTTTTTTCCAATTCCATAAAGGAGGAAATAATGCATCCTCCAGAACAAATACAATTGCATTTCTACTTTCATGGTGTAGTTTATATATACACACACCCTAAGTAACATTTATATTTGTTCTGCATGTATATTTGACCAGAAGGCTATTATGATAAGCAACATTTCGAGAATAACTCAGGAAATGACTTGCCTTCACCACAGAAAATTAACCTGCAGCAATAATTAATTAATAAGTCCAATTTTGAAGGCCTAATGATTAATTAACAAAATCAATTAAACAATACTGATTATTATGGCATATGTTGTGCTCGTTTAATTGTCACTTCATTCTCCCAGAATAATAATTGGATAGAAAGTGAGATAATATATTTCAAACCACCAGTCAGTCCTTAGTTCAGTGCATTCAACACGGTCGGCCAGGTTTTTAGCAAGCAACAAAATGAAATCTCACGCGCTCTCCAACCTAGCTGTCATTTAAAATTAAAAAACTTAAAAGCGTATTCATAAAACTTAATTAATTTCCCCATCTTCCTTTCTTATAATTAATAAATGAATTTATAAAATAAATAAATAGAGGAAATATTGTAAAATTAGAAATTTGTAAGATGGACACAACCTGAGGTTCTTCCATGGTCAAAAAGTATACATGCATGTGCAACCAAAATTGCATTGATAAACATCATATAATGACACGGTTGATTGCTACATCTTGGACTAAAAAAATTGTACCAATGGAACAAGTTCCAAACTTCCTTGGCATGGTGAATTTCTAATTGAGAAGCTTAGCCAGATCCACTCATTTGAGCATGAGAGTTTAAACAAGAAAATTCTTAGAATTCCACGTGCTAGAGCTGTGATTTACACAAATAATATTGTGGACAGCTTAGTTTTACTTTGGTGATAGGGTAAACATCGAAAATTAGTAAGTTGGAGTTTCTAGCAAGGCAGTCTTCTTTTTCAAATTCATATTGGTAGGAAGTTTTGTTATTTTTGTATTTGTGAATAAATGAATTAGTTATTATGATTTATTTTCTTTCAGAAAAGGATCCCTTTGGGACTATGGCTATTATTTGTAAATTTATTTTTGTGTGAAACATTGTGCACATTTTATAACAGAGAGGTTTTGGTTTTTTTGGACCTAAACCATGCCACATGCATGGTGTTAATCTTCATAGTTTAACTTCTAAAGGTCCTTAATTTGAACAGATTGATAGATTTGGATATAAAAGAAAAACCCTGAATCAAGATAGAGTTCAGACTAACTTGGTTTAGTAGCCAAACCAAATGAAAGCCTAATTTATTATTTGCCACCTGGAAACACAACTGGGCTAAAATTACAACCATGACCAAACCGATATTCCTTTTGTTAGGAGCCAAACAAGAGAAAGTTGAGATTAAGAAATAGACATGTACACATTTCATACACACCAATTAGACAGTGTCATGATATACAATACAATTAGACAAACACATTGAAATGCACATAAAGAAGAAAATTTTGTGAAAAGAAGAAGAGTGGGGCCGTCAAAAAAAAGGAAGAAAAGGAGAAAAGAAAGTATAAATAAACAAGAGAAGAGAAAAGAAAAAAAATTAAAAATTTTGAGTGGGGTGGTCAAAAGAGAGAAAGGAAATTGTGTACCTAAGCTAAGAGATTTCTTTGTCGTTTAAAATGAATCAGAATTATGTATGACCTACACTCCAAAAATAAGCTTGTACCTAACCTAAGACATTTCTTCTGACTTTATTGGCTGCAGAAGTGTGAAAGTGGATCAGAATTTTCACAAAAGTGTGAAAGCGAATCAAAATTCATTGTAGAGAGAATTTTTTTCTTCATAATTATTTACCGCTTATTATAAGCCAATATTTGTTATTTAATAGTTGAGTTTCAATTGAATGTGTAAATATTGTATGCAAAGGTGTTACGAATTTTTAGTGACTTTTCAATTTTGAATACAGCTCTTTGTTGTAAATGGGTTAACAGAAAATCTGACTAGTGAGTGGTGTGAAGCTAAAAGGGTATTAAATTTGTTGGATTCATAAGCAGCTTCAAACAGAATTATTGCTTTACAAATTTACCTAGACTTGCTGCGCTTTTGTAAATTACATTGTCACTGATATTTTGCCAATCTAAATCCTAACAATTTTATTTTGTATTATTGTTTAATTTTTAGTGATCATCACATTGTCCTATTGTAGAGTGAATTTTTTTTTTCTTAATTATTTTACTGCTTATTATTTTTTAATAGTTTATTGTTGATTTTACTGGTTGCGTATTTTTATTGTAAATGTAGAGACTTTAATTTTTAGTCTTCATATTTTTCTAAATTTGATGTACACTGATAGTGTTGGCTCAATGCTTCATAAATCACATCTCAAAATAAAAAAATTAATAAAAAAAAAAAAAAATTTCGTCATAAATTATTAATTGGCTGCCACTTGGAAACACAACCTGACTGAAATTACAACCATGACCAACTCAATCGAATGCATGACTTCAGCTACACTCCAAAAACATGTACCCAACAAATTTCTTCATACTTTCCTCCTGGGTGCAACACTATTTTCACAATTGACTATCAAGTCTTGGCCTTACACGAACTTACCTAACATTCATTTCCTTCACAATTGACCATCAAGTCTCCTTGGCCTCACAAGAACTTAGCTAACAGTCATTTCCTTCATTCTACCATTCCCATTCTCTCTCAAATTTATTGACAAATATCTCTTCTTTTTAATTTTTCACTAGTCGTAAACCAGTGCGATGTACAGAAAAACTATTGAAAATGAGATCTAAAGATTGGGTCCGGTTAATGGGTGTCTCTAGAGTAATGGTTAAAGAAGCATTTAATACTTTTACTTTATAGGAAGTAATGAAATTTTAATATTAAAATAACACAAAAATAACTTTTATGGGGTATTCTTGTCTTTTCATTTATTATTTTAATATTAAAATTTTGTTATTTTCCATAAATTTTAAGTATTTAATGCTTCCTAATCATTGTTCAAAGGGCCACCATTAACAAAATTTCTAAAGATTTATTGGGTTATTTTGCTTTTTTGTTGAATGTCATTATTTTTCTTTGTAATTTGAGAGATTACTTCAATCATCATATCATTTCAATTTAGTTTGGAAACTTTAGCAAATTTGTTTCACTAAAATTCATGTGAATGTTTTTTCAATTGTAATCTTGAAGAGATGAGCAATGGCAACTTAAGCCAAGAGGTGCAAACAATGTGAAATTGACTTAAATTAATGCAAGAGTGAGTGTTACATTTTCTCAAACACATGGTGTGCATGTACCAAAAATGGGAATGGAAAGAATATTAATGCAAGAGTGAGTGTTGCTGGAAGCATGAGAAAACCCTAATCACCAGAGACCCTAATTATGTTTTCTTGTTCACTTACAAGCATCCCCATTAGGGTTTCTTTCGTCTAGAAATACTAGAGAAAAAGGTATCTTATTTTCTTTCATTTGATTTTTACTCACCTGGGTATAATATTCCATGATTTGATAATTATATACCATTAACTTTGTAAACATCTTTCGTGCTATTTCTTGATATTATGAATTTTGTGTTCTTTAATTTGTGTGTTTAATTGTTTTGGAGATCTCATAAGCTGGTGAGAGATTTTACGATTTTGAGTAACAGTTTTTCAATATTTTTATGTGTTTTTATTTATCCAAATTATATTGTAAATATAGAAAATTATTTGCACTCATCTATTTGTATTTATATATTTTCTTTTGTCATGAATTGGGATTGAGTCCTCATTATCATTTGGACCGACTTTTATTTTTTCTAGGTCAAAGTAGATGACAAGGTTTTATCCTTGACAACCTCTCTCTCTCTTTCTCAGTGGTCCTAGGCTCATTTATTTTCTTGGCATGTGCAATATGTGAAGTTCTATTCAGAGGAAATATCAAATTTGTAATGAGATCTTCTGTAGCTTCTTTGGTCTAATTAATTATTGACTAGGACAGGTATAACTAATTCCTAAGTAATCACAGTCAATTTTCTTGGCATGTGTTATGTGAACTTCTTTTAGGAAAAAAAAAATCAAATATGTAATTATTGGCTAGGGTAGGTATAAATTCCAAAGCAACTACAACATTCTACGCCATGAATGTATGCCACTGCCTTATTTCTTTTACTTTTTTCCTTGAATGTAAAGTCACTGCCTAATTTCTTTACCTTCTTCAAAGACGTTGACTCGTTCTCTCTCCCTCTCTCTAGGATCAAGTTATACATTTATTTTTTTTATTTTTTAGAATTCAATAGTTACAACAATAGAGGAGGGAGATTCGAACCCTGGAGGAGAGCAAACAATCTCAACAAAGCTCTTGACATGTATGATCAATTCATACCTTTTGTAACTCTGTGATATATTGATATTACATAAGTCAATATTTTTCTTTTATAGGATCAATATATCTTGAAAATCCAACCATTGAAATACATGATTTTGTTGCTCTTAATATGAACACCAAATGTTATGTTAATAGGATATTATATACTATTTAATTCATAAACTCATGTATGTATGTATGTATGTATATATTCCTGTGGCGTATCTTTGTGTGGTGGTGTATGCATGCCCTTATTATTAGATAAGGATTGTGCGTTGGAATGCATTGAAGAAGAGCAACAAAACGTTTGATATTTGTAATTTGTATGGTTGTTGGAGATTGTCAAACCAGCTTTTGTTTGGAAGCTCCATTTAGCTAAACTCCATAAGATCTTTATAGATTCTCACTGTAAGCCATGTAGCCCAAACGTCACCATTTCTCACAATATCTCTTCCAAGACTACTCTTCATTTGTCTTAATCTCCCAAAGGGAACAATGCTTGGTGGGTTGCTTGCTGGAGTTTGTTACATACCATTAATGGGAGTTTCCATTGAAGTGAAGCAAACCTATAAACCAATGTATTGGGTTGGCATTACACTATTATTAGTCTTAGGCGGTGGCTAACCTAAATTAATGTGTCCCAAGTGGTGACACTTGTACTCTGGCACAGAGTTTGGAAGCAAGAAGGCAAAGTCATAAGAATTTTATCATTTTGGGAGAACTATTTCAAAGGGAAAACATTTAGGAGGCTTTGAAAGTTTACTTTCAAGAGATTGATTTAGTCAATGCCGACTTTTTTCTTCTTTGAAGCATAATACATGGAATGATTGGTTGGTCATTAATGTGACAATCTTTCAAAGTTTTAGGGTTAATTTATTTTTAGGCGGTTTTGATTTCTTAATTATGGACATAACAATATATAGGCTTCTTTTCTTCTTGGGGTAGTTGCTACATGATCTTAATTTGATAGTTCCAGTCTCATCATGCAAAGTATAACCACAATAAGCTCTCTTCATAAAATTACTACTAAGACCATGAATATGATTGAGGGATATCATGATCATAAACTGATTACATGTTGTGAAACAATGGAAATTAAATTAGGGGTCATGCCCTTTGAAATCTATTCTTTCATACTTTCTTGATTCTTTCATAATTAATATATATATATATATATATTGAGATTTGAAATTTATGATGCCCGCTCAATGATGATTGTTATTTACCATAAGATTTTTTTTATTTAGGAAAAATTTGAACTCAAGTCTCCTTATTTAACGACAAAAGGCTTTACAAACCCGTTGAGCTAATTAGAACCCCCAATTTTTATTTTTATTTTGCTCTTAAAACCGTTGTATGTTGTATGTCTAGAGTCTTTCATTTGATGCAATATGCCAATATGAGGATAATTAGATCCACGAGGTGTCAATAATTCAATATATATTGGAAGCATATTTGTGAGTATGAAAACGAATGGCTACTTTAGTCTTGAAATTTAAAATTTAACCCCTTAATAATGCTTTCAATTTCAATAATTTATTTAATGTGTTAGACAACGCTTAATAGTCAAGAACTTAACTAGTAAAAACTAAAAACCATTTAATTTATTCAATCACCAACCACTTGCAACCTAATGCTGTGGAAATGCAAAGTGGATGTGTTTTTCTTCCCCCAGTGATCAATCTCATCCTATGTATGTTTTAATATTTTCTTTTTTAATCACATACAAAATGATAATATAATATTGATATCATTACCATCAATTGCCACCGTGATTACTATTGCCACCACCATAATGATCAATGACTCAATATCTCACTAGCTACCACTATCATGATCATCATGTGTATATATCATAGTATTGTTATTGTGGTCGTGACAATTGTTACTTGCAAAGCACCACCAACTTGTCGACAACACCATCACAATTGTTACAAACTTATACAGTTATACCACGAATAATATATGTATTACCATCACTGTACACCTCAATCCCACTCAGCATTGTTGTTGTTATCATGATTGTCACCACCACCAATACTAGTAACCTTCAAGCAATACTACAACTCTATAATGCTAATTATTTGTTTTAAGAAACTACCATTTTGGGGAAGTAATTTATATATGGAAGTTTCATATTTTTCGACATTTATTATTATCAAATGGTACTTATTATCAATTTTTGTACTAACTTTTTCAATGATCTAAATTTTCAGTGCATATACTTTCAATATATATATTAATAATAGTTCAGTTCTAAAAATTTCAACACCAAAATTCATAGCTCCTTTAAATAGAACCTTAATTTAATTGTATTAAGTTGAATAATCAAATTGTAATTTTCTTTCCAAATTCCAATGACCAGGTGTTCTAAGCTCTTTGGTTACCTAACTAATCCTTGTGCATTTCTTTATTTCTCATGAAGCATACGATTAGATATAAATATCTGGGTGCTAATCAAAATTGTATTCCTTACTTTTTATTCATTTAGAATTAATCCTCCAGAAAATCATTTCTGGAAGGCTATATCACAAAGAATGGAAAATATAATCTATGCTACTTATGCTTTTCCCCTCCCATCGTAGGTAGCTCATCCAACGAGTGTCAACTGGCTAAATAGCCTGATGGCATTCCAGATTCCACCCTAGTTGGTGGCTCTTGTATGCAAGTTCGATCCGCTTGTGTATAGGTGAAAATTACATTTCAAACCCTATAGTTTAGGGAGTGTAACAAATTAAATCTATAGTTTCAAAAATAACAAATTAAATTCCAAAATTTTAAAAAGTAACAAATTAAACATTATACTTTCAAAAGTAACAAATTAAAACCATGGTTCTAATTCTACTTGAATGAGTTGAGGTTTAAATTGTTACTTTTTGAAACTTCAAGATATAATTTGTTACTTTTGAAAATATAGGGGGTTAATTTGTTACTTTTTGAAACTTCAAAATTTAATTTGTTACTTTAATTTGAAACTATATGGTTTAATTAGCCACACACCCTAAACTATAGGGTTTAAAATGTAAATTGCAAAAATAAAAAGGACATATATAGTTACAATCACCAAAGAAAGAAAGGTATAAATTGACAAAAAATAGGTTCTCTACAGGGAGCTAGGATTTTTTTTTTGGGGGGGGTCAAAGTATGAACCAATTATTTTTTTGGTTTTGATAATTTGATACTTGGGGTTGGGGGAGGGGGGCAGGAGGGATTTGAACGTCTTTGAATGTCTCCGTTGAAAACACCAAGAGGTGATAATTCAACTACAAGGCTCTTGGCATGAACTAAAAAAATTTGACCATTTAAGAATATTGAAAATACTCGAATGCAAATATGAAAAATAGAACTACTATCTAGCCCGTATTAACAAAATATAAACAAAATAAATGATACAAAAATTGTTTCTTAATACATTTCCTTTTACATTTCAACTACAATCAGGTATGATCTATCAAACTAGAACTCGACATTCTTTTAAATTCCAAAACTCATATATGATTGATTTTGTACTCAATTTCACAACAATTTCTCTTTCAGTGTACAAAATCAAAGGATCCGTTAGAAAATCATCTTCCATTTTATTGTGAAAATTAGTATTGATATGTATGACTGAAAATACTCATCCGTAGTTGTATTAGAAATAAGAATGGTAAGTAAAAGTGCAACCACTTCATAATTAAGTTGGAAGGCTATTGATTTTCCCGTCTTTACTAACTATAGTCACAATTCAAAACATTTGATAATTTTTTGAATTCCTAATGCCACTACATTATGCTTATAAGGGTGAAGTTCCATTTTCAATAATAGTTTTTCATGATATGTGAAGTCTTGCATACAATTTTTTTACCAACAAAAAAAATATCATCAATTCTAAAAGATTTATATATACGCCTCTCAAGGATCAAGAGCTTACTTAAAATAAACAACTTCACTACACTCTCACTAAACCAATAGATAAAGTCTGTAATTAAGAATCTATTACAACATAAAAAAACATACTCAATCACAATGCTCAATCATAAAGTCATTTTATTATGACCAGCTCAATCCCATCTCTCAACATAACAAAAATTCATATCTAGGAAATCTATGTTGCATACCTCACAAAATGATTTCGAAGTGGTAGTAAAGCATCCCATCTATCTTCTATGAATCTTTAGATAAGCGTTTTAGTGGGAGTGAAACAAGTTTCATGTCACCAAGTCCTCACATGATTCTCTCTAATTTTAGAAAGAGAGTTAAAAGAATTCTCCATATGATTCATAAAGTACAATTTATTTTGTCTCTAATTTCCTTCCAATTTTAAATCCATCAACAATGAATGCATTATGCCCATGAATCTCAAATTGGCTTATTAAAAAGAAAGTATGGTAAACAAAAAAACATATCTTTATCAGGAAAATATTCAAATCATTAAGGAAATAGCGTGGATCACATGGAACAATATTCTCTCCATTTTGAAACGGAAATGATCCATTTCATAGGTTAAGATTTTTATTTCATGGATCTAATACATGAGAAATTATTTAGTTCACCAAGTGAACCTCATTTAAAATTTAAATCACGTGGCACTAGATATACCTTTAGATTTGAAATATTTAATCCTAATTGAAAAAAAATCCTAATCTTACAAACCACCAAGGTTGAAAGTCATATTTATATTTAATATTTTATTATATATCAAATACATTTCTAACTAAAAAGAGCCCATTAGTGTTTCCAAGTAATTAAAGAAAATAATAATAAACCCCACACATGGAAACAACAAAAATCACCAAAAAAAAAAAAAAAATGATTGAGCTAGACAGTACCTAAATCCCAAAGTTTTAAAATTTTAACTTTGGGTCTTAAACGACAAGCAATCAAAGTGTGGGTTCCAATTAATTTAACTGGTAAAGTCTTTTATCGTCGAGTAAGGTACCTGAGTTCGAATCTCGGCTACACCAAAAACCAATTGATGTCTTGACCTGATAGTAAGAGCAATCATCATGTAACGGACGTCATAGGTTCAAATTCTATCGTAACTAAAAAAAAAACAAGCAATCAAGGTGTCATACTAAAGATAAATATGGATCAAGTGGCTAAAGTGACTTTTCTTTTTTTTCTTTTTTCTTTTTTAAGGTTTTTTGGACTTTCAATTTGGGGGCTAGTTTTCAATTTGAGAATGGTTATGTATAAATTTTTTGAGTCCAAAATTTCAAGTCTTATATACTACTAACAAAAGATTAAAATTTATGGGGGAGGTCATGGCCCCCGTAGGCCCTTAGTTTTAGAATGGTTGGGTGCCTGTTTCTTGGGCATGCAGTTTTGAACTCCACTACAAATGGATCCTTTTGGGTTGAGCCAGTTTTGAACGCATCTGTTGTATTGTCTCGAGGTTTCTTAGGCCCAGAAGGATAAATAATAATATTGGACCAATCAAGTCCAGCATGTCCTAACACAGCCCTCGTTAATTGTTAGGTTGGTTTTCCTTAATCATCCAATATTGACTAAAAAATAGCTGATAATGAATAAAAAAATGAAACAAGATAAAGAATATTAAAAAACGCTGACAGGTAGCTCAATTGGTCCAGTCTTGGGTGTGCTCTCCAATGGTCACTAATTGGAGTCATTTCAAGACCACCTACCTAAGGCAAAACCTTGCGCCTATCGTGCTACACGTGCTAATAGGGTGTTGCGTGTTCCCCTAAGATTTTTCGAGGTGCACATATCTACGGAACATTGGCTCAGACACCCATGGTTATAAAAAAAAATATTAAAAACAAAAAGATAAATATAGAGTATTTGTGTAACATGCTAACCAAATCAAAATTGAATTCAATTGCTAACCAAAAATAAAAAAAGTATGTGTGCAACATCTATGGGTGTTTTCTGGGAGGAACTTTCGGCCTGATGCTCACACAAAATGCCAAATGCCAATCAGTGAATTTCTTTTTGTAAAGAGATTCGTTAGCACAAAATGCCATTAGCTTAAATCTTGATAAGTTGATATACACTGTTGGCTCAATTCTTCATAATTTAATTGCTTGCCACTTGGAAAAAAGCAACCATGACCAAACCAATGTTCCTTTCATAAAGAACAAAACACAATTCTCTATAAAAAAATAAAAGAAAAGGAGTGTGTATCTCATAAAGTAGCTTATAAAAAGAAGAAAGAAATTGTGTCTTCCTTTCCTTAAAGTTTGAAAAGCAATTCATAATGGACAAAACGCGTACCCAAGAAATTTCTTCATACTTTCCTACTAGGTGCAACAACATTTTCACAATTGACTATCAAATCTTCTTGGCCTCACAAGTACTTAGCTAAGTTTCATTTCCTTCATCTTATCAAAAAAAAATTCTTCGTAATTATTTAATGCTTATTATAAGCCAATATTTGTGATTTATATTTTCTAGTTGAGTATCTATCAAATGTGGAAATTTTGTATGGAAAAGGTGTTACTTTTTAGTAACTTAAATGTTATTAATTTTAGTAATCGTATGAACCCATGGTTTCTCTTAAATTTTTTGACAAGCTAATATAAAATTAACAAGCTAACAAATCAGAGAAACTCATTGATATGCAACAGTGCACGAAAGAGGATCTGGACCCAAACCATGCATTACGTCAGTTTTCATATTTGTGATTTGTCAAATTAGTTGATATACACTGTTGGCTCAGTTCTTTATAATTTAATTGCCTGCCACTTGGACCAAATCAATGTTCCTTTCATATAGACCAAAACACAATTCTCTAAAAAAAAAAAAAGAAAGGAAAAAAGAAAAGGAGATTTCATGAGAGAGAAAAGAAGAAAGAAAAAAAAATAAGAGGCCGTCCAAAAAGAGTGTATGAGATAATAAAGTAGCTTAGAAAAAGAAGAAAGAAATTGTGTCTTCCTTTCCTTAAAGTTTGAAAAAGAAGTCAAAATGCATCAGCTACACTCCAAAAACAAGCACAAAACACGTACCCAAGAAATTTCTTCATACTTTCCTCGTGGGTGCAAGAGTATTTTCACAATTGGTTATCAAGTCTTCTTGGCCTCACAAGTACTTAACTACCATTCATTTCCTTCACTCTGCCATTCCCATTCTCTCTCAAATTTATTGAGAAATATCTCTTCTTTTTAATTTTTCTTTCACTCTGCTTTCTTAAATTCTTACACTTCCAATTTCATCACATCTTTCTTTCTTTCTCCCTCTCCGTCTATAT
>OU015761.1:25501329-25554545 GCA_907173295.1 Fagus sylvatica | reverse complement strand
CTTGATATTAGACTTACTACCATAAATCTTCAATTTCTTATCTCTTCATAAAAAAAATTATCCTCAATCGGGTTTCTTCATATTCAAATTATATCATATCAAAATCCTAATATTGAGTAACAAACTAAAACACCGATACCAGCTATGGAAAAAAAGAATGAAGCAAACAAAGAAACACAATTGAGGATAAAATAACACCGACCTCCAGTGTAAATCTACAAAGAAAAATATATATATTTGCAAATATGTTTCTAGTATTCGGAAATAAAAGTAAAAATTCCGCAAATATTAAAGACAGGCTTGGCATGAGAAATTGAGATATATTGAAGAAGATGTTTGAGAATTAGAAACGGTCTACCAAGCCAAATCAAATTCTAAACCAAACCTTAATCAAAATCAAATCAAACCCTAAAGAAAGAACGAAAGAAAGAGAGAAAGATAGACCTGTAAAGCGAAAAATCAATTCGATGAAGTTGTTGATTTTTCCCGAGACCATGAAGCCGCTCTTTTTGTTCTGAGACCATTTTCTCAAATTTGTGCAGTATGAAGGGAATGGTTTGTAATGAAGAGAGTGGTTTATATTACTGGTATGGTTTTGGGTAAGAGGAGAGAGAGAGGAAATTTATTAACTGAAGAAGAGGAAAAATCAAAATGAGGGGAGAGAGAGAGAGAGCCGGAGGCAGTAACGGACTGTCTAAGAGAAAGGGGAAAAATAGTTCAGAGTGAATACTGAACAAACGTTAAAAGATGAAGATGATGAGTTTTTATTTATTTATTTATTTTTCACTCATATGAAACGACGTGGTTTTTGAATAACAAACTAAACAAATATTTAATCTAAGCATATTTCCTTCTTCTTTTCCAGTTTTTTGTTTTTTTATTTTTATTTTTATTTTTTCCGTGAAACCACATCTTTTCTCTTTTGGAAGTCCCAAAATGGAAAATTTAACTCCTTTTTTATTTTATTTATTTTTTTAAATATTAAATATGGGTATTTAATTGTAAATTGATTACTGGGTATTTAAGTTATTAATAGAGTGTTTTTTAAATTTTTTCCACTTATTGACACATGGCAAGTACGTGGCGGCACTTCTGTCATTTAAAATGCCACTATAGACATATATACTACCTAAAATGCTAGGTGTGATGCAGAATACGTTGTCATATATGCCAAATGACAGATAGATGACAACGTTTTCTGCTTTTAATTTATAATATAGATAGATATAGATGCCCATAAAAATGACAAAAATACCCTCAAATGATCAATAAGTGGGTTTGGATAAATTTGTTAGATGCCCAATAAGCAACCCAATTAAAGCCCAATTAAACTCAACTTAATTGGGTCTAATTGGGTTAGCACCCATTTGCCCATTTATTAAATAAGTAGGTTTGATTGGGCAATTAATGAGTGAGTTTGGGTGGGCTAATGGGTTTGGGCTTTTTTTGCCACCCCTAGCTACTGCCTTGGCTTAGAACACATTGATTGGGATATAAATTGCATCTCACTATTACTTTAACTCATCCGTCTACCCAATTTCCTATTTAAACCTTTCAGTACTCGTTGCCCCAACAACAACCCAATGTGAGTCTTCCTTATTCTAATTTTACGATATCCTTTATGTTTCTCGGTGGATTTGTGTTGGTTTACGTCTGAAACCTCTTTCAGTGGTAGCCGTTTTGGGTGTTGACCGGCTGAGAAGTCTAATTAACCATTGTTCTTCCTCTAGGTCTCTCCTTGGGATATGAATTTGTTGTAGTTTATACATTAAGACCAAATGGTGATATGCTGACCACATGTTTGATGTTTTGTTTATGGGGTACAACATAGCAAACCAATGACTTTATAATATTTATTTGACAGTGAATACATTTATTTTTTATAGTGTACAATTCCATGTAGACTTGGATATTGCATCTCCAACATTTTTCAGGTACCTCTTGTGTCAAGCGAAGTTTGTGCTATTAGCATTGATGGCTTATGGGATTAGATAAACAAGTCTAATTTGTTAGCTTGTTTGGTTACATCAGCTTGTCAAAGATTTAAGAGGAACTATGAGTTCGTCTTTACCAGGTGCCATTATGTTACTAAAATTGATAACATTTAAGTTCATAAAAATTGGTAATGCCTTTGGATGCAAAAATTTTAGTTTTACAATAAAAATACCCTACTAGTAAAATCAACAATAACTAATAATAAGCAGTAAAATTATTAAGAAAAAAATTCACTCTACAATACGAGAATGTGATGATCACTAACAATTAAACAAGCTATCTACGGAATGGAGCAAACAGTGAAGAAGCTGCTGCATATCCTTGGTTGTTTTTTAATTTTTTCGATGAACAAGCTTTTATTAACAAAATTAAATTGTTGAGCTTGATCGAGTAAGCAGACAAATCTTGTGGCAATTCTGCCAAAAGCTTTCATGAAACTATTAATCGTGAAAGCTTGCACTATTCTTTCCTCTGTTTTTACTCTGTCCACAATGAGTTATTGCATTTCTTTGATGACAGACATAGTATATAGTTGCTCCCTATGTATACATTGACTTCTCTACATGCATGTAGCAATCAATAATACAAAATCAAAAGTTAAAAAAGAAATTACATAATTCCTTGCAACTCCCTTTACAGATGATATCAAATTGAAAAATAATTCAAACCCTAATCAAATTCCCAATATTTTCGGTGAAATAATTGATTATCCACAAAACTACATAAGTGTAACAAAAATATAACAAGACAAAAATCAGATTCTTTTTCGGGTAAGTATTATTAATAAGAAACAGGCAATACAAAATTGCCTCGACTTGATTAGAGAACTACTCACAACAAGCAATTGTCACACATAGACTGTATAACCCAATATCTTTAGCCCAACCAAACCCACCGACTAATGCCCACCCAAATCTACTTATTTAATAAATGGGCAAATGGGTGCTACAATTAGACTTCATAAGTTGAGTTTAATTGGGCTTTAATTGGGTATTGGGCATCAAAAAAAGCCCATTCCCAAAAAAAAATATCTTTAGAGCCAAACCAAACACCAAAAAAAAAAAAAAAAAGGTAAGGAAAAATAAGCAAATCTAAAAAAAAAAATAGTTAATACTATCAAACCCGAAGTAAAATAAAAAAAAAAAAAATACTAAAAAAATCACCAAAAAAAAGTTCTAAGAGGTTTTGTCATTTTGGAGGTACCAAGGGTATTTCAGTAATTTTTCTAAGTTTTAATTGTTTTTTCATCAGTTTATAGGTTTAAGGGTATTTTGGTAAATATCTACTTTATTAAATGGGTTTAAATGGGTAGGTTGGGTTTTAGCTTAATAATTGGGTTGGGTTGGGTTTGGGTAATACTACTTTATTACAATATTTAAATGGGCTATTGGGTTTTAAGTACCACGACATACCGGATTTAAGCCCAAATATTAATCAACCCCTATTTATGTATACAAGCCCTCAATATGGTAAACAATGTTTTCACATTATAATTATAACAAAACAAGTACCCTTTGCTATTCTGGCCACTGACAAACACCAATGCCTCCACTTCATACACATCAACCTCATATAGCATCTTCAAACAAGTGTTTGCACTGCACAGAAAATTTAATATGTCATGTGATAAATGGGATTTTTATTAACTTGTATGCAGACTCCATTAACATATTATTGCAATATCCTCTGCAGTATTCTCATATAAGATGGTAATGAAACAATTGACCATACTAAAATATGACATTCATTACACATATGACCAAATACATTACAAAACGACTAGCTGCAGATTTAGGTAAGCAGGCATAGTTATAACTTTCAGAATCATTACCTCACCACTCTCCCCATATGTTAGCAAGCTTGTTAGACTATAGGTCCCTTACTATTCTCTCCATCAGTGGGTAGGCTCTTCTTCTTAACCAAAGCTACCTTATCACTTTCCCCATTGCTGAGCAGGTCTGGTTATCCTGTTGGAATTTTGGCCTTTTATGTAGGTATGTTGACTAGACAAATGGAGATGGCATATGATGAGCGTTCTTACAGTCCCTGGCTCCAGCTGTAATCAAGTATACATGATGGATCCCTCAGCAGCTGTTGGGAAATGCTGATTGGTTAAATGCACTACAGCAGGGGCTGAAGAAAGATTGCTAAGTTTGAACTCCGAAGTCTCACATGAGGAGTCAATGGCTAAAACTCTTCCATTCTCTCATCTTCTATAATGAACTGCATAAAAATAAGTTGCAAGATCAACTTTTCGATTAAAAACTTTTGCAATTCATTATATTTTTATTTTATTAACCCTAACAACAGTGGCATAAAGCAAACAAAAAATTCATGCATTGAAACTCATTCAATGCTTGTATATGGTTATAACCAATCAAAATTATCACATGGTAAATCATCTACCTAAATCATTCTTCAATCTTCATCAAAAAGCTCATACAAAGAACCCATTTTATTGGGTTGAAAATCTATAAACAAAACCCGAATAATCAAAATATTCAAATTGTATACTAGTTTCCCACTTCCCATAACTTCTTAGTAGCAAGATAAAGGACTAAACGAGAAAGGAAAAGTACTAAATTACAAAACCTTAATTTCACTAAATAATCAAATGAAAAGTTGTAAGATAAAATCAAAACTCTTTACCTTTTGCTTATTAAAGTTAGATATATCACTTTAGTATGCTTTTTTCTCATAATTATTGGTGTTTCACAATATCAGTCGTCCACTTTGTAGGTCATTTCAAAATTATTGATTGAAATTGTCAAGAACTAGATGAGTCAAGGAAAGATGGAATATGAATCATTGTGGAGGAATAGAAAGCTGCAGATGGTGTCCATATTTAATTTCTTAATTTTCTTTCTAGGGATATGAAACAATGGGTAGAGACAAAGACAAGAAGAAGGATATGTGCTTTGGCTAATTTACAGTTATACTTATGGAATAAAAACAGAGATTATGGATGCTTATGAATTGTGATATTGCCAAAATGGTTCATTACAGTAACAAATCATGTTTTAACAGTTTCAATAATGAAAATGGATTCAGAGGCAACATAAAAGTGCCAACAGTAAATCCAATCCACCAACTAACATTTGACAGTAAGACTACAAGGAAAATTTCATAGTGCAGAAAGCATTTAGTGGAGATGAGGTATGCTTGTACGTTGATTGATTCAATGTAACCTAAATTGGGGATTTTCAGTCTCAATGGTCCTAATACTAACCTCAATTACATATCTCTGCTTGGTATACTTAGTCTGCTGAAATTGTTGCCATATGTGGGTGCATATATTTTTTTTATTGAACAATTTACCTCCATCATTGTTTACCAGTTAATGATTCAATAAGGTTTGAGATGCCTTTTTAGTTACTACACGGTTTCTACTTGTATGATTGTTTACCAGTTAATGCTAGAGTTGATAAATTGGTTTGCTATGATGTTAGACAAGTTATTGATACCCTTGCATTCTACAATCTGAAATTATGTCTTGATATGGTAAACGAGGATTTCTCAACACTAGATGACATTAATTCCTTCCACTAAACAAAAACAAACAAACAAACAAAAAAAACAGATGACATTAATTTCGAACTCCCTGCCAATTGAGATTCCACTTATGGAGGCAGCATAGCAAGGACGTCCATAAACCATGAGGCCTTGTATAAAGGGGAGGAAAGAGACAAAGGATATATTCGAGGAGAAGATCACAGTGTTACAGAAACAGATTAATGAGTTAGAGAGCACCACTGCACCACACGAATGTCTAATCTATTCAACCCCCCACCCCCCTTTTTCTTTTTTCGAATAGACGATGGTGTTTTCAACAAGTTGGTAGTGCTTTGCAGTAAAACTCGTCACGACCATAATAATAACTATGTGTTACATACTTACATTTAGCATAAATGCACCCAAAAAAAAAAAAAATTTATCAGTTGTACATACCAAATATGCTTATGTAGTTAGACAAGTATGAAATTACACATGTTACATATGAACTTGTATCGTGAGTGTTTCTAGTGGTATACAATGCCTTTAGAAACTGATATGAGATCTAAACTACTTTATGTTAGGCTTGCTAATAAATAAGAAACAACCACAATCGACAAGTTACATAGAAAATTTGCAGAACAGACCTTAAATTCCTAGTTTCTTAAGCAGGGTCACTAACAAAACATTGTAAAAAGAGATTGGAAAGAGCAACAAACCTGAAGTTTGATACTGCTTTGAAAGGAACTTTTCCTCAAAAGTTGACTTTGAGTTTGTGGAAGTACTGGTTTTGAAGGAAAGCCACCAATACTAATTTTCAAAACAAGTAAAGCAATAATAATATTAAAAAATAAATAAATAAATAAACCTTAAAAATACAAGAATAACATGATAAAGGAGAAGGTAGAACACACCAGAACTAGCATTTGAGATAATGCAGAAAAAATAAGGGAACTCTGAGATGTCATATCAGCATGTGAGTACCGATTAATGATGTAAAAAGCTTTCCAAACTGCACATAAGCAAAAAAGTTATGATAAGGTTACACATCAGAAAATATGCCATCACACAATGCAGTAGGGGAAGAGGTTGAAGAAGCCTATTGAAATGTCTTCAGAAAGCTTTTTTGATTGAAGCAGTCTAATGAATCATGAAGCACCAGATGAAAGTTCTTGAAAATAATTTTTTTTGGAGAAACAATATTATACCAAAATGAAAGGATTTGCATATATAAAGGAGCATAATGGTCTTCATATCCAAAGTCTTTTCTGATTATTAAATGAAAAAAGAACTGTAAGTCTGATTATCCACTGTTGTCTGCTTTTTCATTGCTGATATATATGCCCCTATGTTTGACACACCCTAGACTTCCCTGACGATAGGATGGAATGTTTTAGGACATATAAGAATAGGCTTATAACACTAGCATTTTGCTTGCTTACACTGTTAGACATCTACAAGAAAATTCCTTGCTCATGATAATAAAAGAGATGAAGTGGCAACATGTGTTGCTTTGATGCTCTAAATATAATTATTCATGCTCATATTTTAAACTCAAAGTTTAGAGGAAGAAGTGCATGATAACTGATCATGCCTTATTGCTGTAGCAGACTAGCAGTCACAATCATGATGGTCGCAATTCTGGAAGGTCTGCCTATAACTATTACTCTTACAATAAATGAGATGAAGCTAACAGAATATTGGCTTGGTAAAGAAGAAATGACAGAAGGTACAATTCCTAAGAAAAGCACCAAATTTTCTTGATAAAAGACAACAAGCGTTTGGTTTAAACATAATTGGTACTATTTAAAAAAAAAAAAAAGATTTTGTATCACTTATGGAGATTTTTGTGAGTCCTACCGCAAAAGTAGTACTTGCTTGGGCTGTCATCGATTTAGATATGAATATCAATGAAATCAAGCAGAATTTTGAGATAATCGATGTCGACATCTTCAATTTAAATAAAAAGAGAAGTGGAGCTTTGGCAAAGCGGAAGAGTGAGAAGACTATATGCACCCTCTAGGAAGGGATCAACATCTGAGATGATACTTGTCATGTGCTCAAATTATTAAGACAATATAGATACTGAAATCCATGCTTAAGGAAGGAGTGGGGCTTGGGACCATTATTAAGAATATGGTAGCAAAAAGCCTACAATGCATTGCCTTAGCCATAAAGAAGTCAAAGAAGAAAGTGGAGAGGATCTAGAGAAGCTCAAAGAAACTAGCCTAACACTATTAGGGTTGGTTTTCAGGACCCAAGTCATCCAGTAGTCAGAACAGCTGTAGCATCTAGCAGAGCTGCTAGACTAAACATCAAAAAAATGACAAGTGAAAATTTGCATGCAAAAGCTATAGCTTTTAAATGTGGCATTCTCAATCATGATGAGGATTTGAACAATGAAGCTGTAGTAGAAGGGGAAATTTTCAGAATCTACTAACCTGGAGAGAGGATTAAAGTCTATGTAATGGCTAGATCAACCCCATTTGACAAGCTTCTGATGGTACAGTCCTCAAAGGAGAAAGGCCACATTGTAGCAAAGCTTGGCTAGATCAACCCCAAAATTCGCTAACTGAAATATTAGTCCAAGTTCAATCTTATTTATTTTGTCATATTTAACATATCAGCAATACAGAAAGACTTAAATCATATTAAGTAAAATTACAATGAAGTATATGTAACCAAAGCTCGGCTTAAAGTAACCTCATGACTGCACCCATATTGAAAACAATTAATAATGCCAACAATTGCCATTAGTTAGGGAAAGAGGAAAACACACATACACATGCACAAGTTGCACAAGTTACAGGTAATTACAGATTCGCTACTGCAAATGAAATCATTTTGCAATCTTTTAGTCAGTTAGATAATTAGTATAAAAAAAATTACCAAATGTCAAAAGACCAGACTATAAATTTAATTTGCTTCAATAAGGAGAAACTACTAGAATACCAAGCTCCCAAAGTTTTGCAACAATGCTCAAATCATGGTACATCTAAGTAGAATAGTAATATGGAAAGAGAACAACAATATTAGCCAAAGGAAGATGAAAATTTATGCTTTCTAAAGTAGGAAAAAATTAAAGGAAAAATGCAATTCCACATGTTCCCACCTAAAGATCATCTCAACTTATGTGGCAGCGGCAGTAGAAATTTAAGCAGAGCGTGATTCATTTCATAATAAAATGAAAAATTGTAGGATAAAATCAAAACTCATTACCATTTTCTTTATAATAGTTAGATAAATCACACTAGTCTGCTTTTTTCTCTGTCATCCACTTTGTACGCCATTTCAAAATGATAGATTGAAATCGTCAAGAACTAAATGAGTTGGGGAAGAGATGGAATATGAATCATTTTGAGGAACAGAAAGCTACAGATGGTGTCCATTTTTATTTCCTCATTTATTTTTTCAATGAGGTAGAGACAAGAGCAAGGATATGATATGCTTTGACTGATTTAATGCATTTCCTAGAAAGAAAAAACAGAGGTTACGTAACACATTTTGGAGATTTTCAGTTACGATGGTCTTAATACTATCCTCAATTACATATCTCCACCGAGTACACATAATCTGTTGAAATTGTTGCCATATGTCGGACCATCTATTTTGATATTACAAGGTTTGTAGTTTTATATACAAAATATGTAATATTAGAGTTGACAATACAGTTGATATGACATTACACAAGTTATTGATACCCTTGCTGCCAACAATATGGAATTATGTCTTGATGTGGTAAACGAGGATATCTCGACACTAGAAGACTTTAATTCCTAAACCCCTGCCAATGGAGATTCCACTTAAGGGGAAGCATAGCAAGGATGTCCATAAACTATGAGATCTAGTGTAAAGAGGAGAAATAGGAGAAGGAAATATTGCAGAGAAGCTCAAGATACTATAGAATCAGATTCATGAGTTAGAGAACAGCATGCAAATGTCTAATCTATTCTGACCCTCTTTTTTCTGAATAAAAGATATGTTGTGAAACTAAAAGACCTACCAATTATGTCGAACACATTCAATGATCAAAGAAAAGAAAAAATATTTGTTTAGTTTATTAGCTTCAGCTGCCCATACTTGACTTGTCCATTAACCTTTACAACTTCAAATTTTTTTCTATAACAATTTTAACGACTTTACTTTCGGATTGGTACTCAATCATACGAATGAGCCACTTAATTTAGAGAGAGAAAGATAAGTGACAAAAGCACTCAAACATGCAAATAAAACAATAGAACTAAAGAAGGAGACATACCTTGACATTATAAAACATAATAGAAAACAGTCACAATGTAATAATAGTACCTTGACAGATTTCTTTGAAGTTCAAACAAGAGGTTCTCATTTTTCGTCAATAGTAGACATGGATAGAACTCAACGTCCTACATTCAGCATCAGAGGCAAAATCAGACCACAAAGATTCAACCGCAGCGCCCATTTTTGCAAGGCTTTCTTTCTTTTTTTTGTCCTATATTGTTAGGCTATGTTAAGATAGTGTTAAGCTTGCTAATAAATAAGAAATAAAGTATAACCAGAGGACTATGGATGATCAAAATAAATCCAGTAGTCAAATGATTTATTTAGCTTCCAAGATCCGAACCTTCTAGTGTTAAGCTTGCTAATAAATAGGAAACAACCACAATTAACAATTTACATACAAAAATTCCATAACAGACCTTATAATTCCTAGTCTCCTGAGCAGGGTCACTAACAAAACACTTGTAAAAAGCGATTGCAAAGAGCAACAAGCCTGAACTTTGATGCTGCTGTGAAAGGAACTTTTCTGGAAATGTTGACTTTGAGTTTGTGAAAGTACTGGTTTTCAAGGAAAGCGACCAATACCGATTTTCAAAACAAATGAAAAAATAAAATCTTAAAAATAAGAGAATCACATGATTAAGGAAAAGGTAGAAAACACCAGAACTAGCATATGAGATAATGCAGAAAAAATAAGGGAAGTCTGAGATGCAAATATATTCAAATTGTACAAAATGATGAAGAATCAAATAAATAATTATTTAAGGGTTGATGAAATCCAAAATAGAGAACTCAAACATTGTCATCCGGGATGGTAACTTCACTTCTGGATGGGAACTTTTTTGCAGCTGTTTCTTCTGATAAAGTCACTAACTACAGTCCAACTATTACAGGTGAACCTAATAATGGATACATTGGAGGAGCTTCAGCCTTGGCCACTGAGCTACCCAACAATGAAATAATGGTAAAGCCATCTGTGGGTCGATCAAAGGAATTTATAACCAGATTGATAACAATCTTAATGATGCTACAATTTAGGGAAAAATCCATCTTTGGTGTGGACGAGAAAGTGAAGAAAACACTCATTTTCAATACTTTTGTCCTCTGTCAAGTCTTCAATGAGTTTAATGCTAGGAAACTGGAGAAGAAGAACATATTTAAGGAGTTATTCAAGAACAAGCTGCTTTTATTAATTATTGGGTTTACCATTAGTTCTTCAACTGGTGATAGGAGTTTCTGACAGTACTGAGAGGCTGAATTTGGGCTAATGGGGTGCTTCCATTCGACTCACAGCTTTGTCTTAGCCAATTGGTTGGCTCTTCAAGTGTATTCCAGTTTCTAGCAAGCAGTTGGCTAAGCAAACAGGCTCTGCTTCCTGAAAGACTAGCCAATATCAGTTTTCATCAGATATGTATGTCTAAGCAATGCAATAAACACATGACTTTGTAATACATGACTTTTTGTTTTAGGTGAAGTGAAGATGAAATATAGTGCCAAGGGATATCATGAGATAAGTTAGGGTAAAAAGAACAGTATAAAACACAAACTTCATTGGATAAGACAACTTATTCCAAACTTGTCCAACTGGAATATCAATCCAAGTTTGATCTTATTTATATTTTGTCATATTTAACAAAACAGCAATACAGAAGACATACCAACTTCTTCAAACCGAAATCCAATTTGCTTTTGATTCGTAATTTACACACGCATCTAGAAGGCCTTGAACCTACCACCATTGTCAAAGGCAAAACCATTTCAAACTCATCCTATATAAAAGTAAGGATGACATAAGCACAAACCTAGACCTCCTGAAGTTTGAATTTTCCTTTCACTAAAATGTGTGTGTATATGTGAGAGAGAGATGCAAATTCTTGCCAATTAGCAAGAAATTTGTTTGTATTGTTAAGGCTTGTTCAACAAAAAAAATATCCTAAAGTGTGGACATAATAATTCCTATAGCTAACTGTGGTGATGATCATGATATTTCTGCAGCCTTCTCAGTAGAGTAGAATACATCAAGAACTGAAACATGTAATCCTAATTGGTATGCTAACATCAAACTGTGTTTAAAAATGAGTACCTTCAAAAGGAGCAACGATGCTAAGAGAGGCATGGACAAGTGAAACGACATTTCTGGACTTAGCATGTGATCAATTTTCAGAACTGCTGCTAAGTGCTAACAAATTGATAGACCAAAGTCCTAATACACATGTTATGCCAAAAGTAAATGACACATTCTTCAATGGGGTAATGGATAATGAAAAACATGATACAATGAACTTCTATCTACTTGTTTTCATTATTTTTTCTCTGAAAATTGAGTTTTTTTTTTTCATTATTCTAATAATGTAACTTTTCTTTTCGGAAATTATAATTTTTTCAAAGATACCACATCCAAACGAAATGAGATGATGACCTCATTTTCCAACTTAGAATTATGAGGAAGGGGACACCATTTGGTCAAAACGCCATTACATTCTCTTTTAACCATACAACTTAGGCTCAAATTATCCAATAATAAAAATTCAGTTACAAGCTACAATTAATTCTTGAGTATAACCCATTAGACATTGATCTTCTGCAATGTAAAAATAGGATTGGTATCCAATCATTTAAATGAGCTAGTTAATTTAGAGAGAGAAGTAGTTGACAAAAGCACTCAAAGCTGCAAACAAAACAATAAAACTAAAGGAGACATACCTTAACATTAAAAAAACATAATAGAAAACAGTTTCTATGTAATAATAGTACCTTGGCATATTTCTTTGAAGTTCAATCAAGAGGGAAAGTTTAGAGGCAAAATCAGATTAGAGTGATTCGACCCCAGCGGTTCAATTATTCTTAAACATTTTAGACGTAGCTTCATCAGGTTCATATTCAGATTCCTGATGTGATGATCCACTTGCACATACTAAATTTCGTGGAAGCCCTATTTTTTCTCCAAACTGATTACAATTAGCAAATTTAAGATGCAAACGAAACAATAAAACTAAAGGAGACATACTTTGAAATTAAAAAACATAATAGCAAACAGTTTCAATGTAATAATAGTACCTTGGCATGTTTCTTTGAAGTTGAATCAAGAGTTTCTCATTTCTTCGATAGTAGACATGGATTGAAGTCAGAGTCCTACATGCAGCATCAGAAGTCAAGGCCCTCTTTGCCTCCAGTGCTCAGATTATTATCCAACATGATGCCTAAATGAGGAAGAAGCCAAAGCCAAAATATCCTTCATTATGCTCTTCCATTCCTACCCGAACTTGTAAGCTGGATTTACAATGAAGATGATGACGTTTGCTGTGTCACCCTATACCACAAATTGCTCAAATCTCTCCTCTTTTGCCAATGGCGTTGCCCATTTTACTGCAGAGGCTTATGCCACGTCTGATTGATCTGCCATTCCCCTCTTGATCACTAAGAACAATAGCCAAGCCTGCATTATTTTGATCACATGATGCATCAAAATTAAGCTTTACCCATTGATCAGGTGGCCTTGTCCAACCACTTCCACTGTTTTGCTCTTCAGTTCCCCTTGTAATCTCAAGTGATCTCGAGTAATAGACGTACTCTTTGTTAAGACGATGGGCTAGCTGGTATATGCTGGCCTTAGTGCTCGAAACCAGAGCTTCCTCCCGTGCATCCCAAAGAATTTTCATCGCCAGTGTTGCATGTAGCGTGAATTCATCTTTGGTGACGCGTTCTGCTAGTAACTCACCTGGGGGGTCAATTATATGTTTAACAAATTCCTTTACAGATTGAGCTTGAATCATTTCGACTCGAAAACCCCATCTACCACCATACCACACTCCTTTGGCATAAGGACAACATTGAAATAGATGAAAAACAGAATCTTCTGCTATTTCACAAAGCGGGCAATGGTCCAGCTTCTGTTCAAAGGGAAGGACCTCTGCAGCCACTTTGCATAAAAACATCTTTAATCTTTCGTCCAATGAAACTTGTAATCTTTCAAGAATTCTTATGCAGGCCACCTTATTTGCGGCAAAATTTTGAGGAGAACATATGCATGCTACATGGACCCCACACCTTTCTATTGTAACTTCTTTTATTTCAGGATCATAATTATAAATTTCAAACAAAACTTTAACGTCATTCCGTTCATCTAGAATTATGTTATCATCAACTCTTCTATAGTGAAACCACATAAAAGATGATGATTGACGTGCGAAAATTTTAAAATGCACGAGCATCTTCTTACAACCATTGATGAAATTGTAAGTAATACATTCAAACCATGAAGGTTTAGTTTTCTTAGAAACCTTGAATCTCACTTTTAAAGCAACACAGAAAGCCAATGGTGGGAATTCCCGACCAACCGAGAATGATACGGAACTTCCCACACTTTGATGGTTGAACCACTTTGGAATCCTAGTTCCTGGAAGTAAAAGGCAATATCCAACCGTAGATTTCGTTTCAGATGCAGAGGCCTGATACGATGATCTTCTTGCACATACTATATTTTGTGGAAGCCCCAGAAATTCCCCAAACTGCTTGCAAATAGCAAATGTAAGAAACAATAGTTTAGCAAAAGTAGTAATATATTTGAGATAGTTAAACAAAATTGATTCTTTCAATAACTTTAAGAGAGAGAGAGAAAGAGAGAGAGAGACCTGACTCAATAATCCTCTTCTTGATTGTGAATCCAATGAATAGCAATTATCTGCATATATAGATTGTATACATGGTGGAAGCGTTGGAATTTTCCGAAGGTTCCAGCACCCGTTAATCTGAAGGGACTTTAATTGAGGAAATGTACTAGCAATTTCAGGGAGGGCAGTAGTGTTGCTGTCACAGAAACTTAATATTTCTAATTTGGGGAAGCAACCAAGAGTATCCATGCCCTTTGGAACATTTTCACAATCATAAAAATGGAGGTGCCTCAGATTTTGTAAATTAGAGATGCTGCTTGGAAGCTCTTTGAGGTTTTTACAACATATGGTTAACGTGAGAGATCCTTCCGTTCCTTGCTGGATGTCGGGCAACTTCTCGAGACTTTCACAGCCATAGAGATAAAACTCTTTAAGAGATTTCAAGTGAAGGCTTCTTGGAAGAATTTTAAGATTTTTGCAATAGCTGAGACCCCAAGATTCAAGCTTATTAAGAAGTCCAACAGAATCATGAACCTCAACTAAATTTTCACAACGATAAAGATCCAACTTCTTTATGTTTGGGGCAATCATTAGTAAGTTAGGTACTTTCCTAATGTTTTTACAATATCCGAAATTCATATATTTCAATGTTTCAAATCGACAGCTCTGTAAAAAAAAAAAAAAAAAAAAAAAAAAAACAAAAAAAAATTAGGAAATTTATTATCTTCACCAAAATAATAATAATTTATAAATGCTAATGGTTATACCTCAAAATGGCCGTCCAATTGAATCTGGCTTCTTGGCATGTTGAGTGCAACGAGATTTTGAAGAACAAAATTGGACGATAAAGAAGATAAAGGAAATTCTCTCCAATCAAGTAACCTTAACCCATTGGGAAGATATTTAAGATCTTCACAGATTACATTATGAACTTTCAGATATTTGAGACTTTTCATCTTTTCAAGATCCAATTGCATGTTTCTTGGTTGTGGAAAGCACAATGTTATGCCAAGAATATTATCCAGCCCCTAATTGGACAAAGAATTACGTGAATCACATTACACAACAATATTCACAATTATTGATAAAATTGTATTTTCTTCTGCATTATAAAAAAATAAATATAAAAAAATAAATTTTCCTTGTGAAAAAAATAATAATAAAAAATAAAAAACTAAATCAAAAGGATTTATACCATATCTCCAGTTAGTACTTCAGCAGCATTGTCAGAATATAATAGCCTTCTACATTTCTTGGGCACCTCTGATTGTTGTCGATTAATTTCCAAACCCATTTGTTGTATCAAGTCATGCATCGATAATTTTCCATTAGCAACAAATAGGAGACACTTATCAATAAGTTTTTCAATATCATAAAATGGGTCGTTGGAATTGCAACTGTATAGTATATCTATAACTTCATGCTTGTAGTATCCTTTGAAGAAACATGCAATATCAAGGAAAATATTTTGTTGACCTTGGTCTAATCCATCGTAGCTTATTTTGAGTATTTCTTGAATATCTGGACAAGGATTTCTTTTATACTTTTGTAATGCACTTTCCCAACAACGTATCTCTCTGTCACACAAATCCGAACCTATTATTTCTAGAGCTAATGGCAGGCCTTTGGCATAATGTATAAATTGGTCTACGAGTTTGGAATAATATTCCTTGGGTTTGTTTCGTTTGAAGGCATGTTGACAAAAGAGTTCACGAGCTTCATTATCATCTAATTCCTTAACCTTGTGATTGTAATAGCTAACGCTACCACCTTCTCGAAGAGTAGCTAACAAGTGTTTGTCCCTTGTTGTTATAATGATTCTACTTCCAAAAGCAAACCAATCACATTTTCCGAGCAAATTTTGTACTTGGCCTAATTTTTGAACATCATCAAGAATTAAGAGAATCTTTTTGTGTTGAAGTCCTTCCATAATCAAATTGATTCTTTTAGATACACTGCCCACCTTCAAATTTTTATCCCCTAAGATCTCAGAATAAAGCGTCTCTTGTAGTTGGAGTACGCCATCATTTGTTCTTGAGTTTTCTCTAACATTTTCTATAAAGCTGCTTCCTTCAAAACGATAAGCAATCATGTTAAAAACTGCTTTTGCGATTGTTGTCTTTCCTACTCCTGGAAGGCCATAGATCCCTATCACGCGAACATCATTTGACTCAATATCTAAAAACCAATCTATTTCCTTTACACGAGAATCTATTCCAACTGGGTATTTAACGATAAATACTTTCGTACAATTTGATTTAGCATTTGAGATCGCTTTAAAAATGTTTTGGATAAATCCAAATTCAGGGTGGCTGCCAATCACAAAGTATCAAAAACACATAAAATGTTAGATTAGGAAATAGATATATAAACATAAGCTAAATTCAAAATGTTTAACTTATGCACCACAACCATTATGTTTAACAGTTTCTTTTTTTTGTTCCTTGAAATTAGTTTTAGGATTTTAGTACGAATCTATATAGGTAACGAAACAAACTTATTGAATATCTCATTTGAATGAAATTTAATATAAAGTTTCTAAACATTACATGAGAGAAACTTTCAATTGATAATACTATCCATCAAGGACGGATCCACACTAACACCAAGGGTGGCCCCGCCCTGGCCCCGCCCCCTTCCAACTTTCTAAAAAATCAAAAATCAAAAATCAAGTGTATATATTAGTTAGGTGCTAAGGCTGCTTTTGAAGTTAGGTTCCTTAAAAAAATCCCAAATATTAAAAGAAAAAACAAAGTCTAAAATATTGTTTTTGTCCCTAAAGTTTGCATGAATTTCATTTTTTATCTATAAACTTTAAAAAGTTCGTTTTCTATCCCTAAATATTGAAAGTATTACACTTTTTGTCTTAAACTTAAAAAAAAAAAAATAATAATAAATAATAATAATAATAATAATAATTGGTTTTAGGGTTTTAGCATGAATTCACATGGTCTGCATAAGTAACAAAACAATTTATATTGAATATCCCATTTGAATGAAAATTTTAAAATAATTTAAATAAATTTTCTAAACATTACGTGGGAGAGAAACTTCTAATTAATTGATAATATTATCGTTCATATATTCTTCTCTTTCAATCATTGACATTTGCAAGGCCGGCTCTTGGCCTAGGCATAAGGCCTCTCATGGCATCACATTTCAAAATGGTCCCAAAATTATACTATAACTATTTTTTTATTTTTTATTTTATTAAAAAAGAGTTGGTTGTGCATTGTTTTCCCTACTTCCTAAAAAGCCCCCAAAATATTGGATCAATAGGGGGTGTAACAAATGAAATTTTCAAGAAAGTAACAAATTAATCCATATTATTTCAAAAATTAAAACTCAATCTATTTAAGTGAAACGACATTGTGTTTGGGTTTAATTTGGGTTAAGAATTTAATTTATTACTTTTTGAAACATGAGGATTTAGTTTGTAACAGTTGGTTATATATAAAGAAGTTTTTCAAAATTAAAATTAATAAAATCATAGTTAAGATCGATTATGTTATAAGAAGATTACGTGAATTAGCTATTATCAAATGAAAAAGAGTTGTTAATAAAAATTTAATTAGTAAATTTACATCTCAAATGTGAAGAATAATAGTTTTTAAATAAAAAAAATTATAACATGAAAAGTTAAATCAATATTATTTAATTGATATTTAAATATAAAATTACCTCACTTAATTTTGTTACTTTAGGCATACGAAGTTAGTCCGGATGTTTGTAGACATTAAAATAGGAGATATGATTGAAATAGAATACTTTTGTAACAACTAAGAGTGATAAATGTAGAAATTAAACACATACTCATCCTTGTAGGGGAAACCAGATAAATTGGCGGCTTCAATTAGAGCCACCCTCCATCTTTTCACTTTGTTCATATTATCCTTGAATCTTTCTTCATGTTTTGCCAAAGCTTCTCCAAATTTTCCCTTTTGATTACGTACGTATGATGGATCCACCTTGTAAAAAACCGGCAACACAGTTTGGCCATTCTTTTTACACTCAAGAATCTTGACAAGTTCATCCAAGCACCAGGTGGAAGATGCATAATTTTGAGAGAATACAATTATCGAAATCCTTGAACTTTCAATTGCTTCAATAAGTTCTGCAGAAATTTCTTCCCCCCTTGGGAGCTCATCATCCATGAAGGTGTTAATACCATTATGGCGCAAAATTCCATTCAAATTACTTGTAAAACCATTGCGGGTATCTTCACCTCTGAAACTCAAGAACACATCATATCTATATCGGTGGATGAAAGAGGAAGATGAGGCTCCTTTGTTAGTCAGGTAAGCCATTGTGATTTGGATATATAGACGGAGAGGGAGAAAGAAAGAAAGATGTGATGAAATTGGAAGTGTAAGAATTTAAGAAAGCAGAGTGAAAGAAAAATTAAAAAGAAGAGATATTTCTCAATAAATTTGAGAGAGAATGGGAATGGCAGAGTGAAGGAAATGAATGGTAGTTAAGTACTTGTGAGGCCAAGAAGACTTGATAACCAATTGTGAAAATACTCTTGCACCCACGAGGAAAGTATGAAGAAATTTCTTGGGTACGTGTTTTGTGCTTGTTTTTGGAGTGTAGCTGATGCATTTTGACTTCTTTTTCAAACTTTAAGGAAAGGAAGACACAATTTCTTTCTTCTTTTTCTAAGCTACTTTATTATCTCATACACTCTTTTTGGACGGCCTCTTATTTTTTTTTCTTTCTTCTTTTCTCTCTCATGAAATCTCCTTTTCTTTTTTCCTTTCTTTTTTTTTTTTTTTTTAGAGAATTGTGTTTTGGTCTATATGAAAGGAACATTGATTTGGTCCAAGTGGCAGGCAATTAAATTATAAAGAACTGAGCCAACAGTGTATATCAACTAATTTGACAAATCACAAATATGAAAACTGACGTAATGCATGGTTTGGGTCCAGATCCTCTTTCGTGCACTGTTGCATATCAATGAGTTTCTCTGATTTGTTAGCTTGTTAATTTTATATTAGCTTGTCAAAAAATTTAAGAGAAACCATGGGTTCATACGATTACTAAAATTAATAACATTTAAGTTACTAAAAAGTAACACCTTTTCCATACAAAATTTCCACATTTGATAGATACTCAACTAGAAAATATAAATCACAAATATTGGCTTATAATAAGCATTAAATAATTACGAAGAATTTTTTTTTGATAAGATGAAGGAAATGAAACTTAGCTAAGTACTTGTGAGGCCAAGAAGATTTGATAGTCAATTGTGAAAATGTTGTTGCACCTAGTAGGAAAGTATGAAGAAATTTCTTGGGTACGCGTTTTGTCCATTATGAATTGCTTTTCAAACTTTAAGGAAAGGAAGACACAATTTCTTTCTTCTTTTTATAAGCTACTTTATGAGATACACACTCCTTTTCTTTTATTTTTTTATAGAGAATTGTGTTTTGTTCTTTATGAAAGGAACATTGGTTTGGTCATGGTTGCTTTTTTCCAAGTGGCAAGCAATTAAATTATGAAGAATTGAGCCAACAGTGTATATCAACTTATCAAGATTTAAGCTAATGGCATTTTGTGCTAACGAATCTCTTTACAAAAAGAAATTCACTGATTGGCATTTGGCATTTTGTGTGAGCATCAGGCCGAAAGTTCCTCCCAGAAAACACCCATAGATGTTGCACACATACTTTTTTTATTTTTGGTTAGCAATTGAATTCAATTTTGATTTGGTTAGCATGTTACACAAATACTCTATATTTATCTTTTTGTTTTTAATATTTTTTTTTATAACCATGGGTGTCTGAGCCAATGTTCCGTAGATATGTGCACCTCGAAAAATCTTAGGGGAACACGCAACACCCTATTAGCACGTGTAGCACGATAGGCGCAAGGTTTTGCCTTAGGTAGGTGGTCTTGAAATGACTCCAATTAGTGACCATTGGAGAGCACACCCAAGACTGGACCAATTGAGCTACCTGTCAGCGTTTTTTAATATTCTTTATCTTGTTTCATTTTTTTATTCATTATCAGCTATTTTTTAGTCAATATTGGATGATTAAGGAAAACCAACCTAACAATTAACGAGGGCTGTGTTAGGACATGCTGGACTTGATTGGTCCAATATTATTATTTATCCTTCTGGGCCTAAGAAACCTCGAGACAATACAACAGATGCGTTCAAAACTGGCTCAACCCAAAAGGATCCATTTGTAGTGGAGTTCAAAACTGCATGCCCAAGAAACAGGCACCCAACCATTCTAAAACTAAGGGCCTACGGGGGCCATGACCTCCCCCATAAATTTTAATCTTTTGTTAGTAGTATATAAGACTTGAAAGTTTTGGACTCAAAAAATTTATACATAACCATTCTCAAATTGAAAACTAGCCCCCAAATTGAAAGTTCCAAAAAACCTTAAAAAAGAAAAAAGAAAAAAAAGAAAAGTCACTTTGCCACTTGATCCATATTTATCTTTAGTATGACACCTTGATTGCTTGTTTTTTTTTTAGTTACGATAGAATTTGAACCTATGACGTCCGTTACATGATGATTGCTCTTACTATCAGGTCAAGACATCAATTGGTTTTTGGTGTAGCCGAGATTCGAACTCAGGTACCTTACTCGACGATAAAAGACTTTACCAGTTAAATTAATTGGAACCCACACTTTGATTGCTTGTCGTTTAAGACCCAAAGTTAAAATTTTAAAACTTTGGGATTTAGGTACTGTCTAGCTCAATCTTTTTTTTTTTTTTTTTTGGTGATTTTTGTTGTTTCCATGTGTGGGGTTTATTATTATTTTCTTTAATTACTTGGAAACACTAATGGGCTCTTTTTAGTTAGAAATGTATTTGATATATAATAAAATATTAAATATAAATATGACTTTCAACCTTGGTGGTTTGTATTAGGAAATTAGGATTAAATATTTCAAATCTAAAGGTATATCTAGTGCCACGTGATTTAAATTTTAAATGAGGTTCACTTGGTGAACTAAATAATTTCTCATGTATTAGATCCATGAAATAAAAATCTTAACTATGAAATGGATCATTTCCGTTTCAAAATGGAGAGAATATTGTTCCATGTGATCCACGCTATTTCCTTAATGATTTGAATATTTTCCTGATAAAGATATGTTTTTTTGTTTACCATACTTTCTTTTTAATAAGCAATTTGAGATTCATGGGCATAATGCATTCATTGTTGATGGATTTAAAATTGGAAGGAAATTAGAGACAAAATAAATTGTACTTTATGAATCATATGGAGAATTCTTTTAACTCTCTTTCTAAAATTAGAGAGAATCATGTGAGGACTTGGTGACATGAAACTTGTTTCACTCCCACTAAAACGCTTATCTAAAGATTCATAGAAGATAGATGGGATGCTTTACTACCACTTCGAAATCATTTTGTGAGGTATGCAACATAGATTTCCTAGATATGAATTTTTGTTATGTTGAGAGATGGGATTGAGCTGGTCATAATAAAATGACTTTATGATTGAGCATTGTGATTGAGTATGTTTTTTTATGTTGTAATAGATTCTTAATTACAGACTTTATCTATTGGTTTAGTGAGAGTGTAGTGAAGTTGTTTATTTTAAGTAAGCTCTTGATCCTTGAGAGGCGTATATATAAATCTTTTAGAATTGATGATATTTTTTTTGTTGGTAAAAAAATTGTATGCAAGACTTCACATATCATGAAAAACTATTATTGAAAATGGAACTTCACCCTTATAAGCATAATGTAGTGGCATTAGGAATTCAAAAAATTATCAAATGTTTTGAATTGTGACTATAGTTAGTAAAGGACGGGAAAATCAATAGCCTTCCAACTTAATTATGAAAGTGGTTGCACTTTTACTTACCATTCTTATTTCTAATACAACTACGGATGAGTATTTTCAGTCATACATATCAATACTAATTTTCACAATAAAATGGAAGATGATTTTCTAACGGATCCTTTGATTTTGTACACTGAAAGAGAAATTGTTGTGAAATTGAGTACAAAATCAATCATATATGAGTTTTGGAATTTAAAAGAATGTCGAGTTCTAGTTTGATAGATCATACCTGATTGTAGTTGAAATGTAAAAGGAAATGTATTAAGAAACAATTTTTGTATCATTTATTTTGTTTATATTTTGTTAATACGGGCTAGATAGTAGTTCTATTTTTCATATTTGCATTCGAGTATTTTCAATATTCTTAAATGGTCAAATTTTTTTAGTTCATGCCAAGAGCCTTGTAGTTGAATTATCACCTCTTGGTGTTTTCAACGGAGACATTCAAAGACGTTCAAATCCCTCCTGCCCCCCTCCCCCAACCCCAAGTATCAAATTATCAAAACCAAAAAAATAATTGGTTCATACTTTGACCCCCCCCAAAAAAAAAATCCTAGCTCCCTGTAGAGAACCTATTTTTTGTCAATTTATACCTTTCTTTCTTTGGTGATTGTAACTATATATGTCCTTTTTATTTTTGCAATTTACATTTTAAACCCTATAGTTTAGGGTGTGTGGCTAATTAAACCATATAGTTTCAAATTAAAGTAACAAATTAAATTTTGAAGTTTCAAAAAGTAACAAATTAACCCCCTATATTTTCAAAAGTAACAAATTATATCTTGAAGTTTCAAAAAGTAACAATTTAAACCTCAACTCATTCAAGTAGAATTAGAACCATGGTTTTAATTTGTTACTTTTGAAAGTATAATGTTTAATTTGTTACTTTTTAAAATTTTGGAATTTAATTTGTTATTTTTGAAACTATAGAATTTAATTTGTTACACTCCCTAAACTATAGGGTTTGAAATGTAATTTTCACCTATACACAAGCGGATCGAACTTGCATACAAGAGCCACCAACTAGGGTGGAATCTGGAATGCCATCAGGCTATTTAGCCAGTTGACACTCGTTGGATGAGCTACCTACGATGGGAGGGGAAAAGCATAAGTAGCATAGATTATATTTTCCATTCTTTGTGATATAGCCTTCCAGAAATGATTTTCTGGAGGATTAATTCTAAATGAATAAAAAGTAAGGAATACAATTTTGATTAGCACCCAGATATTTATATCTAATCGTATGCTTCATGAGAAATAAAGAAATGCACAAGGATTAGTTAGGTAACCAAAGAGCTTAGAACACCTGGTCATTGGAATTTGGAAAGAAAATTACAATTTGATTATTCAACTTAATACAATTAAATTAAGGTTCTATTTAAAGGAGCTATGAATTTTGGTGTTGAAATTTTTAGAACTGAACTATTAATATATATATTGAAAGTATATGCACTGAAAATTTAGAATTGAAAAATTAGTACAAAAATTGATAATAAGTACCATTGATAATAATAAATGTCGAAAATATGAAACTTCATATATAAATTGCTTCCCCAAAATGGTAGTTTCTTAAAACAAATAATTAGCATTATAGAGTTGTATTACTTGAAGGTTACTAGTATTGGTGGTGGTGACAATCATGATAACAACAACAATGCTGAGTGGGATTGAGGTGTACAGTGATGGTAATACATATATTAGTGGTATAACTGTATAAGTTTGTAACAATTGTGATGGTGTTGTCGACAAGTTGGTGGTGCTTTGCAAGTAACAATTGTCACGACCACAATAACAATACTATGATATATACACATGATGATCATGATAGTGGTAGCTAGTGAGATATTGAGTCATTGATCATTATGGTGGTGGCAATAGTAATCACGGTGGCAATTGATGGTAATGATATCAATATTATATTATCATTTTGTATGTGATTAAAAAAGAAAATATTAAAACATACATAGGATGAGATTGATCACTGGGGGAAGAAAAACACATCCACTTTGCATTTCCACAGCATTAGGTTGCAAGTGGTTGGTGATTGAATAAATTAAATGGCTTTTAGTTTTTACTAGTTAAGTTCTTGACTATTAAGCGTTGTCTAACACATTAAATAAATTAATTGAAATTGAAAGCATTATTAAGGGGTTAAATTTAAAATTTCAAGACTAAAGTAGCCATCGTTTTCATACTCACAAATATGCTTCCAATATATATTGAATTATTGACACCTCGTGGATCTAATTATCCTCATATTGGCATGTTGCATCAAATGAAAGACTCTAGACATACAACATACAACGGTTTTAAGAGCAAAATAAAAATAAAAATTGGGGGTTCTAATTAGCTCAACGGGTTTGTAAAGCCTTTTGTCGTTAAATAAGAGACTTGAGTTCAAATTTTTCCTAAAAAAAAAAATCTTATGATAAATAACAATCATCATTGAGTGGGCATCATAAATTTCAAATCTCATTATATATATATATATATATATATATATATATATATATCAAGAAAGTATGAAAGAATAGATTTCAAAGGGCATGACCCCTAATTTAATTTCCATTGTTTCACAACATGTAATCAGTTTATGATCATGATATCCCTCAATCATATTCATGGTCTTAGTAGTAATTTTATGAAGAGAGCTTATTGTGGTTATACTTTGCATGATGAGACTGGAACTATCAAATTAAGATCATGTAGCAACTACCCCAGAAGAAAAGAAGCCTATATATTGTTATGTCCATAATTAAGAAATCAAAACCGCCTAAAAATAAATTAACCCTAAAACTTTGAAAGATTGTCACATTAATGACCAACCAATCATTCCATGTATTATGCTTCAAAGAAGAAAAAAGTCGACATTGACTAAATGAATCTCTTGAAAGTAAACTTTCAAAGCCTCCTAAATGTTTTCCCTTTGAAATAGTTCTCCCAAAATGATAAAATTCTTATGACTTTGCCTTCTTGCTTCCAAACTCTGTGCCAGAGTACAAGTGTCACCACTTGGGACACATTAATTTAGGTTAGCCACCGCCTAAGACTAATAATAGTGTAATGCCAACCCAATACATTGGTTTATAGGTTTGCTTCACTTCAATGGAAACTCCCATTAATGGTATGTAACAAACTCCAGCAAGCAACCCACCAAGCATTGTTCCCTTTGGGAGATTAAGACAAATGAAGAGTAGTCTTGGAAGAGATATTGTGAGAAATGGTGACGTTTGGGCTACATGGCTTACAGTGAGAATCTATAAAGATCTTATGGAGTTTAGCTAAATGGAGCTTCCAAACAAAAGCTGGTTTGACAATCTCCAACAACCATACAAATTACAAATATCAAACGTTTTGTTGCTCTTCTTCAATGCATTCCAACGCACAATGCTTATCTAATAATAAGGGCATGCATACACCACCACACAAAGATACGCAACAGGAATATATACACACATACATACATACATACATGAGTTTATGAATTAAATAGTATATAATATCCTATTAACATAACATTTGGTGTTCATATTAAGAGCAACAAAATCATGTATTTCAATGGTTGATATATTGATCCTATAAAAGAAAAATATTGACTTATGTAATATCAATATATCACAAAGAGTTACAAAAGGTATGAATTGATCATACATGTCAAGAGCTTTGTTGAGATTGTTTGCTCTCCTCCAGGGTTCGAATCTCCCTCCTCTATTGTTGTAACTATTGAATTCTAAAAAATAAAAAAAATAAATGTATAACTTGATCCTAGAGAGAGGGAGAGAGAACGAGTCAACGTCTTTGAAGAAGGTAAAGAAATTAGGCAGTGACTTTACATTCAAGGAAAAAAGTAAAAGAAATAAGGCAGTGGCATACATTCATGGCGTAGAATGTTGTAGTTGCTTTGGAATTTATACCTACCCTAGCCAATAATTACATATTTGATTTTTTTTTTCCTAAAAGAAGTTCACATAACACATGCCAAGAAAATTGACTGTGATTACTTAGGAATTAGTTATACCTGTCCTAGTCAATAATTAATTAGACCAAAGAAGCTACAGAAGATCTCATTACAAATTTGATATTTCCTCTGAATAGAACTTCACATATTGCACATGCCAAGAAAATAAATGAGCCTAGGACCACTGAGAAAGAGAGAGAGAGGTTGTCAAGGATAAAACCTTGTCATCTACTTTGACCTAGAAAAAATAAAAGTCGGTCCAAATGATAATGAGGACTCAATCCCAATTCATGACAAAAGAAAATATATAAATACAAATAGATGAGTGCAAATAATTTTCTATATTTACAATATAATTTGGATAAATAAAAACACATAAAAATATTGAAAAACTGTTACTCAAAATCGTAAAATCTCTCACCAGCTTATGAGATCTCCAAAATTCATAATATCAAGAAATAGCACAAAAGATGTTTACAAAGTTAATGGTATATAATTATCAAATCATGGAATATTATACCCAGGTGAGTAAAAATCAAATGAAAGAAAATAAGATACCTTTTTCTCTAGTATTTCTAGACGAAAGAAACCCTAATGGGGATGCTTGTAAGTGAACAAGAAAACATAATTAGGGTCTCTGGTGATTAGGGTTTTCTCATGCTTCCAGCAACACTCACTCTTGCATTAATATTCTTTCCATTCCCATTTTTGGTACATGCACACCATGTGTTTGAGAAAATGTAACACTCACTCTTGCATTAATTTAAGTCAATTTCACATTGTTTGCACCTCTTGGCTTAAGTTGCCATTGCTCATCTCTTCAGATTACAATTGAAAAAACATTCACATGAATTTTAGTGAAACAAATTTGCTAAAGTTTCCAAACTAAATTGAAATGATATGATGATTGAAGTAATCTCTCAAATTACAAAGAAAAATAATGACATTCAACAAAAAAGAAAAATAACCCAATAAATCTTTAGGAATTTTGTTAATGGTGGCCCTTTGAACAATGATTAGGGAGCATTAAATACTTAAAATTTATGGAAAATAACAAAATTTTAATATTAAAATAATAAATGAAAAGACAAGAATACCCCATAAAAGTTATTTTTGTGTTATTTTAATATTAAAATTTCATTACTTCCTATAAAGTAAAAGTATTAAATGCTTTTTTAAATGACTCTAGAGACACCCATTAACCGGACCCAATCTTTAGATCTTATTTTCAATAGTTTTTCTGTACATCGCACTGATTTACGACTAGTGAAAAATTAAAAAGAAGAGATATTTGTCAATAAATTTGAGAGAGAATGGGAATGGTAGAATGAAGGAAATGACTGTTAGCTAAGTTCTTGTGAGGCCAAGGAGACTTGATGGTCAATTGTGAAGGAAATGAATGTTAGGTAAGTTCGTGTAAGGCCAAGACTTGATAGTCAATTGTGAAAATAGTGTTGCACCCAGGAGGAAAGTATGAAGAAATTTGTTGGGTACATGTTTTTGGAGTGTAGCTGAAGTCATGCATTCGATTGAGTTGGTCATGGTTGTAATTTCAGTCAGGTTGTGTTTCCAAGTGGCAGCCAATTAATAATTTATGACGAATTTTTTTTATTTTTTTATTAATTTTTTTATTTTGAGATGTGATTTATGAAGCATTGAGCCAACACTATCAGTGTACATCAAATTTAGAAAAATATGAAGACTAAAAATTAAAGTCTCTACATTTACAATAAAAATACGCAACCAGTAAAATCAACAATAAACTATTAAAAAATAATAAGCAGTAAAATAATTAAGAAAAAAAAAATTCACTCTACAATAGGACAATGTGATGATCACTAAAAATTAAACAATAATACAAAATAAAATTGTTAGGATTTAGATTGGCAAAATATCAGTGACAATGTAATTTACAAAAGCGCAGCAAGTCTAGGTAAATTTGTAAAGCAATAATTCTGTTTGAAGCTGCTTATGAATCCAACAAATTTAATACCCTTTTAGCTTCACACCACTCACTAGTCAGATTTTCTGTTAACCCATTTACAACAAAGAGCTGTATTCAAAATTGAAAAGTCACTAAAAATTCGTAACACCTTTGCATACAATATTTACACATTCAATTGAAACTCAACTATTAAATAACAAATATTGGCTTATAATAAGCGGTAAATAATTATGAAGAAAAAAATTCTCTCTACAATGAATTTTGATTCGCTTTCACACTTTTGTGAAAATTCTGATCCACTTTCACACTTCTGCAGCCAATAAAGTCAGAAGAAATGTCTTAGGTTAGGTACAAGCTTATTTTTGGAGTGTAGGTCATACATAATTCTGATTCATTTTAAACGACAAAGAAATCTCTTAGCTTAGGTACACAATTTCCTTTCTCTCTTTTGACCACCCCACTCAAAATTTTTAATTTTTTTTCTTTTCTCTTCTCTTGTTTATTTATACTTTCTTTTCTCCTTTTCTTCCTTTTTTTTGACGGCCCCACTCTTCTTCTTTTCACAAAATTTTCTTCTTTATGTGCATTTCAATGTGTTTGTCTAATTGTATTGTATATCATGACACTGTCTAATTGGTGTGTATGAAATGTGTACATGTCTATTTCTTAATCTCAACTTTCTCTTGTTTGGCTCCTAACAAAAGGAATATCGGTTTGGTCATGGTTGTAATTTTAGCCCAGTTGTGTTTCCAGGTGGCAAATAATAAATTAGGCTTTCATTTAGTTTGGCTACTAAACCAAGTTAGTCTGAACTCTATCTTGATTAGGGTTTTTCTTTTATATCCAAATCTATCAATTTGTTCAAATTAAGGACCTTTAGAAGTTAAACTATGAAGATTAACACCATGCATGTGGCATGGTTTAGGTCCAAAAAAACCAAAACCTCTCTGTTATAAAATGTGCACAATGTTTCACACAAAAATAAATTTACAAATAATAGCCATAGTCCCAAAGGGATCCTTTTCTGAAAGAAAATAAATCATAATAACTAATTCATTTATTCACAAATACAAAAATAACAAAACTTCCTACCAATATGAATTTGAAAAAGAAGACTGCCTTGCTAGAAACTCCAACTTACTAATTTTCGATGTTTACCCTATCACCAAAGTAAAACTAAGCTGTCCACAATATTATTTGTGTAAATCACAGCTCTAGCACGTGGAATTCTAAGAATTTTCTTGTTTAAACTCTCATGCTCAAATGAGTGGATCTGGCTAAGCTTCTCAATTAGAAATTCACCATGCCAAGGAAGTTTGGAACTTGTTCCATTGGTACAATTTTTTTAGTCCAAGATGTAGCAATCAACCGTGTCATTATATGATGTTTATCAATGCAATTTTGGTTGCACATGCATGTATACTTTTTGACCATGGAAGAACTCAGGTTGTGTCCATCTTACAAATTTCTAATTTTACAATATTTCCTCTATTTATTTATTTTATAAATTCATTTATTAATTATAAGAAAGGAAGATGGGGAAATTAATTAAGTTTTATGAATACGCTTTTAAGTTTTTTAATTTTAAATGACAGCTAGGTTGGAGAGCGCGTGAGATTTCATTTTGTTGCTTGCTAAAAACCTGGCCGACCGTGTTGAATGCACTGAACTAAGGACTGACTGGTGGTTTGAAATATATTATCTCACTTTCTATCCAATTATTATTCTGGGAGAATGAAGTGACAATTAAACGAGCACAACATATGCCATAATAATCAGTATTGTTTAATTGATTTTGTTAATTAATCATTAGGCCTTCAAAATTGGACTTATTAATTAATTATTGCTGCAGGTTAATTTTCTGTGGTGAAGGCAAGTCATTTCCTGAGTTATTCTCGAAATGTTGCTTATCATAATAGACTTCTGGTCAAATATACATGCAGAACAAATATAAATGTTACTTAGGGTGTGTGTATATATAAACTACACTATGATAGTAGAAATGCAATTGTATTTGTTCTGGAGGATGCATTATTTCCTCCTTTATGGAATTGGAAAAAAAGTAAAGAAAAAGACAAAGCTTGTAACATTTTTTTGATCGTGAGACAAAGGTCGTAACTTTAACGCATTACTATATTGCTAATTAATGCACGGAACACAATAGGGCCGTGATGTTATGTATAGTCAATGTCACTACAATTAATCATGAAACAACTCTACAATTAATTATGAACCAACTCTCACAGTAAGGGAATTAATAGTATGATAGACTTTACTTGTTGTGTGGTTGCCAATAGGCCTTCAACATCAAAATTATTTGGTAGTCATGGAACACAATAAATGTCCACTCTCTCACTTGAATGATGGGTCTCACCCTAAATTTAGTTAATGAGATCCACTATTTATGTAAATGAAGGATTATTCAGTAGTCCAAGATTATAAATGCATAGTCCCCATATGGTGGGTCCTACAAATTAAATTTATGGTAGAATGTATATTTTGTGAGAGGGGGGACTACGTATTTATTTGTAGCCTAGTACTACTAAATAATTTTCCTAAGTGAGAAGAAAGAGTATGTATTTATTGTAGGGGTAAAATTTAGGTATAGTTCTTTAGGTCAAGTACATTAGATTTTAGTTGAATTTAAATATATTGAGTTTAAATATTCTTGAAAAAGATAACATTGTTTGTGTTTCATTGGTTAATGCAAACATGTGTTTGAATCTAAGTAACTGTACCTAAGTTTTACTCTTATTGTAGTATAAGAGTATTGAATAAATAATTCATGCAACAAGGTACCAATGTAAGCTATTTCTGGGCCATTTCGAGAGGTTCTTTTCTTCCCTTGACTTTCTTGTTTCCCCTGCCAAACGCATGCAAGTATTCATATTGGGGTGACACCTTTGTTCAACACTGAAGCTAATGCATTTTGTTAATGGATGTCTTAAGGGAATTTGTTCAAGAGATTAAATGCTTCCATTTTATAGGAAATAGTAAACTTTTAATATTAAAATAATAAAACGAGACTAAAATGCCTTATAATCTTTTTTTTATTTATTTATTATTATTTTTTTAATGTTAAAATTTTACAAATGCTCATAAAGTAGAAGTATTAAATGCTTCCTTAACAAATGTTTTATGGACACCGTTTAACGATACTATATGATTATTTTTTTCTAAACACTATACATTTACCGTATAAAAATATGGGTATTTGAGTCAATTAACCAAATCTTAACGAATGCATGAGAAATTTTTACAGAAATAATTTCAAGGTGACAGTAAGATAATAAGCATTCAACTTTAATCTCTCCAAAGAGAATTGGAGAATGCCAAAATGAAGGAAACATGAGGTATGGAAGATTATTTTTTAAGAATTATGGAACTTGTTAATCAAATGCGTTGATCAAAGGGTTGTTGAGAAAAATAAAATCTTATCAATCCTAAAAAATATAATTATATAGTTACCGCTATTAAAGAAGCAAAAGATCTCTCAACCTTGACAATTCAAGAATTAATGGGCTCATTGCTTGCCTGTGAACAAAGAAAGCTGAGGCATGTTGACAAGCCTGGTGACAGTGCTTTTCAATCAAAAGTGATGTTAAGCTCGCAGAGAAAATTCAGAAGGGACAATTCAAGCTCTAGTAGAATGAATAGAGATGCAGAAGCTAGCAAGACTGATGCCCAAATTTAAATGGAGAGAAATTAGAAACTTTGACTCATGCAAAATTTGCAGAAAGTCCAATCATGCTACATCAAATTGTTGGTTCCATGGAAAACCACAATGTCAAAGTTACAACAGATTTGGACAAGCTGAGAGGTATTGTCGTTTTAAGAATAATAACCAAACTAATTTCACTGAGGAACAAGAAGATGAAGGAAATATGGTTTAAGCATGCCAATATGCTACACAAATTTTTTTTTCTTCCCATTTTCCTACTTTCGTGAGTTTGAGCGACTCGTTTGGAGTTTTCACAGTTGTGGCAAATATGCTCCCCGCACATCCCTCACCTATATCTGTTGTCAACTAGAGCCAGGTCAGTTGGGGGGTAAGCCCCACAAGCCCCTGGGCTTGGGCAAACCCCCCCTTAGGGGCAACCAATGAAAAAAAAAAATAGTATACATAGAAAAGAAATTATTATTATACATAAAAGAAAATATTAGTATACATAAAAGAAAATTTTCTATTATTATACATAACAAAAAAAAATAGTTATTCATTTGACAATAGACCAACAAATTTAGATATGGATCAATAGACAACATACTATTAAATTGTTACGTGCATGAACAGAGTTCATACTTCATTTGTGACAGGTGACGTGTAGGAGTAAGAAGTAGGGTTGTTGAGTTTGTTTCCTATTTTAATGTTATTTTGTTACTGCTTAAAATTATCCGGTGTCTTTTATATTAGTCTTTGATTAATGAGTTTATTCTTTAGGAGAAGTAGTCCTAGTGGTCCACTTTATTTATTTTAATAGTTTGGTTATTTGTGTATTCGGATAGTGGGTAGGATTTTTAGGTGATATATATATCTCAAAAGTGAAAGTAATTGTCTCTTGTTTTTCAATGGAACGTTAGATGGAGCTGTATAAATTTCCCTTCAGTTCTCAAAAATAAAATCATTTGAAAAATATTTGTATTTTAAAAAATATATATATATATATATTTGTAGTCTTTTAGACTTTTGGGAGGTTGGGTTTCCTCAAAAAACCTATATCTAGAGGTCAGGATTTCCTCAATTAAATCCATCACTTTCTTTTAATTTTATTGTTCAGCAATCAATTCTATTTCTTTATTCTTCAAAAAATTGTGTACATATTAATCCCAAACAAAAGTAAAAATAAAACCACAAACAATTTTTGTTAATCTGGCAACACACTGTCACAAATACATAATTGGATCTCAACAAAATAAAAGGCCATTGGCTACCAAAAGTGCAAAGACAAATCTCTAATCCTTAATCCCAATATCTAGAAATCACCTTGCAATGAGAAGTTGTTTCTTTGAGTTGAATCACGCTAATTATAAAGCACCATAATCGGGGTTACATTTTACTTCATTTTATTTTATTTTTATGTAATTCAAGCTAAAAACACAATATAACCTTTATTTTGCATTAAATTTTTTTTAAAAAAAATTGGACTTTTATTTATTATTTTTTTTAATATTTAATAGTAAGTGGGTAACCAAAATTGGATAGGCTTGGGTAACCCAAAGCTTGAAACCGGCCCTGACTAGAGCATAACCAAAAACAATCAAAGCCAAGGATCCCTTGAACACTGTAAATTGTAAAACGTTCAAAACGTCCAGAAACTCTGTCTAAATACTTTTGAGGCAACATTATCCCACGGAATCTCTCATCATCAACATCAAAGCACAAATGAATTCATGATTGTAAGAATATGCTATAGAGTGCATCCCTCCATTAAAAAATACATAGGGTGAATCAGACATGAAATAAATAAATAACCCACTTAAATTTAATGACTCCACCAATATTTCAAATCATTTACACTAATCCGTACTCAATGTCTAAGCCACAGGCTCGGTCGGTTGCTGTTTTTCATCCGGAAAGGTGTGAAACACACGAGTCTCAAAATCTTGAATTCACTGACATTGTTTTGAGATTTTTGAGATTCAGAGTGATAGGCCATAAATCCAAGAGTGACACTAATAACAAAAGAGTCAATGAATTTAGCCAAAAAAAACAAATGAGTCAATGAAATGAGTAGGAACCATCATAATCATTGTAATGCTTGGGTTCCACAAATGTATTTTGTGATTAGGATAGCTCTTATAACTAACGAGACAAAACATTTCACATGGACAATCTCTCATCATTGATGTCAAAGCACAAAATGGATTTGTGGCCATGAGAATTTAGAGATTTGGAACGTATTTAGTAAAATGAAGCTGTCTTGACAAGTTGAATCTGTTGAAGACATGAATAACTTTCCCAAATATAATAATATCTCTAATACTCAGTTGTATTCTTTAGTCAGACCATTACCAATTGGTTAATAGTTTGTTAGTGCTAAAACTGATTACTGTTAGCTATTAGAGATAGTTACAAGATAGACTCAAAATGTAATAAATTAGGCTTTTGTTTGGTATTATATACAAATCTATCAATGTCTTTTTATTAAGGATGTTATAGACAATTCTCTTTGGTGTTGCATATCAATCAATTTCTCTGATTTGTTAGCTTGTTTCTCTTACATCATCTTGTCAAAAGATCTAAGAGAAATCAAGGGTTCATATCTTACTATAATGAATAACATTTAAGTTACTTAAAATCCGCAACAGCTTTGCATAGAATATTTACACTTTTTATAGAAACTCAACTAGCACATATGAATAACAAATATTGGCTTATAATAAACAGTAAATAATTATGAAGAAATTTTTTTGTTTACAATGAATTTTTACTTTCACACTTTTGTGAAAATTCTGGTCGTCCATTGTGAAAATTCTTATTCACTTTCACACTTTTGCACCCAACAAAGTAGGAAGAAATCATACATAATTCTGATTCATTTTCAAACTTTAAAGAAAGGAGGACACAATTTCCTTTCTCTTTTTCAACAGTCCCACTCATTTTATTTTTTTATTTTTTTTTCTCCTTCTTAGTCTTTTTTCTTTATATTTTATTTTCTCCCTTTTTCTACTTTTTCTGACCGCCCCACTCATTTTATCTTCTCCCTTTTCCTACTTTTTCTGTTCTGACCGCCCCACTCGTTTTATCTTCTCCCTTTTTCTACTTTTTCTGACCGCCCCACTCGTTTTATTTTCTCCCTTCTTCTACTTTTTTCTGACCCCCCCACTCGTTTTATTTTCTACCTTTTTCTACTTTTTCTGACCAATGATGCTTTCAAACCAAGTACTCTCTGGTAAGTCTGTTTCCAGCTTGCAATGAAAAGTCAAAAAAAGCTTTCAATAACCTTTTTGTATCTTGAGCTATGAATCCCACGTGAAGTATGTGTTTTTCTTTTTGTTTTTTTTTAATCCTTAGTCATAGATAGATGTATAATTTTTATTGGGTTTGGGCTACTAGCTGGGCTTAGAAACACATTGATTGGGGTATGGATTTATAATTTCATTCCCTTCCTCAAACAACCTTGCATATCAATCAATTTGTCTAATTTGCTAGCTTGTTTGGTTACATCAGCTTGTCAAAGATTTAAGAGGAACTATGAGTTCGTCTTTACCATTTGCCATTATGTTACTAAAATTGATAACATTTAAGTTAATAAAAATTGGCACCCAGATGGCATCCTTTTTCTTAAGTAAATTTGAGGCTAAAATTGCTTCAATTCTTAAGACTACAAGTCAAATTGCATAGCGCAGAAAGCATTTAGTAGAGATGAGGTATGCTTGCATATTGATTGATTTGATGTAATACTAACCTCAATTGCATATATCTGCATGGTATACTTAGTCTTTTGAAACTGTTGCTATATGTGGGTGCATTTATTTTGGTGATTGAACAATTCACCTCCAGCATTGTTTACCAGTTAAAGATCAATAAATCTTGAGATGCAAATGTAGTTATTACAATAATACAAGGTTTCTAATTGTATATACAAAACATGTCATGTTAGAATTGAGAATTGGCTGGCTATGATGATACACAAGTTATTGATACCCCTGCATCCAACAATGTGGAATTATGTCTTGATGTGGTAAACGAGGATATCTCAACACTAGTTGATCTTAATTCCGAACTCTCTGCCAATGAAGATTCCGCCCTGGGGACAGCATAGCAAGGACGTCCAAAAACTATGAGGCTTTGTCCAAAGACAAGAGGCAGAGCCTTATATAGGCTACAAGCAGGAGCTAGGCAACAAGAATGAACATTGTTGGCCTAGGGAATGCATATACAAACAGTGGTCAAATCCTAGGGAATACAATTATACACCATGTTGTCGTGTTTGAGATCTAAAATCAAAGGAACACTGTATATTTTGACAATAGTAAATCTAACCACTTGAATATGTTATTCATGTGTATCTCATTTATATTCATAGATTTGTATGCCTAGGTGATTCCAGGCACCTTAGGTGATGAAGCATAGGGTTGTCTTGCATTACAAGCTATGAATATGATGTTTTTCATTATTAAGTTTAAACTAAAAGAAAACAGAAAAATGGAGATTGAACACCTTTTTGTGATAGGAATTGGTCACATGGACATAAATTGGCTTCGGAGTCTTATGTTAGAAGCAAACCAATAATACTTTGCTTGTCCAAGTCTACCTAGGTATTCTAGTTTGCTGGTTTCTATGTGGACATGGTTTCAAAATGATTAATATGGAGCTCAACATCATAGCTTGTTTCAAAGGAAAGTATGGGACAGAATCGAATGCAAGCTCCCACATTTCAGCTAGTTAAGGTTAATATGATTTTAATTGGCTATTCCTAGGCTGGCTAGCTGTCAAGAATTGGTTTACAATAGAGAATCAGCTTGTGTTTTATGCAGAAGCAGTTTGGACAGTATAAATCACTTTTTTTTCTTTTTTTTTTTAATGCTCTTTCGCAAGAAGTATTTTAGAAGGAGATCATCTGCTGCTGCCTCATTAAAGATCCTGAGTTTTGTTGGGATGAAATAGATGATTGGGTGGAAAAAGTCTTAAATTTGTGATCTGCAAACTAGCATTAAAGGAATGCAATAATTGTGGCTGAGTAAAAACAGAGGAAATAATAGTGCAGACTATTAACTGGGAAGTTAAAGCTCGTATCCAGGCTAAAGGAATTGCTTGTTACTCAATTTTGAATAGAGTTCTTTGTTGTGGATGGGGTATTCCTCTTTATGTAGTTAACAGAAAATCTGACTAGTGAGGGGCGTGTGAAGCTAGTTATGAGTGTTGTTGTAGCCCTGTTTGGTTGTCATAGTTGTTTGTAAATCAGATAAATGAAGTCACATGACTATTTGATTTTATATGACTGAAATTACACGTGGATGCTCGTTTGAGTAACGATGTAGTGAGTTAAAGAAACTCTTTTCCAAACCGATTTAGAGAAAAAATTTGTCATGGCCAAAATGGTTTAATGAATCCAAGGCCTTATTAAAATTAAGTTATTTTTTAACCAGAAAATTAAGATTTTGTTGACACAAGCATAAATCAACTTCAGGAAAAAGACATAAGTTAAAGTTGCCATGACAGTTCATTACTACCATGATCAAATAGTTGCATGAAAGTCTCTGAAGAGAGAATGCTTTTGTTCTTATATTTGCCAGTTAATGAAAAGAGTAAGGTTCTTCAACATTTCAACATCTGAAGCTTCTCACATTTTCCTCTAACAAATCGTTTTTCCCACATTTCTCTATCAAGCTAACAAAGCCTTCAGATTATGCAATTCTCTAAAATGACCTCAGTGACAATGTACAGAAACATGATGAGAGGTAAATCTGCACATGGGTCAATCTTACTGCAGCCCAATTTTAATAATGAAAACAAAACCGTACTAAACATTTATCAATGTAAAACTGTTACTTGTTGAACTGACCAATAACATTGTAAAGGTAACAACCGTCTTTTGCATAGTCCAAATAAAATCGTTTCACAAATATATGGGTAATGCTCCCATAGAAAGAAAAAGTGTTATATTATTAATTTTATGTGTTACATTTGGCATCAAATGTACCATAATTTTGATCAGTTGTATGTACTGAATGTGCATTATATGGTAAGAAGAGTATGAAATTACACGTCATAGATGAGTTTGTATCACCAGTGTTGTTAGGGATAGCTAAATTTACTAAAATACCTTTCTATTTCTATCTCTCTCATCTTTGTCTCATTTTCAAACCCCACATCATTCACTTCGTGGGAGAGGACTGTAGCTGAAATGAGAATCTGATTCTTTTCCAATGAGTTTTGACAATGGATGAAACCCCACATCATTCAATTCATCAACAAACCCATCATCATCATGATCTTCAAAAGATTGTTTTCTTTGCTGAGTTGAACCTCTATCTGCCAGACACCAATACAAACAAAAAGGCATTAGAAGAAAGAAAGTAACGGTGAATGGTTCCTAGCTAGGAAGCATTTAAGAAGACTTTGATTTGACCAAAAAAAAAATAGTGAGATGTTAATGAGGTTTTGCGGCTTTCATCAAATATGCCAATACTAGAAGATCTGAAATGAGAATGGTTTTCTTTGTTCTTGTCTATTTTGGCATCAACTAAATAGAAAAAAAGGACTAATAAATGATGTGATACACCCACTCATTACCAATGGTATGATGTGAGTCCATCAATTGTGATCCAGGAGTACCAATTGAGGAAAATATTATCATGGATGATCTAAGTAGAATATTGGTATATATAATAATAGGACCTGAAAAAGGTCAAAGAAGATAAAGAGCTATGCTAGCTGAGGAATGTGTGTATTGCATGTTATTCAAATGTTTCTGCTAAAATATATATTAGCATACTGCCGCTCGATAGACAACTACCTTAAACATGTGGCTGTAATCCTGTTGTTACCATTAACCAATTATTGCCATATCCTCTGCGGTATTCTCATATCTAAGCAGATATGGAACAATTGACAAAACTAAATATAGGATTTGTTACACATGTGACCAAATACATTTTTGAATTACAAAACAACTAGCTTTAGATGTAGGTAAGCAGGTGTGGTTATGGCTTTCACAATCATTACCTTATCACTCTCCCAATTAGCAAACTTTTCTGTTTGCCACAAGTCCCTTACCACTCTCTCCATCTATGGGTAGGCTCTTCTGCTTAACTGGTGGTACCTTACCACAATCCTCATCGGTGGGCAAGTTATCCTGTTGGAATATGTGTAGTTCATTAATTGCTCCAACTCTAACCGAGCATACATAGTGGACCTGTCAAGGCCTCAAAACCTGTTGTGGAATGATTGGTTAAATGCACTATAGCAGGGATGAATAATCATTGATGATATTTTAGTAGAAGTGGAAAAAAAGCATAAAAGAAATGAATATCTAATAACATAATTTATGAATACTACATTTCACATATGTATATGCATTTACGAGGAGAAAGAATTGAAGATTGAAACATCATCATGAGAATTATAAATTTAACCAAGCACCTCTCCTTGAAGGTACAGCCTCGTTCTTGGAGAGGAGACACATAACACATGACAAGCATCTTGGTCATACTCAAGCTGTCAAGCATAACTGAAAACAGCATTATGGTTAAGCTAATTGCCCTTCCTTAATGTTGCTAGAAAACACAGACCATATATCCAATGAAAAGAACAGAAAATTACACTAACAAACCAAAGCGAGTACCTTTAAAGAGATGAAGTGAGAACATGTGTTGCTTTGATGATCTAAATGTAATTATTCATGCTCATATTTTAAAACTCAAAGTTTAGAGGAAGAAGTGCATGATAACTGATCATGCTTTATTGCTCCAGCAGTCACAATCATGATGGTGGCAATTCTGGAAGATCTGCCACTAGCTATTACTCTTACAATAAATGAGATGAAGCTAACAGAATATTGACTTGGTAAAGAAGCATTGACAGAAGGTACAATTCCTAAGAAAGGCACCAAATTTTCTTGATAAAAGACAACAAGCGTTTGGTTTAAACATAATTGGTACTATTTAAAAAAGATTTTGTTATACTTATGGAGATTTTTGTGAGTCCTACGGCAAAAGTAGTACTTGCTTGGGTTGTCATCGATTTAGATATGAATATTTTTTGATATATGATAGAAATTCTAATCTAAACTCACACACATGTATATTTTGAAAATCCCAGGAATTGAACACGCCCTCATAGAGGGGTGGGACTTTTTGAGGTGGGGGATTACAACTAGGCCGAATACCCAAGTGGCGATTTAGATATGAATATCAATGAAATCAAGCAGAATTTTGAGATAATCGATGTCGACATCTTCAATTTAATGAAAAAGAGAAATGGGGCTTTAGCAAAGAGGAAGAGTGAGAAGACCATATGCACCCTCTGGAAGGGATCAACATCTGAGATGTTACTCGTCATATGCTCAAATTATTAAGACAAGATAGATATTGAAATCCATGCTTAAGGAAGGAGTGGGGCTTGGGACCATTAGTAAGAATATGGTAGCAAAAAGCCTACAATGCATTGCCTTAGCCATAAAGAAGTCAAAGAAGAAAGTGGAGAGGATCTAGAGAAGCTCAAAGAAACTAGACTAACACTATTAGGGTTGGTTTTCAGGACCCAAGTCATCCAGTAGTCAGAACAGCTGTAGCATCTAGCAGAGCTACTGGACTAAACATCAAAATGATCACAGGTGACAATGTGCATGCAAGAGCTATAGCTTTTGAATGTGAGATTCTCAATCATGATGAGAATTTGAACAATGAAGCTGTAGTAGAGGGGGAAGGTTTCAGAAACTACTAACCTGAAGAGAGGATTAAAGTCTATGTAATGGCTAGATCAACCCATTTGACAAGCTTCTGATGGCACATTCCTCAAAGGATAAAGACCACATTGTCGTAAAGCTCAGCTAGACCAACCCCAAAATTTGCCAACTGAAAAATCAGTCCAAGTTTAATCTTATTTATTTTTTGTCATATTTAAAATAAAAGCAATAATGAAGCATATGTAACCAAAGCTCGGCTTAAAGTAACCTCATGACTGCACCCATATTGATTACCTTAGAAGTTGAACCTAGCAGATACCAATGTGAACCAAATCAATCATTTAGCCTCAACCAAGATGGTGATCTTCTTCTAACTAGGCATCACAGTAAGTACTTCATTCACTATATATGAAAAGTTCAAAGGCAATTGTTTGATGTGAATATGCATATTATTGTACAGAACCAGCTTCCTCTATTTACCGTGTGACCATCCAGCATAATATCACATCATCTGCAGGTAGTTAATCATGATGGTTTCTCTTACATTTATGTGTTGTAGCCTGTAATTTAATCTTCTTCTTTTTTTTTAGCACATGAAGAGCTTGCTTTAGGAGCAAACTCTGTTTCAGATGCTGAGCCCCTTTCAAATACAGAACGCATTTTAGACTTAGCTTCATCAGGTTCAAATTTAGATTCCTGATGTGATGATCCACTTGCACATACTAAATTTCGTGGAAGCCCTTTGATTTCTCCAAACTGATTACAATTAGGAAATTTAAGAAACTTCAATTTAGCACATTTCGTAATATATTTAGGAAAGTTAACAAAAATTGTTTCATTTTATAACTTCATTTTATAACAAAGAAAGCAGTATCTGGTGATCATGAATGATGATTACTTAATGAAGCCATCCATGAAACACAACATAACCAAGAATCCAACACAATTATATAACAGTTCTGAAACTATTAAGCATTAATATATGACTCAGGAATTTTGACGAACATATGCTGGGCATTATGCAACCAAATCAACCAGCAATTATCAATTTAAACCAAATCAACCACAAATTTTAACCAAATCAAACACATAAATTAACTTTTGCTGCTATTTAATTTGGACATATATTGGTTTTCACAAACCGTACTGGTCCTTTTCACATTATGATTATCTAACAGATAAAAGAACCCAAATTTACAAAGGGAAACAACCTCCACAAAAAATTAGCAGAGAAACAAAAAGAGGGTGAATTGAATCGGGATGAGAGAGAGAGAGAGACACCATCTGCTTCGGGGTCCGCTTCTGGTTCTTGCGTTCTTGAACGTGGGTCCGAGATCACTAAGGAGGGATAAGGAGTGGATGGGGATTTTGGGTTTTGTTGAGAAGGAAGAGTTGCAGTGGGAGAGGGTTCGTGCCTTCGTGGTAACTGGTAAGGAAGATTTGACAAATTAAGCAAACATGGCCCATCTTCAACTTTATGTCACCAAGTAACTTCACAGGCTAATGTCACCTATGACCAATGCCACATTTAGTCGCTTCGTATATTTGTTGAAGTATAATTCTGTCCACATATTGTAAGTAGGAAAATTGAGGAGACAAACTTCAAAAAAAAGAGTGGACACTTAAAATAACTTTGTTTTAATGAATTAAAACTATGTCTTTTTTATTTGAGTTGGCAGTTCGCACTTAGCGGCCAGTTCTTAATGTTTCTTTGACCAAAATGACCAATATCAAAACAGAACAAATCCTCAACAAAGTTGATCCAAATTATCACATCAATGGAAAAAAAACCAAATTAATCAAACTTAGAAGGTGTGTAGTGCATTTTAGCTAAAATCGGTAAGAGGAGTGCTTCGAAGAGGAGTCGGGCAAAAATTAAGCAAAAATCAAGAATTAAATAAACACAAAATAAGCTTTAAAATTTACTAAAAAAATTATAATGATGTATTGTGAGGGTTCAAAAACTGAACTACAATTGACTACAAGATACAGATCAGGAAATCCCCAATTTGGTGCATAGCACTTTGCTGAGAATGGAGCTGTCTATTTTGCCTTTAGCTTCCATTTTAGCTTTGACATCCCATTGAATACTCTTAACTAATTGCTCCTTTGTTTTGATTTCCCCACCATGAATCCTACTATCCCTTTGAAGCCACACATGATAAACCGAAGCCCACAACACCAGTTTACATAAGGAGACTATAACTTCTTCCCTTGAGGTTCCTGATGCCCAAGCAAAACATATCTTCCCAGATAGTAGGAATGTCTGTTACCAAGCAAAGCCCCATTATGTGCTTCCATATTCTCTTTGTGAATGAGTACTCAAAGAACAAATGGCTCCTAATCTCTATAACCCTTCTTTAGAAGACACAAACATTGTCCCCAATTAAACCCTATTGCACCTGCATTGCTCTTGTTGATAATCTATCCTTCAAAGCTAACCAGCCAACCAATAAAGCTATGCCTGGGGATTGCATTAGAGAACCAAATTAGAATCCACCAAAGGCAGTTCTTCTTTCTTGCTTCTATTTCTCTCCTAGGTGGCTGCACAACCAAATTTTCCCGATGAAGAAGCTAACTAGATTGCTTTGAATCCTAAAGGCCATATTCTGCCTAATAAGATTATCCATTTCAAAATTTTACCTAAAGCGACTGTCCATGCAAAGAAAGCCACTTTGCTGGCCACTTTGCTACCCCAAATATGATTTCTGGTAGAACCTCTTAAACATTCATAACAAGAGCGTAAACCAAGCATACCTAGGCTATTTAGAACCCATCTCATCCCATCAATTCTTTTTCCAGAAGTAATATTATAAAAAAAAAATTCATTAGGAAAGCCACCCACTCCAATTCCAGTCATGAAACTCAAATTCTAATAACGAGTCCCATTCACCCTTATTGAGCGTACTACTTGGGAAACAGATTATAGGCGTAACTTTTGTTTTTTTTTTTTAATAAAAAATTAACTTAATAGTAGGATAGGATAGGAAATCAGAAACCATCCTGTATTTATGTTCAGAACAAAGGTGTTATGTTTGAAACAAAAAATGTAGAGTTTCCCACATTTTCATAGCAAGCAAACAGAGATTTTATATAATGTTTCAAATGAAGTCAGTTACATGATACAGAAATAAAAGGGGTTAATCTGCACATGGTCCCATTAATAGGAGTACGAAACATCATTTTCTAAGTGTTACACAGTGGTTTCAAATTACGTTGCCTTTGGGATGAATTCCTCTTTACATTTTGTAATAGCAATTCTTTCGCTTCTCACATCAAAATAATAGTTTGCTGAGTGCTAATTGCAGGGTTAGTTAGGATTTGTCCTACTCTTGCATCTATGAGACATGCCACAACTTCAGTGTCAATAAGTACCAAAAGGCACCTGTGAAAGGCTTTCTCAGTTATGTCTTTAAAGCATTCGAGGACACCACTGTTATTTTACTAGGCCTGTGATGTACTCTCTCTGCCTTTGGAACCAAACAGCATGGTTGGAAAGATGGGTGTAGCATCATAGTGGGAGTATTTATTGTTGCTGTCATTCTGGCTGTTGTTGTTTCTGCTTCCACACTCTATTCATTTTAGAGCTTTCATGCTCAGATTCTGACTAGATTATTTTCTGCTTAGAATAGTATCAAATGTTCTTGATATAATGCAAGAAGCAGCTGGTTTAAACATGACCAGTACTATTTACAAAATAGATTCTGAATCACTTTTGAAGCTTTTAGGGAGCCCTACCAAGAAAGCAATACTTTCTTGGGCTATCTTTGATTTGAGTATGAATATCAATGAAATCTGTAATCCATGTTTAAGCTGTTAATTCATAAAAAGGAGAAGTGGAGTTTTGGTGAAGAGGGAGAGTACGAAGGCTGTTCACATCCACTACAAGGGAGCTGCTGAGACTAAGGGATATAAATTCAGGCCTTTAACATGACATGAGGGTAAAAAAATGACCAACCCTATGACAAATTAAATGGTTACTCCAAAGTAACTATTAGATTTACTAAGTATCAGAAACTCCTACTGAAGTTCAAAGGAAAAGTCATTCTTCCAGGGTGAAATTCATACATTCAACTGGACAAGAAGTAGTAAACATCATCAGTTCAAGAAGCACATTGAAAACTCATTCTTCAGTGGATCAGACAACTTACTCCAAACTTGACTAACCAGAATATCAGTCCACGTTTAATCTTATTTATAGTTTGTCATGTTTAACCAATCAGCAATGTACAAAGTCTTTATCAGTTGGATATTTGGTGTAGAAAGATGATTGATTGTCGACAAACCAGACCGTAAATTTAATTTTCATCAAAAAGAAGAAATTATCAGAATACTCATCCCAAGGTTTTACAACAATGCTCAGGTCATAGTATATTTAAGTAGAATAGTAACTCTGGCAAGATAACAACAATTCAACAAAAGGAAGATGAAGATTTATTTCTTCCTAAGTAGGATATTAATTAAAAAGATTGCAATTCCACATTTCCCCGCCGGAACACCTCAACTGATGTGGCAGGGGCAGTACAAATTAAGCAGACCGTGATCAAAGGCAAAGCAAAGGGAGGCCGGGTGGCTGTTGTCTTCCATGGGATTGAAGTTTCTTATATTTCTTATATGTACATAGATTATCATTCGTATTGTATGCCTCAATTATTCTAATTTAATACAATGGTCCCCCCGAGTTTTTGCAGATATCACAAGCTAGAGGTTTTGATGGGATAAAGGTAACAATTAACATCAATAGTACACCAGAAAAATTATTGGTCTTTATTAAGAGAATTTTTACTTGCATTATAATTTTATTTTTAGACATACCTTATCGAAATATACATAAAATTGTAAAGAGAAAAAAAAAAGTGTGTTGATTATAGAGAGACAATATACATAAAATTGGCTGAAATAAGACGGATAACCAAGAAGAGAGTAATTCAAGAATGTATCATCAGCTTTTTAAAAATATTACAATGTAGAGATAAATAAGTTAATTAATTTGATGGCAAGTTGATCATGAGAAGTTGTGAGGGTAAGCGTACTAATTTACAGGTTAACACTTTTAATTTTGGGTGCCCTGACCCCCACTAAGATATACATGCCCCGGCCAGCACTAACAATCTCATGACCAGGCCACTTACAATCTAACTTGTGGACAATCACCTTTGACAGGGCTTGTTTCAAGTGACTGTTTTATCAACCTACAGATCAAGAATATCTCAAGCAGAATAACATACAAAGTAATACTTATGATTAGGGATGGCAATAAACCCGCGACCCGCGGGCACCCGCCCCGCCCCGTTTATGTAATAGGGTATCGGGTCGGGTTTTTTTTATCGAAACGGGTTTTAATCGGGTTTTTAACGGGTCGGGTTTTATTGAAAAACCCGAATCTGACCCGAACTATTTAAAAAAAAAAAAAAAAAAACCCTAACCTCTACAATCTGACCCGAACCTCTCAGTCTCTCTCTTCTCCGATCTGACCCATCCCGTCGAGCCTCTTCTAAGTCTCTGAGTCTCTCCGATCATACCCATTGCCATCCTTACTTATGATTCTAAAGCATAAAGCTTCTTGTATGTTCACCTTTGTTATGAACATACCTCAACAGCCTAAGGCAACACTGAGAGGCTGGAGTGAGGGCAATCAAGTACTTGTATTGGAATTGCAGCTTTGTCTTGACCTTTTCACTCACTTGTTAAGATCATTCATCTTTTCTGCAAACAAGTTTGCATGTTTCTAAGGCATAAAGCTTCTTCATCCAAATAAAAACATCAAGAATGTATCATCATCCTTTAATTTGTCCTTGTTAATATTTTTCTTTTTAAGTTCTCTAATTTTGCGTTCTTCGAAGCACTGAATCAAATTATCGAAACCCACATCTTAGCTTCTTGAAATATAATCCTTCTATTCAATCAATTAATGTATTTCACAATATGTACGCATTTTCTATATGATCATGTTTATTAGATAATGTAATTCAGATAGCACCATAGAGTGATTCTTCCAAATGCACAAGCACCCACCAACAGCCTTTTGGCACATGTAGAAAGGGCCCATTTCTACGTTTGCAATATAAAAATGCCGTAAAAATTAAATACGTTCTACATTGATGGATTTCATTATAAGAAAATAAGAACATTTAAAATTCTCTGGATTTCCCTTATACTCATTGTAACTCATAAAGTCGATAACACAATCCCCAAATAGGGAAAGAATGTTGGAAATGGAAAACAGCTCTGCAGAAAGTATATGACAGAAGATTGACTCACTACTAAATGTGCTCCAATACTCTTAGTTGCTACTGATGTTGTAACAGAATGGGAAAAAAGAAAAGTAAAAAAGAAATCAATATCTATATTATGATAATTTATGAATACTACATTTCACATATGTATGCATTTACGATGAAAAAAAAAAATTGAAGATAGAAACATCATCATGAGAATTATAAATTTAACCAAGCACCTCGCCTCTACTACCAACAGATTGCATTATTCTCTAAAGAAGAAGAAGGTGCAGCTTGGTCACACTTTCTTGATGTAAGTTGAAAACACAGACATTATGTCCAAAGAAAAGAACATAAAATTACACTAACAAGCCACAACATGCAATTTTTTTAAAGAGATGAAGTAAAACATTTGTTGCTCTGATACTAAGAAGCTTATTAATCTTAAGAGATATTTTAAACTCAAACTATTAGATATGAAGTACATGATGGCATGGTGGCATTTCCAGAAGGTCTACCTCTAGCAGTTACTCTGACATTTGGCATATTCTATAAAGTGCTTGATGGCTGATCACACCTTGATTCAGGAACAGTAGGCTCCCCTACAAAAAATCTGCACTGACAAAACAGGCACCTTTCAATAAATGAGGTGAAGCTAACAGAATTTTGGCTTCGTAAAGAAGCAATGAGGGAATGTAATTCCTAAGAAACAGCATAGAATGTTCTTGATATAGGGCAACAAGTGTTTCGTTTAAAGACAACTACTGGATATCGATCAAGATTTCGTGTCACTTGTGTAGGGTTTTTGGAGCCCTTCAACCAAAGTATTACTTTCTTGGGCTATATTTGGTTTAGGTATGAATATCGATCAAGCAGAATTAAGAGATAATCCATGTCAAGGCCTTCAATTCAAAGAGAAAAAGAAGTATGATTTTGGAAAAGAGGAAGAGTGAAAAGATTATAATATATGCACCCTCTAGAAGGGATTGGCTTCTGAGATGATGCTCGCAGTGTGTTCAAATTACTAAGACAAGACATGATGAAAGCCATGCTTGAGGAAGGAGTGTAGCTTAGGACTATTATTAAGAATATGGTAGCAAAAAGCTAGCAAGGCATTGCCTTTTCCCACAAAGAGTTGAAGAAGAAAGTGGAGAGGTCCTAGAGAAGCTCGAAGGAACTAGACTAACACTATTAGGGTAGGTTTTAAGGACCCATGGCAGCCAGGAGTCAGAACAGTTGCAGTGTCTAACAGAGCTGCTAGAGTAGACATCAAAATGACCACAGGTGACAAAGTGCGTACAACAAGAGCTAAAGTTGTTGAATGTGTAATTCTAAATCTTGATGAGAATTTAAACAATGAAACTGTATATAATGGGAAACTTTCAGAATTACTCACCTGGATGGTAACTTGTAGATCAACCCCATTTGACAAGCTTCTTATGGTACAGTCCTTGTAGATTATGCGCTTATTCTAAGAGAAGCAAATATTGTACTTTCCATTGGGGATCCAAGGCACTGAAATGGCAAAGGAGAGCTCAAATATTGTCATCCTGGATGGAAACTTCACTTTTGTGATGATGATTTTGAGGTGGAGAAGGTGTGTAACGCATTGGCCGCTGAGCTACCCAACAATGCCAAAGCAAGGTCCAAGGAAACAAATTCAAGTCAACCAGCATGTGCGAGTAACTTATGAGAAAAAGAGTTACAGATTATGTTTAACAAATTCAGTGAGCTAAGAAAACAAAAAATATTCGTTTAGTTTTTCAGCTGCCCGTACTCGTTCATTGACCTTTAAAACTTAACACTATTTTCTTTAAACAATTTTAGAAATTTTTTTACAATTAAGAAATTGAATTTAACAGCAAATCAAATGACTAATTTCTTTGTATAGTATAGTGTGTTAGATTTTAAGTGAACCCAAAAGCCCAACCCAACACACATTTGGGCCTAACTCTTATAAGTTAAGCCCAATCACTCTTGTACCCTCATCTCTCTCCCTTTTTCCCTTGTAGCCTCTATAAATACCTACCCTCTCTCTTATAAGGGATGGACAAGATGGTATAGAAAGGATCCTAGGAAATCCTACCAGTAGGATTTTCCTCCGTGGACGTAGGCATTATGGCCAAACCACGTAAATCTCGGTGTTCATTTTATCCATACTTGAATCCATTTTGGCAATACCCTACAAATAGATTGTAGAACGTTTTTGATCCCTTACATATAGTTTATTAGATGCCAATATTTTACTTCTACGTTCACCTTTATAACATATCAAATGACTAATTTATTTCATTAATTCTATTTGTTTTTCATTACATTAATGTTCTTCCAAATTGGATTGATAACCAATCAAGTGAATGGGCCAGTTAATTTAGAGAGAAAGAAGTGACAAAAGCACTAAAATATGCAAATGAAATAACAAAATAAAGGAATAAGATCCTCTCCATTTGAAATGGAAATGGAGAGAGTCTATTTCATGGTCCATATTAAATATTATAGATCTAATAATGTACAGGCTGCTACATCATTTAAAATTTTAAATGATGTGGCAGTATGTACACGGTTAGATCCATGAGATGAAATCTTAACCATGAAATGGACAAATGGAGAGGTTTTCAAATGGAGAGAATCATATTCCCAAAAATTAAAGGAGAAGATATTCCTTGAAGAAAAAAATAAGAATAATAAAAAATAAAAAAACAACTTCAATGTAATTGTAGTACCTTGGCATATTTCTTGGATGTTCAATCAAGAGGTTCTCATTTCTTCGATGGTAGACATGGATTAAAGTCAACGCATACAAGCAGCATCGGCTACATTATTATCTAACCCCATCCCCAAATGAGGAAGAAGCCAAAGCCAAAATATCCTTTATCATTGTCTTCCATTCCCAGCCGGGCTTACAAGATGGATTTACAATGAAGTTGATGACGTTCGTTGTATCTCCCTCTACCACAATTTGTTCAAGTCTCTCCTCTTCTGTCAATAGCATTGCCTATCTTACTATAAAGGCTTATGCCACGTCTGATTGCTCTCCCATTCCCCTCTTGATCTTTGAGAACCATAGCCAAGCCTACATTATTTCGATCACATGACTCATCAAAATTAAGCTTTACACATTGATCAGGTGGCCTAGTCCAAGCACTTCCTTTGTTTTTTGGTTCCCCTTGTAATCCCAAATGATCTCAAGTAAGAGTCATATGTTTGTCAAGACGATGGGCTAACTGGTTTATGTTGGCTTTAGTGTTTGAAAACAGAGCTTCCTCTCGTGCCATCCAAAGGATTTTCATAGTCACTATTGCATACAGTGTGAATTCATCTTTGGTAACTCTTTCGGCTAGTAATTCCCTTAGGGGGTCAATTATACATTCACTGAATTCCATTACAGATTGAGCTTGGATCATTTCGACTCGAAAACCCCATCTCCCACCATACCACACTGCTTTGGCATAGGGACAGCATCGAAATAGATGTAAAACCGAATCTTCAGCTATTTCACAAAGAGGGCAATAGGAATCTTGGGTATTGGAGCTTGGGACAAGCTTTTGCTTAAAGGGGATGACCTCTACAGCCACTCTACGTAAAAACATTTTTAATCTTTCATCAAAAGATATATGCAATCTTTCATGAATTCTTATGCAGGCCACCTTATCTGCAATAGAATTATGAGGAGAACATATGCATGCAACATTGACCCCGCACCTTTTTATGGTAACTTTTGCTCTTATATGATCATATTTTGAAATTTCACATAGAAGCGTAACGTCATTCCAATCATCTAGAAGCATGCCTTCCAATGAGCTATTTCTTATATAGTAAAACCACATAAAAGATGATGATGAATCTAATAAAATCTTAGAAGACCCAAGCCTTCCTTTACAACCATTGATGAGAAAGTAGATAGAACAAATAAACGTTGGAATAGGATTTTTTTTGGCACATTAACCTTGAGTTTCACTTTTAAAGCAACACATAACGCAAATATTGGAACTTTTTGACCAATAGACAATGATATGGAACTTCCAACACTTTGATGGTTGAATCACTTTGGAATCTTAGTTCCTGGAAGTACAAGTCTATATTGAAACAACGTAGATTTCACTACAAGAAATTTAGCTTTTAGCGACCAAAATTTCAGCGACGACCTAAAAATCGTTGCTAATAAGTAAGCATTAGCGACAACAAAATATTGTCATCGCTAATTTTCAAAACAAATTAACAATAGCGATGACTTTTTAAGTTGTCGCTATAGGTCGTTGTTAATATGATAGATGTTAAAATGGAAGATCTATTTGCGACGACTAATTACTTTTTAGCGACAAGATTGGCGTTGCAAATTAATTTTTTATATCAACGACGACAATAGTCGTCGTTAATTGTTATTTATTTGTGATGACATTGTGTGTTGTGGCAAAAATAATAATAACAAATATGATTTTATATTAGCGACGATTATTTTCGTCGCTAATATACTTTATTTAGCGACGATTTTGTGTGTCGTCGTTGATATTTGGCCAAAATAATAATAACATATAGGATTTTATATTAAGCTATTAACCGTTTAGCGACGACATTTTGGATCGTCGCTATAAGTACTTTATAGCGACGATATTATGTGTCGTCGCTGATACGTAACCAAAATAATAATAACATATAGGATTTTATATTAAGTTATTAACTGTTTAGCGACGACATTTTGGATCGTCGCTATAAGTACTTTATAGCGACGATATTGTGTGTCGTCGCTGATACGTGACCAAAATAATAATAACATATAGGATTTTATATTAAGTTATTAACCGTTTAGCGACGACATTGTAAATCGTCGCTATAAGTACTTTATAGCGACGATATTGTGATCGTCGCTATAAGTACTTTATAGCGACGATATTGTGTGTCGTCGCTGATATGTGACCATTTTTAAAATCCTAAATTTTAGTATTTATTTTAATCATAGTTTAAAGCATTATAAAGAGGTTCAGTTTTTTTTTTAAAAAAATGATAAAATCCGTAGTCTTTGTAAAAAAAAAAAATGTATAAAAATTTGAAAAAAAAAAAAATTAAAATTTTTTTTTTTTACCAAATAATGGCAGTAAGATTGTAATTTATCAAATAGTGATGAGTCACTATTTCTGTATATATTTTCTGCTCATTTTCTGCTTATATTTTCCCTAAACTAAAACCCCAACCTCATTTTCTGCTTATATTTTCTGCTCCCACTTGGTTCTCTCTAGCTCTCTCTCACCCGTTTCTCTCTCACACCATCTACATCTGAATTTCCTTCATAGAAATCACCATTCTCACAGCAAGAACAAGATTGATAATCAATTAAGGTAAGAGCTTATGATTTTAATCAAGGTTTAGAAGTGGGTATGATTGAGATTGTTTGATTGATGAAATTTAGTTAGGGTTTTGATATTGGGGGTTTAATCTTTGAGTTTTGTTATGTTTATATGTGGTTTTGCTTATGGATTTGATATTCTTCTTGGTTCATGAGTATATGTGTGACCATGGGTGATTTTTAAGTTTTTGATGAAGAATACCCTCTGTTTCTGTTTTCTGCAGTGAGCAGAAATTTGTATGAAATTCTGGGATTTTTGTAAAAGGTAATTTGGGAAACGGTTTGTTGAAGATTGATTTATTATATGTCTAGTATAAGTGTTTAAAATCTCACTTGAAAATATGGTTATTTGAATACCTTTTGAGAATTTATAAGAAAATCCTACAAATCTGTCAAATGGACAGTGTCTGTGTTTGTAGTGATTAAATATTCATAGTAATTTATATATGTGGAATCTGGATACAAAAGATGAATATAATGAAAGCTTAACACACAGGGCTTGAGTTTAGAATCAAGAATTATAGTATTTGGATTGATATTGAAAGAGTTATTAATTTTCTTATGAGACACTAAATCTGTCAGGACAGATTTGTGTTTACCATATGACGAGAATTTTAATAAATTCTAGAGATGTTATAATTGATCTGAATTTTCTGTGGTAGCTTGTACATATATATGAGGTCATCCCTGTTAAATTTCAAGTTACTTTGATAACTTTAAGTGTTCCAAATAAAATTTATAAAATGACTGATCTGCAGAAATCTGCTTAATGTTAAGCTGAAAATACAGGAACTTTGGGGAATTAATTATTGTAATTTGATTAATTGATTTGAGTTGTAATTTGGTGTGAGTATTGTTTGGCATGTATACTACTTGTGGTGAATTTTATCATGCCTTGGTTTTGTTATTTGAAACCAGTTTTAGCTGACACTGGTTGATTAATATTGATCTTATCTTAGTAAGTAACCAAAAGTCACATCAGCTCTATGTAAGGAAACCACTTCAAACAGCAATGACCTCAGCCCCATAAAAGAATTTTTATTCATATAAAGGGATAAGGGTAGAGAATAATATTGGCTTGAATTGGTGTCCAGGTGAAGAGGATAGGTCTGTTTCAATTTATGCAACTTCTGTTCCAATTTAAAATTAGAAATTAGAAATTATAAATACATGGTTGAGACCCCATCCTTTATGCCTTCCTCACTCATTATA
>OU015761.1:25478258-25501229 GCA_907173295.1 Fagus sylvatica | reverse complement strand
ATCAAGATGTTCATGTTGGGAATTACATTATATAGCTATGTGTATGGCCATAATATATAAAAAGCTAAAAAGAAAAAGGAAACACAAGAATGCATATTACAATTTCAATTTTCTACATTCCTGTATATATATACCAAAAGGACATGGATCATATAGATTTTTGATATCAATCGACTGGACAAATCCAGATTCTAAACATCTATCTCATATTTTACAAGTTTCAGTGTATAATCTAGCATGAAAAATTAAAAGCAGTTACGAAGTTTATATACAGAAGACTTAAAACAACTTGGGAGATCAGAACACTGCCTTATTCCATAGGTCTGTTAAAGTCAGATTAGATGTTTGTTTGATGACCAAGGAAGCAAATTTGAGAATCCTATTCAGTTGAAGTAAATGGCAATTGGGTTTTATCAGAACACTGCCTTATAGTGAAGGATGATGTCTTAAAAGCTGTAGGTTCATTTTTCATATCAAGTAAACTGTTGAGTGAAGTGAACTCTACAATTATTACTCTTGTCCAAGAAGCTCCTAATCCTTCAAAGATGGGTGAATTTAGACCTATATCATGTTGTAACATTGTATATAAGTACATCACCAAAATCCTAGACAATCGATTAAAGTTTTGCCTTGCTGAAGTGATTGGTCCTACTAAATCAGCTTTTATCCCGGGAAGAAGCATAGCTGAAAACATACTATTGGCAGAGGAAATGATGAGGGGTGGCTTGTTGTTCTATTAAAATTAATCTAATGAAGGCCTATGACTTGGTTGACCTTTAATATTCCAACAATGGAAGATTCATAATCAGTTGTTTAGCAGCGTCTGGTATTCCTAACAAGTTATACCAAGCAGAATAATAGCCTAGCCAACCAAGAATCTTAATTTGCTTTCACACCATTTATACCAATAATGGTTCATCACATCTTCAAGAACCAAATTCTGTCCAGTAAGATGTACGCCTCTAAGTCCCATGCCATAAACTATGATTTTTCTATAATAGCATCATTTTGCCAAAACATTCCATGATGTGTAGAACATCTTCATATATAGTTGCATAACTTCATGTTACAGACCTTACAGACCAAATGACAATTCACACTCACTAACATTGCAATCAATCCAAATTCAATAATTCAAATATGAGTTAGTATTTATATTTCCAATTGTATTAGATATAAGTAAAAATTTCACCTATGTATTAGTGTGTTTATAATAACAAAAGATTTCAGTATTTTTGGACAGTCTAACGAAAACAGTATAAACAATGTATGTGTAGAAATACATTTAGTGGAGAATATTGTGTTTTAAAAATATTAATATAATAAAAAGTTAATTAAGTAGTGTAACTTGATCCTGAGTCACGAGTCATGACCCTATATATATATATATATAGCAAAGAAGCCAAAATTTGTTGTTTTTATCACAGTTGACTTGAAGTTCAAGTTTTCTCATATCTCCAAAGAGCAAGAAACTCAAGATTCAGATTACCAATCTTATATTTCTCAGAACCCAAGCATGAAAAACCATCAATCAAAACAATAAACCTATACTAAACCAAGCTGTTGTAACTTTTTCCCGTGTCCCAAACAACCAAATTCCTAAGATTCGAAATCCCAATCCATCCCCTTTATCACACATTCCCTAATCAACCAAATAAACCACAACACAAATCCCTCCAAACGATTATTAACAAAAATGACACAAAGTTCATCAATCAAATACCTAATATCACAAAATTCATCAAACAAAAATAAACCCAGAAACAAAAATCCAAAACAACAAATACCCATTGATCAAAACACCCATAATCGCAAAGATTCAGAATTTAAATTTTAAAAAAATAAATAAATAAAAAAAAAAAAAAAAAAAAAAATTGTTAAAGGGAGTAAAAGTAAAAGTAAAGTAAAGTACCCGTTTTTCCAAAGCGGCTGCGTTTTGTGAAGCGTCGAGGAGTTGCTGCATGGGCTGTGACGGAAGGCCTTGGAGTCCTTCTCTCCGCTTCTTCAAGAGGTTGTCCTCGCGCTTGTTCTTCCTGATCTCAACCAGATTGTCCTCCCTCCTTCTCCAAGCCTCGTCGGCGTCCACGCCCGTCTTGTACGACTTCTTGCGCACCTCGGCGCGGGTACTGCTGGGACGGAGAGACATTGTTGGGGTGGAAGTTCGGATTCTAAAGTCTGAGAGATATTGCTCTGCAGGTGTTCGAAGAAATGCCACAGAGAGAGAGAGAGAGAGAGAGAGAGAATAAAAAGAAAAGAGAAATGGATTATAAAAAGGCGGGTTGGGTTGGAGGGGGGGGTTGTGTGTGTGTACTTGTATTTGGTGATGTGTCTCTATTATTTTTTTGTTTGGGGTGCAGTATAAAAGGAGTAACTTGTGGGCTTAAGGGTGTGTTTGTAGATGTGGACAATGGCTTGGGATGTGGTTGGGGCTCCTAAAGTAAGCAATATTTGTATGTAATAATATTTATTTTATGAAGAATTCTACACAACATACCTTAACATAAGATATTACCTTATTTAATATATATAATCGAGACTCATATCTTATCTATACTATAATGTAAAATCGAAACTTTTTTGACTTTTGATTGACTTCTTAAAATGTTGACACATCAGCTTTTGAGACTTCACAATTTTACACCTCATTATTATTTTTCTATTGATTTTTTAAAGTTTAATTTTAGTTGCAAATTACTCGATGCTTTTTCAGTAATCCTTATTCCTCTCCGAATCTCCTATGGTCTCCCTCTTCTCTCCGACTCTCTCTCTCTCTCTCTCTCTCTAGGACCACTACCCCACCTTGAGCCACCATACCGAGATGGTCACTACATGAAACAATCCCACCATAAGCAACAAGTGAGACAGAAACAGGTGGACGATTCCGAAGATGTGGAGGGGCGTACGTCCTTTGGGCAGGAGTTAATGTTGTACCTACGCCCCCATTGTTAGCAGAAGAAGACCAAGTAGCTGCATTCTCAGCTGCAGAGTTTGCAGCCAAATTCCTAGCAATTCCCATCCAATCCAACATCCCAAATTAGAACAATTCACAGCCTAATCAAAAACCATTCCTTGAAAAGAAATATCTCCATGAAAATGCATGAATGCATTGGTATTGTCAGTAGTTCAGGCGATGGCTTTTTGGCATTGGTGGTGGGGGCGATGGAAGTTTTCGTTTTTATAGATTAAAGCTTGGTCATGGTGGGAGGCTTCTATATATATATTGTTCTTCCTCCTCTTTTATTTTTTATTTTTTGATGATTTGAGTGGTTTTTGTTTGTATTTGGCTACAAAAATTCTAGAGAAAGAAAGTGTGGAGCTACAACTATAGGCAGTGTCTCTCATATCTTTTTGGTTTAAACGGCAACTTCTAGATGTTTGAAGAAATGCCTGAACCAAATTTTCCATCACCAAAACACAAATATAAGGTATCATAATATTTGTTATATCATAATTATTCTTGATTTTGCATGAGTTACTCTTCTCCATAACACTTTCTGTTGTTCTCAATTTTATAACCTTCAACAATTATAAGTTGAAATTTTTTGTAGCAGATTCAGAATGACTTTAATTTAAATCATGTAAAGTAGACTAAGTAGTTTCTCCAAGAAACTGACAAAAAAGAATTCATTGAAAACAATTTATGGTATAACCCAAAGATTGTTATAGTGTTATGATCTATGTAAAGTAGTATAACTACTGCTTTTCTATATGATCTATGATGTTGTGCAATAGAATTGTTCATTTCATAATGGCTTAAGGAAGCATAATAATGCATAATTGATTATTGTTTATGTTGCTTGGTTGATAATGATTTGATAAGGATTTCCTGAAATGATATGTAGTTGTTGCTAACAAGGATGGATGGTTTTAAAGTTTAGTTTGCACTACAATGCTTCTCAAAGGTTCACTTTCTTTTTCTTTTGAATTGGGATGAGCGCCCTTCTTAAGAGAATGAACACCCTTCTTTTGTCCACTTCAGCAAGTGGAGGATGTCAGTTGTCTTTCTATGCATATATTAAGTTTCAAGATTTGAATTGAAAAGTTAAAACAATTTGCTTCTCCTAAAGATCTTTGGGCTATTTACTAAATCACTATAGTGGATTTCACTTCATAGGAATGACATACAGATGCTTATATTTTTTGCTATGAAAAATGCTTCTACGATCTGATGGGGCAGGATAACTGTGAAAAAGGTTATGTTTTGGTACTAGGACAAAGTTCAAGAGAAGTTTATATAGAATTGATAGTCCTATTTGATTGTCAAGTACTTGCAGGCAAAAAGTTAATTTGAACTTCTATGAACATCTTTTAATTTGAACATTTGCATCATCTAAAGAATACTGTGGTTCGGTGATTCGACAAGAAAAAGAAGAGCAGAATATTAACATTTAATATTTACAAGTTTGTACCACTACAAGTTACTTATAGAAAAAAGTTTATACCACTACAAGTTGAACAAAAGGGCTAATTGCAACTGTGATTGAAAGTTGAACAAAAGGGCTAATTGCAACTCATACCGGTGGAGTATTCACAGGGGGTACTGCAAAACATGTACGAGCCCCTTCAAATGGAAAAATAAAATTCAATGAGAATTTATTTCATCCCACACGTACACGTCATGGGCATCTGCTTTTCTATGTTATATATACTTGTATGTAACTATCGAGAGTGAAGATATTATACATAACGTGACTATTCTACCAAAAAGTTTTTTTTTTTTAGCTCAAAACAATCAATATGTACAATCAGAACAAGTTATTGTTAAGATTTGCGCGGGAACATATACATTTAATTTAAAAGAAAGAGTTCGGAAACATATTTATTTTAACTCAGAGGGAGAAATACATTGGAGTATCGTTGTATATCATGCATCGAAATTTACATATAGTAATGTCGATCTATCAAGTGAAGATGATGAATCTGCTAAATTACAAAAAAAAAAAAAAAAAAAAAAATTGATGATGAAAGCAATGCACAACTCATAACATTTGCAATTACGGAGAATTATTCGTTGACTACTATGGAACAACAAAAGAAGAATAAATAAATTATACTCTATTTTGTGTTTAAATTTATTATTGATATTCTTTTCTTTTTTTAAAAAATATTGTATAGTATCTTGCATAATTACTACATTTAGCATATTATTAATGTCAGCTCCTTTTCTTTTCTTTTTTTGTTGAGAAAAATGTCTTCTCCTGTTTATAAGCATCTCTCTCAAACTTTTTCTTTTTTTTTTTATTTTTAGGAAAAAAAAAACACAATATTTCTGTAGAGCTTATATTCAGTTGTTTTCCTGTGCATTGCAGGGGTTTGCACATATTAATAATGACATATATTTATATATATATATATATATATATATATATATATATATATATAATATATTTTTTTTTTTTTCTTAGAAAAATGTCATCTCCTATTTATAAGCATCTCTCAAACTCTTTTTTTTTTTTTTAGGAAAAAAAAAAAAAAAACACAATATTTCTATAAAGCTTATATTAAGTTGTTTTTCCGTGTATCGCACGGGTTTACGACTAGTAATATATAATACTGGTGCTTATTTGTATGTAATAATATTTATTTTATGGAGAATTCTACGCAACATACCTTAACATAAGATATTACCTTATTTAATATATATAATCGAGACTCGTACCTCATAATATATAATACGGTGCTTATCGATGTGGTCAATCAGTTTTTGGATTTTTTTTCACTAGACTTACACAATAAGTTTCTCGAAAATCACAATGAACTTGTTCATATTATTAGCCACATACTTAAATAATCACAATGAACTTGTTCAACGAAATCCTAAATACATAATGCCTAATTCATGAATGCATTGTTTTAGATTTCATCGTGATATTAAATATCACAATATCTTAGTACCAATAATAGGACATGATTTTGGCATTTTAAAATAGAAAAAACCACATAGTTGCATTGACCAATATAATACAAACAATGTTTGGTTTTCCAAGAACAATTAAATTCAATGCAATTTAGTTATTTGAATTTAATTGGGAAACCTAATGTATTGTACCCAAAGCTAAATTAATCAATATATCAAAATATATAAGAAAAATAACAGTGAATGGTATTAGTTTGAATTGCAAAATATTGTAAATTTAGTGAAGAAGAAAGAGCATACTAACAAAATAATCAAATATCGATCACTACAAAAAGATTTATTAATATTTCAAGAATCTCGAATATTATTGATCATCAAAACCCTCCCACATCACCAATATTGACAACTTTAATGTCTTATCAACATAATCGAGCTGCCTGATTCTAGCACCTGGGTTGGTGATGATAATAGCTTGATAACAATGGCTCAACATTATTTCTCCACTTTGTTTTCTACGGCCTGCCCTGGTAATATTCCATAGGTCATGCAGCATGTCAATAAGGTGGTTAGCCAGGACATTAATGACTACCTTAATTCTGCAAGATTTCTCTACGGATGATGCATACAATGCATTGATGCAGATGTTTCCACGAAAGATCCAAGTCCTGATGGAATGACGACCCAATTTTTTCAGAAGTATTGGCACGTTGTGGGTACAGATGTCACTAATGCTTTGCTTGAATTTTGTTCACACAGGCAATATTCTTAAGAGAATTAATTACACTCACATTACTCTTGTTCCCAAAGTCACTAATCCTGAATCCTTGACACAATTTCGTCCCATTAGTATTTACAAAATTGTGTAAAAAATGCTCACTAACATGCCTAAATGGGTTCTCCCCTAATTATTTATGAGTCTCAAAGTGCTTTTGTCCTAGGTATGCATAGTACACACATCTTCAACACCTTAATACATATGTAGGTTTCTCATCTAATAACTGTATTTGAACTCTCTTTTGCAACTTTAGAGCATTGAATTCAGGATGTGGATCCTCTCCATTTCTATGTTAAAAGGAGAGTCTTCATTTCAAGATTAGGATTTATTTTAGATAAATCTATGATCTAGAAACTGCCACCTCAATTAAAAAGCAATAACTCTCCCCTAACAACAGATTTAACTTAACGAAGACAAAATAAACTAACCTTAAGAGTTTAGGAAAAAAAAAAAACAAAGACCCATCAACTTAAAACAGAGAAGGAGGATATGGAAGAACGTAACGGCACTCAAAAACATAAAAACAAAGCAAGATTACGTCAGAAGGCAACGGCACCCATAAACTTAAAACAAAAACAAAACAAAAAATTGGGAAGAAGTCCATGACGCACAGATCTCTGTGAATGTTTGGCATAGCTGAAAGTTATATTTTTGAATTTTTAATTTGTAAGGATTTTTATGGAAACAGAAGATGAGCAAAAGGGGACTTTGGGTATAATATATTTTTCCCTTTGGAATTTGATTGAGCATTGACAATGCCACGATGGTAGTCCATTGTTCTATTCCCCAACCCAATTTAATTAATTTTTCCTCTCTCTCTCTCTCTCTCTTTCTCTCTCTCTCTCTCTATGGACTCCTCAACTATCTCTCTCTCCAATTCAATCCTATTTTCACTCTCTTCATTCAATTAATTCCAATGTTCCATCAGCTCGTCCTCAAATGCACGTCTCCTCCTCTCACACCTTTTTTGGTGATGGCGTTTAACGCCCCCATTATTTCATTTTCCCAATTTAATCCAGCACCATTACTACCGGCTCCATTAGCTATTTGAATTCTTCAGTTATAAACCCCATTACCTCTTCGAATTCTTCAGCTGTAAATTTGTATGTTTCTTTCCTTCTGCATCAAATCAATGGATTGTACGTTTCTTTCCTTCTTTAAAAAGAATAGATGTGATTATAGAATGATGTTTGGATTAGATGGAATGCCTCATAACATTCAGCAGCCTTGACAGCTTTTGCAGTTGTTATTGACTTGAAAGAAGGAATGGGAGGACTAGCTTTTGGTGTTCAGTGGTCTATCTTGAATTGGTAATCAGTTTGCTTCATTTCATTGAGTTTTTACTATTTTTTTAGGATGTTGTAAAACCAAATAGTTAATTTCTTATGTGCTCTCAATATTTTTAATTTGTGTCATAATATGTATGTTCCAATGGCATGTTATGTGTTTGGTATGTGCTCTCAATATATTTTGCATTAAATGGCAGAATATGAGTGTTAGTCCTGGTAGCAACAACAAAAGCCAACTCAAATGCTCACACTACTACAACATCTAATGTGCATACCTACACTGTGGCTTTAGCAGCTTTGAGAATAAACTTTCAAAAACTGATGTAACAACAATAAAGGGAAGTTTTAAAAAGTGTCTAATGCTCTATTTTTCTACTATATACTATTAGTTTTTAGAGATTTGTTCATTTGTATGGCATTTCCCATATCAAATAATTATCTAGAAAATAAAGTATCAATATTTTTTTTCCCAACAGAAGTATGTCCCAAATCCCAAGGATGCCACAGCTACCTTAGTTGAGGTGAGCCCAATGTTGGATATGTTGGGAAGATGTTGACTTTGGGAATTAACAAGGAGTTATGTGTGGACTTTGCCAATCAACTATTGTAATGATGGTTTTCTAAGGAGAGTCCGGGGTTGATAATGTTTTGTGATTTGACTCTTCAAAAGGCTTAATTGATGGAACAAAAGCTTTGAGGTATGGTGTCTATATTTTCACTTGTCTTTGATACAGAAAACTTGTACCGGTAACTCAATGATTCTATATGGTATACTTTGAAGTTTCCAATGCATGCATTTGCATGTTTGTTGCATGATTGGAATTTTTCTTAATGTCAACAGGTGAGGAGTGATGAAGGAGAGGCACATGTTTGCAATATATATTTTTTTTTTTGAAGCAACATGTTTGCAATATGAAGAATACAACTTTATAGAATATTTTCAATATGTTGTGCAACCATTGTGATAGGTTGAAGTGTGGTAATGAAAAGGGGGTCGATGATGATGATGGGGTTCCAAGATTCTCAATTCAATTTGTGGGTGAGAAATAATGTTGTGTTCAAGCCCTATGTCATCCCCACTTATAGCCTTACTTTCATTAAATGCATTTGTACCATGATTTTTATGCACTAAAAAAGTATCCTTTAAAATGTCGAGGGGAGAATAAAAACAAACATTAAATCATTTACAAGAGATTAGAATGTTCTGATGAGAACTGAAAGTCCCATTGGACAACAATAATGCCGATTTTAAGACATTGATATATAGGTTTGGATTTTAAAAAGCAAGTCAATATAAAGTGTAGACTAACCTGATTTAATAGCCACACCAAATGAAAGCTTAGTTTATTATCTACCACATGGACACGATCCGACTAATATTATGAAACAATAACCATGACCAAACCATTGTTCCTTTTCTTTAAGTGCCAATTAAGAAATAAACATGTTCATCCCTTTATTCTAACAACCTTGACATCACTATCTGTTAACAGTATCTAAATACACAAACATAGGTCCTTATGATACCTTCAATGTTTATCAAAATAGCAAGCTATGATTTGAGAAATAGAGAAAAGAGAAAGTTAACAGAAACACTAGGAGAGAGATTGAAGAAAGTGATTTTGTAATGCTTGCTTGATTTAATTAATTGATAGAATCGGGTTATATACAAAGACAGATTAGGCTTCTCTTACAAGCCTAAATCAGAATACAATAACCACCTCCACTAACTGTACAACCTATTGGAAAGTAACACGTGTACATGTATTTGTAACTAACTAAGCATTAACTAGACTACAAGTAGCTTAGTATATTACATAATAAAACAGACAGTAAACTACAGGTAGTAATCTTCATTTATGCAGCAGCTGCTTCCATCTCTGCATTTGTGAAAACACCAGACTTACATCAGCAACTTCTATAAACCATTTTAACAATGTTTTTTGGGGTATGATACCTACCAGAGTTAGTGTTTAATGTGATGTAAGTTATTGTTGTATCTTGTATGTGAATGTTTTTGGTTGTATGATACCCAGTCTAGAGTTACTACTCAGTGTTCAATGTAGTTACAAAGTTTTTGTCATGTTTATAACATGAAAAAACAATTAACAATAATCAAATCATTTTATATATTCTTCTCAGAATTATTCTAAAAATTAGACTAAAGTCTATTTTTGGCCCTTTAAGTTTGGGAGTGTTTTCATTTTGGCCCCTTAATTTTGAAAGTTTTCATTTTGATCCCTTATCAGTGTGCTAAAGCCTTTTTCTTCTATTTTTTTTTTTAATGCTTAAGAAATATAAACTTATCAATGTGGTTTTTGTTTAAAAAATTTAACAAATAATTACATTTTTGGCCAAATAGGGGTTGCATGAAATTCAAGGCATAACAGTGTGCTTGCCTAAACCAAGAAACATGCAATTGGATCATGAAAAGATGAAAATCTCAAATACTTGAAAGTTCATAATGTAATTTGTGGAGAACTTAACTATCTTTCCAATGAGTTAAAGTTGCTTGATTGGCCTGAATTTTCTTTATCTTCCTTACCATCCAATTTTCTTCAAAAACTTGTTGCACTTAACATGCCAAGAAGCCACATTCAATTGGACAAGCATTTCGAGGTATGATCATTAGTATTTATAAATTATTATTTATTTAAGCTATATTTTAAAGTTTGTTGAAGCTACTAAATTTCCAAATAAATTTCTTCTTTTACAGAGGTGTCGGTTCGAAACATTGAAATATATGAATTTTCAATCCTGTAAATACATTACAAAGTACCAGACTTATCAGTGATCTCTCCAAACATAAAGGTGTTGGATCTGTGGTATTGTGAAAATTTAGTTGAGGTTCATCAGTCTGTTGGACTTCTTGAAGAGCTTGAATACTAGGATCTCGAAAGATGCAAAAATCTTAAAATTATTCCAAGAAGTCTCCAGTTGAAATCTCTTAAATGCTTTTATCTCGATTTTCGTGAAAGTCTTGAGAAGTTCCCCGATATTGGGCAAGGAATGGAAAGATTAGTGTTGCCTTCATCAATTGGACATCTCACTAGCCTTTGTAAGTTAAGTTGTAAAAACCTCAAAGATCTTCCAAGTAACATCTCTAATTAACAAAATCTTAGGAAGCTTTGGATGTTAGATTGTGAAAATTTTCCAAAGGCCATGGATCCTTCTGGTTACTTCCCCAAATTAGAACGTTTAAATTTCTATAACAGCAACAGGAAATTCCATGGCTTCCACCATGTATACAAACTGTAATTGCAATAAATTGCTATTCGTTGGATTCACAATCAAGAAGAAACTTATTGATAATGTCACAAGAGGTCTCTCTCTCTCTCTTTCTCTCTAAAAATTATACAAAGAAATAATTTTGGTTGACTTTCCCAAATGTATTACTAGATTTGCTAAATGCGTTTGTTAAATTTTGTAATTGCAAGTAGTTTGGAGAAATGGTAGGGCTTCCACGAAATATAGCATGTGCAACTGGATCATCACATCAGAACTCTGGATCTGAAATGGGATCTACATCTAAAACGAAATCTACATTGTTTCAATATAGTCTTGTACTTCCAGGAACTAAGATTCCAAAGTGGTTCAACCATCAAAGTGTTGGAAGTTCCATATCATTGTCTGTTGATCGAAAAGTTCTAATATTTGCGTTATGTGTTGCTTTAAAAGTGAAACTCAAGGTTAATGTGCCAAAAAAAATCCTATTCCAACGTTTATTTGTTCTATCTTCTAAGTTTTTATTAGATTCATCATCATCTTTTATGTGGTTTTACTATATAAGAAATAGCTCATTGGAAGGCATGCTTCTAGATGATTGGAATGACGTTACACTTCTATGTGAAATTTCAAAATATGATCATATAAGAGCAAAAGTTACCATAAAAGGTGCGGGGTCAATGTTGCATGCATATGTTCTCCTCATAATTCTGCTGCAGATAAGGTGGCCTGCATAAGAATTCATGAAAGATTACATATATCTTTTGATGAAAGATTAAAAATGTTTTTATGTAGAGTGGCTGCAGAGGTCATCCCCTTAATTTTTTTCATCAAGGAATATCTTCTCCTTTAATTTTTGGGAATATGATCATCTCTATTTGAAAACCTCTCCATTTGTCAATTTCATAGTTAAGATTCATCTCATGGATCTAATCGTATACATACTGTCACGTCACTTAAAATTTTAAATGATGTGGCAGTTTGTACACTATTAGATCTATAATATTTAATATGGACCATGAAATAGACTCTCTCCATTTCCTTTCAAATGGAGAGGATCTTATTCCTTTATTTTGTTATTTCATTTGCATATTTTAGTGCTTTTGTCACTTCTTTCTCTCTAAATTAACTGGCCCATTCACTTGATTGGTTATCAATCCAATTTGGAAGAACATTAATGTAATGAAAAACAAATAGAATTAATGAAATAAATTAGTCATTTGATATGTTATAAAGGTGAACGTAGAAGTAAAATATTGGCATCTAATAAACTATATGTAAGGGATCAAAAACGTTCTACAATCTATTTGTAGGGTCGGAATTGCCAAAATGGATTCAAGTATGAATAAAATGAACACCGAGATTTACGTGGTTTGGCCATAATGCTTACGTCCACGGAGGAAAATCCTACTGGTAGGATTTCCTAGGATCCTTTCTATACCATCTTGTCCATCCCTTATAAGAGAGAGGGTAGGTATTTATAGAGGCTACAAGGGAAAAAGGGAGAGAGATGAGGGTACAAGAGTGATTGGGCTTAACTTATAAGAGTTAGGCCCAAATGTGTGTTGGGTTGGGCTTTTGGGTTCACTTAAAATCTAACACACTATACTATACAAAGAAATTAGTCATTTGATTTGCTGTTAAATTCAATTTCTTAATTGTAAAAAAATTTCTAAAATTGTTTAAAAAAATAGTGTTAAGTTTTAAAGGTCAATGAACGAGTACGGGCAGCTGAAAAACTAAACGAATATTTTTTGTTTTCTTAGCTCACTGAATTTGTTAAACATAATCTGTAAATCTTTTTCTCATAAGTTACTTGCACATGCTGGTTGACTTGAATTTGTTTCCTTGGACCTTGCTTGGACCAATGCGTTACACACCATCTCCACCTCAAAATCATCATCACAAAAGTGAAGTTTCCATCCAGGATGACAATATTTGAGCTCTCCTTTGCCATTTCAGTGCCTTGGATCCCCAATGGAAAGTACAATATTTGCTTCTCTTAGAATAAGCGCATAATCTACAAGGACTGTACCATAAGAAGCTTGTCAAATGGGGTTGATCTACAAGTTACCATCCAGGTGAGTAATTCTGAAAGTTTCCCATTATATACAGTTTCATTGTTTAAATTCTCATCAAGATTTAGAATTACACATTCAACAACTTTAGCTCTTGTTGTACGCACTTTGTCACCTGTGGTCATTTTGATGTCTACTCTAGCAGCTCTGTTAGACACTGCAACTGTTCTGACTCCTGGCTGCCATGGGTCCTTAAAACCTACCCTAATAGTGTTAGTCTAGTTCCTTCGAGCTTCTCTAGGACCTCTCCACTTTCTTCTTCAACTCTTTGTGGGAAAAGGCAATGCCTTGCTAGCTTTTTGCTACCATATTCTTAATAATAGTCCTAAGCTACACTCCTTCCTCAAGCATGGCTTTCATCATGTCTTGTCTTAGTAATTTGAACACACTGCGAGCATCATCTCAGAAGCCAATCCCTTCTAGAGGGTGCATATATTATAATCTTTTCACTCTTCCTCTTTTCCAAAATCATACTTCTTTTTCTCTTTGAATTGAAGGCCTTGACATGGATTATCTCTTAATTCTGCTTGATCGATATTCATACCTAAACCAAATATAGCCCAAGAAAGTAATACTTTGGTTGAAGGGCTCCAAAAACCCTACACAAGTGACACGAAATCTTGATCGATATCCAGTAGTTGTCTTTAAACGAAACACTTGTTGCCCTATATCAAGAACATTCTATGCTGTTTCTTAGGAATTACATTCCCTCATTGCTTCTTTACGAAGCCAAAATTCTGTTAGCTTCACCTCATTTATTGAAAGGTGCCTGTTTTGTCAGTGCAGATTTTTTGTAGGGGAGCCTACTGTTCCTGAATCAAGGTGTGATCAGCCATCAAGCACTTTATAGAATATGCCAAATGTCAGAGTAACTGCTAGAGGTAGACCTTCTGGAAATGCCACCATGCCAATCATGTACTTCATATCTAATAGTTTGAGTTTAAAATATCTCTTAAGATTAATAAGCTTCTTAGTATCAGAGCAACAAATGTTTTACTTCATCTCTTTAAAAAAATTGCATGTTGTGGCTTGTTAGTGTAATTTTATGTTCTTTTCTTTGGACATAATGTCTGTGTTTTCAACTTACATCAAGAAAGTGTGACCAAGCTGCACCTTCTTCTTCTTTAGAGAATAATGCAATCTGTTGGTAGTAGAGGCGAGGTGCTTGGTTAAATTTATAATTCTCATGATGATGTTTCTATCTTCAATTTTTTTTTTTCATCGTAAATGCATACATATGTGAAATGTAGTATTCATAAATTATCATAATATAGATATTGATTTCTTTTTTACTTTTCTTTTTTCCCATTCTGTTACAACATCAGTAGCAACTAAGAGTATTGGAGCACATTTAGTAGTGAGTCAATCTTCTGTCATATACTTTCTGCAGAGCTGTTTTCCATTTCCAACATTCTTTCCCTATTTGGGGATTGTGTTATCGACTTTATGAGTTACAATGAGTATAAGGGAAATCCAGAGAATTTTAAATGTTCTTATTTTCTTATAATGAAATCCATCAATGTAGAACGTATTTAATTTTTACGGCATTTTTATATTGCAAACGTAGAAATGGGCCCTTTCTACATGTGCCAAAAGGCTGTTGGTGGGTGCTTGTGCATTTGGAAGAATCACTCTATGGTGCTATCTGAATTACATTATCTAATAAACATGATCATATAGAAAATGCGTACATATTGTGAAATACATTAATTGATTGAATAGAAGGATTATATTTCAAGAAGCTAAGATGTGGGTTTCGATAATTTGATTCAGTGCTTCGAAGAACGCAAAATTAGAGAACTTAAAAAGAAAAATATTAACAAGGACAAATTAAAGGATGATGATACATTCTTGATGTTTTTATTTGGATGAAGAAGCTTTATGCCTTAGAAACATGCAAACTTGTTTGCAGAAAAGATGAATGATCTTAACAAGTGAGTGAAAAGGTCAAGACAAAGCTGCAATTCCAATACAAGTACTTGATTGCCCTCACTCCAGCCTCTCAGTGTTGCCTTAGGCTGTTGAGGTATGTTCATAACAAAGGTGAACATACAAGAAGCTTTATGCTTTAGAATCATAAGTAAGGATGGCAATGGGTATGATCGGAGAGACTCAGAGACTTAGAAGAGGCTCGACGGGATGGGTCAGATCGGAGAAGAGAGAGACTGAGAGGTTCGGGTCAGATTGTAGAGTTAGGGTTTTTTTTTTTTTTTTTTTTTTAAATAGTTCGGGTCAGATTCGGGTTTTTCAATAAAACCCGACCCGTTAAAAACCCGATTAAAACCCGTTTCGGTAAAAAAAAAAACCCGACCCGATACCCTATTACATAAACGGGGCGGGGCGGGTGCCCGCGGGTCGCGGGTTTATTGCCATCCCTAATCATAAGTATTACTTTGTATGTTATTCTGCTTGAGATATTCTTGATCTGTAGGTTGATAAAACAGTCACTTGAAACAAGCCCTGTCAAAGGTGATTGTCCACAAGTTAGATTGTAAGTGGCCTGGTCATGAGATTGTTAGTGCTGGCCGGGGCATGTATATCTTAGTGGGGGTCAGGGCACCCAAAATTAAAAGTGTTAACCTGTAAATTAGTACGCTTACCCTCACAACTTCTCATGATCAACTTGCCATCAAATTAATTAACTTATTTATCTCTACATTGTAATATTTTTAAAAAGCTGATGATACATTCTTGAATTACTCTCTTCTTGGTTATCCGTCTTATTTCAGCCAATTTTATGTATATTGTCTCTCTATAATCAACACACTTTTTTTTTTCTCTTTACAATTTTATGTATATTTCGATAAGGTATGTCTAAAAATAAAATTATAATGCAAGTAAAAATTCTCTTAATAAAGACCAATAATTTTTCTGGTGTACTATTGATGTTAATTGTTACCTTTATCCCATCAAAACCTCTAGCTTGTGATATCTGCAAAAACTCGGGGGGACCATTGTATTAAATTAGAATAATTGAGGCATACAATACGAATGATAATCTATGTACATATAAGAAATATAAGAAACTTCAATCCCATGGAAGACAACAGCCACCCGGCCTCCCTTTGCTTTGCCTTTGATCACGGTCTGCTTAATTTGTACTGCCCCTGCCACATCAGTTGAGGTGTTCCGGCGGGGAAATGTGGAATTGCAATCTTTTTAATTAATATCCTACTTAGGAAGAAATAAATCTTCATCTTCCTTTTGTTGAATTGTTGTTATCTTGCCAGAGTTACTATTCTACTTAAATATACTATGACCTGAGCATTGTTGTAAAACCTTGGGATGAGTATTCTGATAATTTCTTCTTTTTGATGAAAATTAAATTTACGGTCTGGTTTGTCGACAATCAATCATCTTTCTACACCAAATATCCAACTGATAAAGACTTTGTACATTGCTGATTGGTTAAACATGACAAACTATAAATAAGATTAAACGTGGACTGATATTCTGGTTAGTCAAGTTTGGAGTAAGTTGTCTGATCCACTGAAGAATGAGTTTTCAATGTGCTTCTTGAACTGATGATGTTTACTACTTCTTGTCCAGTTGAATGTATGAATTTCACCCTGGAAGAATGACTTTTCCTTTGAACTTCAGTAGGAGTTTCTGATACTTAGTAAATCTAATAGTTACTTTGGAGTAACCATTTAATTTGTCATAGGGTTGGTCATTTTTTTACCCTCATGTCATGTTAAAGGCCTGAATTTATATCCCTTAGTCTCAGCAGCTCCCTTGTAGTGGATGTGAACAGCCTTCGTACTCTCCCTCTTCACCAAAACTCCACTTCTCCTTTTTATGAATTAACAGCTTAAACATGGATTACAGATTTCATTGATATTCATACTCAAATCAAAGATAGCCCAAGAAAGTATTGCTTTCTTGGTAGGGCTCCCTAAAAGCTTCAAAAGTGATTCAGAATCTATTTTGTAAATAGTACTGGTCATGTTTAAACCAGCTGCTTCTTGCATTATATCAAGAACATTTGATACTATTCTAAGCAGAAAATAATCTAGTCAGAATCTGAGCATGAAAGCTCTAAAATGAATAGAGTGTGGAAGCAGAAACAACAACAGCCAGAATGACAGCAACAATAAATACTCCCACTATGATGCTACACCCATCTTTCCAACCATGCTGTTTGGTTCCAAAGGCAGAGAGAGTACATCACAGGCCTAGTAAAATAACAGTGGTGTCCTCGAATGCTTTAAAGACATAACTGAGAAAGCCTTTCACAGGTGCCTTTTGGTACTTATTGACACTGAAGTTGTGGCATGTCTCATAGATGCAAGAGTAGGACAAATCCTAACTAACCCTGCAATTAGCACTCAGCAAACTATTATTTTGATGTGAGAAGCGAAAGAATTGCTATTACAAAATGTAAAGAGGAATTCATCCCAAAGGCAACGTAATTTGAAACCACTGTGTAACACTTAGAAAATGATGTTTCGTACTCCTATTAATGGGACCATGTGCAGATTAACCCCTTTTATTTCTGTATCATGTAACTGACTTCATTTGAAACATTATATAAAATCTCTGTTTGCTTGCTATGAAAATGTGGGAAACTCTACATTTTTTGTTTCAAACATAACACCTTTGTTCTGAACATAAATACAGGATGGTTTCTGATTTCCTATCCTATCCTACTATTAAGTTAATTTTTTATTAAAAAAAAAAAACAAAAGTTACGCCTATAATCTGTTTCCCAAGTAGTACGCTCAATAAGGGTGAATGGGACTCGTTATTAGAATTTGAGTTTCATGACTGGAATTGGAGTGGGTGGCTTTCCTAATGAATTTTTTTTTTATAATATTACTTCTGGAAAAAGAATTGATGGGATGAGATGGGTTCTAAATAGCCTAGGTATGCTTGGTTTACGCTCTTGTTATGAATGTTTAAGAGGTTCTACCAGAAATCATATTTGGGGTAGCAAAGTGGCCAGCAAAGTGGCTTTCTTTGCATGGACAGTCGCTTTAGGTAAAATTTTGAAATGGATAATCTTATTAGGCAGAATATGGCCTTTAGGATTCAAAGCAATCTAGTTAGCTTCTTCATCGGGAAAATTTGGTTGTGCAGCCACCTAGGAGAGAAATAGAAGCAAGAAAGAAGAACTGCCTTTGGTGGATTCTAATTTGGTTCTCTAATGCAATCCCCAGGCATAGCTTTATTGGTTGGCTGGTTAGCTTTGAAGGATAGATTATCAACAAGAGCAATGCAGGTGCAATAGGGTTTAATTGGGGACAATGTTTGTGTCTTCTAAAGAAGGGTTATAGAGATTAGGAGCCATTTGTTCTTTGAGTACTCATTCACAAAGAGAATATGGAAGCACATAATGGGGCTTTGCTTGGTAACAGACATTCCTACTATCTGGGAAGATATGTTTTGCTTGGGCATCAGGAACCTCAAGGGAAGAAGTTATAGTCTCCTTATGTAAACTGGTGTTGTGGGCTTCGGTTTATCATGTGTGGCTTCAAAGGGATAGTAGGATTCATGGTGGGGAAATCAAAACAAAGGAGCAATTAGTTAAGAGTATTCAATGGGATGTCAAAGCTAAAATGGAAGCTAAAGGCAAAATAGACAGCTCCATTCTCAGCAAAGTGCTATGCACCAAATTGGGGATTTCCTGATCTGTATCTTGTAGTCAATTGTAGTTCAGTTTTTGAACCCTCACAATACATCATTATAATTTTTTTAGTAAATTTTAAAGCTTATTTTGTGTTTATTTAATTCTTGATTTTTGCTTAATTTTTGCCCGACTCCTCTTCGAAGCACTCCTCTTACCGATTTTAGCTAAAATGCACTACACACCTTCTAAGTTTGATTAATTTGGTTTTTTTTCCATTGATGTGATAATTTGGATCAACTTTGTTGAGGATTTGTTCTGTTTTGATATTGGTCATTTTGGTCAAAGAAACATTAAGAACTGGCCGCTAAGTGCGAACTGCCAACTCAAATAAAAAAGACATAGTTTTAATTCATTAAAACAAAGTTATTTTAAGTGTCCACTCTTTTTTTTGAAGTTTGTCTCCTCAATTTTCCTACTTACAATATGTGGACAGAATTATACTTCAACAAATATACGAAGCGACTAAATGTGGCATTGGTCATAGGTGACATTAGCCTGTGAAGTTACTTGGTGACATAAAGTTGAAGATGGGCCATGTTTGCTTAATTTGTCAAATCTTCCTTACCAGTTACCACGAAGGCACGAACCCTCTCCCACTGCAACTCTTCCTTCTCAACAAAACCCAAAATCCCCATCCACTCCTTATCCCTCCTTAGTGATCTCGGACCCACGTTCAAGAACGCAAGAACCAGAAGCGGACCCCGAAGCAGATGGTGTCTCTCTCTCTCTCTCATCCCGATTCAATTCACCCTCTTTTTGTTTCTCTGCTAATTTTTTGTGGAGGTTGTTTCCCTTTGTAAATTTGGGTTCTTTTATCTGTTAGATAATCATAATGTGAAAAGGACCAGTACGGTTTGTGAAAACCAATATATGTCCAAATTAAATAGCAGCAAAAGTTAATTTATGTGTTTGATTTGGTTAAAATTTGTGGTTGATTTGGTTTAAATTGATAATTGCTGGTTGATTTGGTTGCATAATGCCCAGCATATGTTCGTCAAAATTCCTGAGTCATATATTAATGCTTAATAGTTTCAGAACTGTTATATAATTGTGTTGGATTCTTGGTTATGTTGTGTTTCATGGATGGCTTCATTAAGTAATCATCATTCATGATCACCAGATACTGCTTTCTTTGTTATAAAATGAAGTTATAAAATGAAACAATTTTTGTTAACTTTCCTAAATATATTACGAAATGTGCTAAATTGAAGTTTCTTAAATTTCCTAATTGTAATCAGTTTGGAGAAATCAAAGGGCTTCCACGAAATTTAGTATGTGCAAGTGGATCATCACATCAGGAATCTAAATTTGAACCTGATGAAGCTAAGTCTAAAATGCGTTCTGTATTTGAAAGGGGCTCAGCATCTGAAACAGAGTTTGCTCCTAAAGCAAGCTCTTCATGTGCTAAAAAAAAAGAAGAAGATTAAATTACAGGCTACAACACATAAATGTAAGAGAAACCATCATGATTAACTACCTGCAGATGATGTGATATTATGCTGGATGGTCACACGGTAAATAGAGGAAGCTGGTTCTGTACAATAATATGCATATTCACATCAAACAATTGCCTTTGAACTTTTCATATATAGTGAATGAAGTACTTACTGTGATGCCTAGTTAGAAGAAGATCACCATCTTGGTTGAGGCTAAATGATTGATTTGGTTCACATTGGTATCTGCTAGGTTCAACTTCTAAGGTAATCAATATGGGTGCAGTCATGAGGTTACTTTAAGCCGAGCTTTGGTTACATATGCTTCATTATTGCTTTTATTTTAAATATGACAAAAAATAAATAAGATTAAACTTGGACTGATTTTTCAGTTGGCAAATTTTGGGGTTGGTCTAGCTGAGCTTTACGACAATGTGGTCTTTATCCTTTGAGGAATGTGCCATCAGAAGCTTGTCAAATGGGTTGATCTAGCCATTACATAGACTTTAATCCTCTCTTCAGGTTAGTAGTTTCTGAAACCTTCCCCCTCTACTACAGCTTCATTGTTCAAATTCTCATCATGATTGAGAATCTCACATTCAAAAGCTATAGCTCTTGCATGCACATTGTCACCTGTGATCATTTTGATGTTTAGTCCAGTAGCTCTGCTAGATGCTACAGCTGTTCTGACTACTGGATGACTTGGGTCCTGAAAACCAACCCTAATAGTGTTAGTCTAGTTTCTTTGAGCTTCTCTAGATCCTCTCCACTTTCTTCTTTGACTTCTTTATGGCTAAGGCAATGCATTGTAGGCTTTTTGCTACCATATTCTTACTAATGGTCCCAAGCCCCACTCCTTCCTTAAGCATGGATTTCAATATCTATCTTGTCTTAATAATTTGAGCATATGACGAGTAACATCTCAGATGTTGATCCCTTCCAGAGGGTGCATATGGTCTTCTCACTCTTCCTCTTTGCTAAAGCCCCATTTCTCTTTTTCATTAAATTGAAGATGTCGACATCGATTATCTCAAAATTCTGCTTGATTTCATTGATATTCATATCTAAATCGCCACTTGGGTATTCGGCCTAGTTGTAATCCCCCACCTCAAAAAGTCCCACCCCTCTATGAGGGCGTGTTCAATTCCTGGGATTTTCAAAATATACATGTGTGTGAGTTTAGATTAGAATTTCTATCATATATCAAAAAATATTCATATCTAAATCGATGACAACCCAAGCAAGTACTACTTTTGCCGTAGGACTCACAAAAATCTCCATAAGTATAACAAAATCTTTTTTAAATAGTACCAATTATGTTTAAACCAAACGCTTGTTGTCTTTTATCAAGAAAATTTGGTGCCTTTCTTAGGAATTGTACCTTCTGTCAATGCTTCTTTACCAAGTCAATATTCTGTTAGCTTCATCTCATTTATTGTAAGAGTAATAGCTAGTGGCAGATCTTCCAGAATTGCCACCATCATGATTGTGACTGCTGGAGCAATAAAGCATGATCAGTTATCATGCACTTCTTCCTCTAAACTTTGAGTTTTAAAATATGAGCATGAATAATTACATTTAGATCATCAAAGCAACACATGTTCTCACTTCATCTCTTTAAAGGTACTCGCTTTGGTTTGTTAGTGTAATTTTCTGTTCTTTTCATTGGATATATGGTCTGTGTTTTCTAGCAACATTAAGGAAGGGCAATTAGCTTAACCATAATGCTGTTTTCAGTTATGCTTGACAGCTTGAGTATGACCAAGATGCTTGTCATGTGTTATGTGTCTCCTCTCCAAGAACGAGGCTGTACCTTCAAGGAGAGGTGCTTGGTTAAATTTATAATTCTCATGATGATGTTTCAATCTTCAATTCTTTCTCCTCGTAAATGCATATACATATGTGAAATGTAGTATTCATAAATTATGTTATTAGATATTCATTTCTTTTATGCTTTTTTTCCACTTCTACTAAAATATCATCAATGATTATTCATCCCTGCTATAGTGCATTTAACCAATCATTCCACAACAGGTTTTGAGGCCTTGACAGGTCCACTATGTATGCTCGGTTAGAGTTGGAGCAATTAATGAACTACACATATTCCAACAGGATAACTTGCCCACCGATGAGGATTGTGGTAAGGTACCACCAGTTAAGCAGAAGAGCCTACCCATAGATGGAGAGAGTGGTAAGGGACTTGTGGCAAACAGAAAAGTTTGCTAATTGGGAGAGTGATAAGGTAATGATTGTGAAAGCCATAACCACACCTGCTTACCTACATCTAAAGCTAGTTGTTTTGTAATTCAAAAATGTATTTGGTCACATGTGTAACAAATCCTATATTTAGTTTTGTCAATTGTTCCATATCTGCTTAGATATGAGAATACCGCAGAGGATATGGCAATAATTGGTTAATGGTAACAACAGGATTACAGCCACATGTTTAAGGTAGTTGTCTATCGAGCGGCAGTATGCTAATATATATTTTAGCAGAAACATTTGAATAACATGCAATACACACATTCCTCAGCTAGCATAGCTCTTTATCTTCTTTGACCTTTTTCAGGTCCTATTATTATATATACCAATATTCTACTTAGATCATCCATGATAATATTTTCCTCAATTGGTACTCCTGGATCACAATTGATGGACTCACATCATACCATTGGTAATGAGTGG
>OU015761.1:25429167-25478158 GCA_907173295.1 Fagus sylvatica | reverse complement strand
GGTAGATAATAATTAGGCTTTCATTTGTGTGGATACTAAACTAGATTAGCCTAAACTTTATCTTGACTAGGTTTTTTATAACCAAATTTGTCAATGTCTTAATATTAAGAACGAGGGGTTCATCTCTACCATGTAAGTTACTAAAAATTGGTAATATCTTTGCATATAAAATTTCTACATTTACAATAAAAAAATCAGCTAGTAGATATCAATTATAAGTATTGGAAAATAATAAGAGTAAAATAAGAAGAAAAAATTCACTCTACAATGAATTTAGAGGATAATGTGATGCAACAAAAATAAATAACTGCCATGGGGCAACCTCAAATGTTTTGCTTACTGACCAGCCAACAATTAAATAGAGAATGCAGCAAACCAAATAATCCAGCCAACAGCTACTAAGACACTCATAACTAGTTTAACACACCTCTCACTGATCATAATTTTTGTTTACCACAGAGAGTGATTCACCATTTACAACAAAGAGCTCATTCAAAATTGAGTAGCAGTAGCTTTCTTTAGCCTGCATATGAGCTTTAACTTCCCACTTAACAGTCTGCACTATTCTTTACTCTGTTTTTACTCTGCCCACAATGCGATATTGCATTCCTTTGATGCTAGTCGCTCCTCAAGCCAGTTTGCAGATCATAACTTTAAGACTTCTACCTTTCAGGTTCTTTTGCCCCCAATCAATTATTTCACATAAATAACACTTAGGATGTTTAATGAGGCAACACCAGATGATTTCCTTCCGAATCCTTCAATTGAAAGAGCATTAAAAATAAATAAAAAATCTTCTCTCTAAGATGCTTCTGCATGAAACACAAGCTGATTCTTGAGTGGTGAAACTATTCCCGATAGCTAGCCAGCCAATGAAACAAGATATGATGTTGAGCTCTGTAATAATCATTTTGAAACCAAGTCAACATAGAAACCAACAAACTAGAAAACTAAGGTAGACTTGGACAAGCAAATTCTTATTGGCTTCATTCATATAATAAAATGTCGATGCCAATTTATGTCCAAATGATCAATTTATATCACAAAAAGGTGACCAATCACCATGCATGTGCAAATCATATGAAATATTATTACACTTAAGAAGAAGTCATGTATAAATAAATATATGGGTAATTGAGGGCTTCTAGTCAGCCACCACAATTGTCAAAATTTTGTTAATGCCTCATTTGAAGAGTGGGAGCAATGTGGCAGAGGATGCAATTTTGGAAATAAGACCAGAGGAAGAATCAAATAGTGAAGTTATTGATGAGTTCCAAATAAGACCAGAAGCAAGACTTCACATATCATGAAAATCAATATAATCCCTAGATAGGAAAGTATCATGGCGTGCGCACCAGTTTGCTTTCATAATGGGATTCAGGTGAAGCTTTAATTCTTAACTGTTAGAACAAGAAAAATCATAGGATTGAGGTGAAGCTTGAGTTCTCCCAATGTACGATATCAAAAAGTGGCATAGAGGAGTCGTATTGACCTTTTGAGCTCAGTGGCACTCTAGGGTGTATAGCAACATAACATGAAGTACAGAACAGAGCACAAAAACTTCCTGATATTCAATTCCCCATCCCCTTCCTCAAAATAACTCTGCCCAACCTCATGGTGCTACACAATGCTTCTAATTCATTTCTTGTTTAGTTTGAAAAACTCACATACACTAGCTTACAACACATCCACTCTCATAAGAAACCATTTGCACACACCTCACTCTTAGACACCTAGGAGAATGGCTATTTACTTCACACTTAGCTTCACACTCACAATGAGACCCATTGCTCATACTAGCTTGTAAGCTTCTAGGGAATTCTTGTAATCAGTCCATTCACCAAGCTTCTAGACAACATAAGAAGGTGGTTGAATTTACCTTGTGCGCTAGGAACTCTCTAGAAATTTATATATAGAGAGAGAAAGCTCTAGAGAGAAGCTTCTAGAAAGACATAGAGAAACTTCTAGAAATTTCTAGAAAGCTCTATAGAGAGTGAGAGAGGCGGTGCTTGATTTTTAACAATTCTTTCAAGGCTTTATTGGTAGAACAGACAAATTCATAGATTAATTTTCATTTCAGTCAAAGAATTTACAAATGGTCTCAATTGTTTTCACTTTATGTAAGATTGTAACTGAACTTTATTATAGGGGATTTATTTCCAAGCACTATGTCAAAACTCCAGCACGTACATAACTCTTGTAGAGGATAATGAACTAATACTATAAAGATACAAGGTACCAAGATGTCAAACTAGTATGACTAATATCTACTGATACATTTACTGTAATGGTTAAGTCTGCCAGTAGATGATGTAATTGCCATTTTGAAGTGTAAGAGAACTAGAGAAGTGAAGGCAGAACCTGAGGCTTTCAGTTACAGGACATGCACACAGAACATTGTGTAAATTTCAGTATTATTCAATTGATAGCTAATAATTAGATTATGTATAGTACAAGATTTTGAGGCATACCCAGCTAGGGAAAGATGCATTCTATTGATGGAATTGAATGTTAAATTTGTGAATCCTAAGCCCCCTTTCCCTTCTGCAGTATTCAACCTGTGCAAGTGAAATTTGCATGCATCCTATTGATTTCTGTTTTGAACTGCAAATATTTCCAGGACTACTGATGATTACATATTGGTACTTATGATCTCTGTGATGTGATTGTAATCAGAGTGTTTAGCTGGAAAATTAGGGATAAAAATATTAATTAGACATAAGTAGAAGTCATGTAAAGATAAATATATGGTTAATGAGGGCTTATAACCACCACCAAAATCGTCAAAATTGTGTTAATGCCTCATTCGAATAAGAACAGTGTAGAAGAGGATGCAGAAGAAGAATCAAATAGTGAAGTTACTGATGAGTTACCAATTTTCATTATCAAGACCAAACACGGTGGTGCACTTGTGCCTAACCATTTTTGTTTCAACATTGACAACATGTAGGAGATCATTGCATACTCTTCTATTTTTAATTTATCAACAAAAAGCTTGAAGGTTCTCAGCAATCGAAATCATGTTCACATGGGTTGAGTCATGAGTTGTGGAGTTCATTTATCTTCAGTCATAACGTATTATCATAAATGTAACAAAAATATACTGTTAGAGGACTACTGGCAAGCCTTAAATTGATTCAATAGAGGACTACTTGCAACAATCAACTGGTCTCAAATAGACTCTATAAATATGTTTAGAGCCAACCAAAAACCAAAAAATCAAATCTACTATTAGTACTATTAAAGAAGTAAACTAGTACTTTTCAATTTTTTTTTTTGTTACAACAGAAAAAATTACATAATGGAGAATCCTAGTTGGTATCTATACATCAATACAACCAAAACAAGGAACAGAAACAAAAGCAGTAAAGCTTTCATCAAGTTGGAACTATTCATGAGCAGAGTTGAAGCCATTGCGACTATCTCAATTACTCTTTGGCTGCATTGCAGGCTTTCAGAGATTGAACTCATCGTTCCAATTCTAGCTCTGAGGGGCCCAAAAAAAATCAAAAATCAAAACAAATAAGAATTTCAAAAGCAAGTTGGAAAAAGGAAAGATCATGCTAATGCAATCCATATCCTTTTTATTTCTTCTTACACCATATAGCACTTTTTTGACATTTGAAAAGTTTGAAACCATATTAAGCCAAGGCTAGCATAGAAAGCTGACCTTTTTTTAGGGAGAGGACTGTAGCTGAAGTGAGAATGTAATTCTTTTCCAATGAGTTTTGACAATGGATGAAAACCACATCATTCACTTCATCAACACACCCATCATCAGCATAATCCTCAAAAGATTGTTTTCATTGCTGAGTTGAACCTCTATCTGCCAGACACCAATACAAACAAAAAGGCATTAGAATAAAGAAAGTAAAGGTGAATGGTTCCTAGCTAGCTGGCATTTAAGAAGACTTTGATATGAAAAAAAAAGAAAAGACTAGTGAGATCTTAAATGAGAGATGCAAATGAGGTTTTGTGGCTTTCGTCAAATATGCCAATACTAGAAGATCTGAAATGAGAATGATTTTGTTCTCGTCTATTTTGGCATCAACTAAATAGAATAAAAAAAAAAAAAAAGGAATAATAAATGATGGGATACACCCACTCATTACCAAAAAGGTATGGTATGATGTGAGTCCATCAATTGTGATCTAGGAGTACCAATTGAGGAAAATATTATCATGGAGCAAAAACCGAAGTCAGTGTCCTACATGCAGCATTAGAGGTCAAGGTCCTCTTTGCTATTGGGGGAAAGTTTACAGGCAAAATCAGACCACAGTGATTCACCCCAGCATTCATTTTTGCGAGGCTTTCTTTCTTTCTTTCTTATTCTTTTTCCCGTGTAAAGCTTGCTAATAAATAAAAAGCAAAGTATAATCAGAGGACTATGGAAGATAAAAATTAATCCAATAATCAACTGATTTATTTAGTTTCCAAGGTCTGAACCACCTAGTGTTAAGCTAGCTAATAAATAAGAAACAACCACAATTGACGAGTTACATAGAAAAATTGCACAATGGTCCTTAAAATTGCTAGTCTCCTGAGCATGGTCATAACAAAACATTGTAAAATGATATTGCAAGGAGCAACTAACCTCAAATTTGATGCTGCTTTGAAAGGAACTTCTCCTCAAAAGTTGACTTTGAGTTTGTGGAAGTACTGGTTTTCAAGGAAAGCCACCAATACTGATTTTAGAAACAACTAAAAAAAAGAACTTAAAAATCACATGAGAAAAGGAAAAGTTAAAACACACCATAACTAGTAGTTGAGATAATGCAGCAAAAATAAGGGAACTCTGAGATGCAACATATTCAACTTGTACAAAATGAACAATCAATAAAATAATCATTTATCACATGAAAAAGACTTAAAATGCTTGCCATACAGGAGATACACTTGATAGCCGCTTTGTAACAGCTACAATATCCTGCTGCCTTCATGCTCAAGCTGCCAGCAGCTAACATCACGTGCCAGATAAACTGGCCCCTGAATAAATAGCCGCATATAATCTAAATCAGAATCTGCAACAGCATATAAACAAAAGGCATACAAGACAGACACACACAAGCAGGGAAAAGAATCTAAACAAAAAAAAGTCAACCGATTGGACAACATAAAGACATTGAGCTAACAACATAAAGACTTGTCAGTTTGAAGAAAATGCATCTACTTAAGTATTTGGAGAAAATAATCTAGTAGTCTAACTCAGTTGACAAGGCAGAGTCCAAATAGTTATCCTTCCATGATAAATAGCTATTAGTAAGGCACATTCAATGCAATAAGCTGAATGGAATCATGAGGAGAATCTACAAAAGTATTCAATGCAACCAATCATATTTGACAAAATTATACCAATTTACCCCCTTCCAGCAAATAAAAAAATAAAAGACCGAATACCATGTAAAGGATATTGAATAAAAATGAGCGAAGGCCTCCGTAGTCAGAAAAATGTTTAATCAATTTAAAAGCATCACAAAATTCATATTTTAGTGGATCACACAGCTTGTTCCAAACCTGGCCCAAGCACTAACAATCTCATCATCAGGCTACTGAGAAGCTGGCTTGTATCAGGTGACTGTCTTATCAACCTACAGCTTAAAGTAAGTTTTAGTTCGATTTGCAAGAAGGTTAGCCATGCTTCTTTGGAGTTTTCATTAGTTTAATTCAAGAATATCCAGAGCAGAGTAACATACAAAGTAATAGCTATGAAAATACCTTTGCGGCCTAAGCCAATATTGAGAGACTGGAGTGAGGGCAATCAGGTACTTGTATTGGAACTGCAGCTTTGATTATGCCCTTTCATTCACTTGTTAAGAGCATTCATCTTTTCTACAAACAATTTTGCATGTTTCTTAAGCTTAAAGCTTCTTCATACAAATAAGAACATCAAGATACAATGTTAACAATTTACCTTATCAAAATTTGTCCTCGTTAAAATTTCCTTCCAAGTTCTCTAATTTTGGCTTCTTCTATGCACTGAATCAAATAATCAAAAACCTACATCTTAGCTTTTTGAAATAAAGTCCTTCTATTTGGTCCTTTCATGTATTTCACCATACATAAGCATTTTCCACCAATAGCCTTTTGGCACATGTAGAAAGGATCCATTTCTACAATGGCAATATAAAAAATAACCTAATAATTAAATAACGTTGTTGGGAAGTGTGTTTCGGGTTAATTAATTTACTTGAATGCACATGCTTAGTTACCTCTTAACATGTAAATACTACTCATGACAAATAAAATCTACATTGATGGATTTCATTAAAAGAAAATATAAGAATTTAAAATTGTGTATATTTCCCTTGCACTCATATAGGGAAATAACGTTGAAAATGTCAGAAAACACAGCCGAACAGAAAGTATATGACAAAAAATTGATTCACAACTACATGTGATCCAGGTACGGACTTAGTATAAGATTTCTAAAGAAAACAAAGAGAGTTTAAAGATTGTAATGGCTTAGACAAAATGTCATTTAGCCTTTGGATTGATATTTATAGAATTAGTAACAAGTTAACAGTATTAACAACTTTAACTGCATAACAAATTAACATAAACTGTTTCCACTTTTCATGGGCATGTGGTCTTTAACTTATCAACATTGCTGCTTAAGCTACACCCGTTTAGTGAGAGCACTGAGGGCAGTGCTTAAACGACAGTCAAGCCCAAAGCTACAGTCGTTTCTGAAGACAGTGCTTGAACGACAGTAGCTTTGCTTCTATCTTCAACACTTAGGAACCCTTCTAGAGACATCAAAAAGCCAATCTTCTTAAAAGGGTCTCCACAAAGGCAAAGTCAAAGAATAATCACTGATGATATTGTAATAGAAGTGGAAAAAAAGCATAAAAGAAAAGAATATCTAATAACATAATTTATTAATACTATATTTCAAATATGTATATGCATTAACGATGAAAAAGAATTGAAGATTGAAACATCATGTGAATTATAATTTTAACTAAGCACCTCTCCTTGAACACCAACAGGAAGCATTATTCTCAAATGAAGGTGCAGCCTCATTCTTGGAGAGGAGACAAACAACACAAGACAATCAGCTTGGTCATACTCAAGCATGACTGAAAGCAACATTGTGGTTAAGCTAATTACCATATATCCAAGACAATGTTGCTCGAAAACACAGACCATATATCCAATGAATAGAACAGAAAATTACACTAACAAACTTACAAACCAAAGCAGATAACTTTAAAGAGATTAAGTGAGAGAACATCCGTTCCTTTGATGTTCTAAATGTAATTATTCATGGTAATATTTTAAACTCAAAGTATTAGAGAAGAAGTGCATGATAACTGATCATGCCTTGTTGCTGCAGCAGTCACAATCATGAATTCATGATGGTGGCAATTCTGGAAGGTCTTCCTCTAGCTATTACTCAGACTTTTGGCTTATTCTATGAAATGCTTGATGACGGATCACACCTTGGTTCGAGAATCCTCTATTTGTGAGACAATGGACCTCAGCCACAAAAAATCTGCACTGAAAAAAAAAGGCACCTTACAATAAATTAGATGAAGCAAATAGAATATATTGGCTTGGTAAAGAAGCAATGACTGAAGGTACTTCCGAAGAAAAGCACCAAATTTATTGATAGAAGACAACAAGCATTTGGTTTAAACATATCTGGTACTATTTACAAAGAGGATTTTGCATCACTTTGGAGATTTTTGTGAGCCTACCGCAAAAGTAGATATGAATATCAATGCAATCAAGCAGAATTTTGAGATAATCAATGTCAATGTCTTCAATTTAGAGAAGTGGGGCTTTGACACAGAGGAAGAGTGAGAAGACTATATGCACCCTCTGGAAGAGATCAACTTCTGAGATGATACTCCTTGTGTTCAAATTACTAAGACAAGATAGATGCTGAAATACATGCTTAAGGAAGGAGTGGGGCTTGGGACTATTATTAAGAATATGGCAGCAAAAGCCTGCAATGCATTGCCTTTGCCCATAAAGAAGTCAAAGAAGAAAGTGGAGAGGTTCTAGAGAAGCTCAAAGAAACTAGACTAACCCTATTAGCCTATTAGGGTTGGTTTTCAGGACCCGTGTTAGAGTGAACAGCCGTAGCATCTAGCAGAGCTGCTAGACTAAACATCAAAATGATCACAGGTGACACTGTGCATGCAAGATCTATAGCTTTTGAATGTGGGATTCTCAATCATGATGAGGATTTGAACAATAAAGCTGTAGCAGAAGGGGAAGGTTTCAGAAACTACTAACCTGAAGAGAGGATTAAAGACTATGTAATGGCTAGATCAACCCCATTTGACAAGCTTCTGATGGTACAGTCCTCAAAGGATAAAGGCCACATTGTCGTAAAGCTCGGCTAGATCAACCCCAAAATTTGCCAACTAAAATATCAGTCCAAGTTTAATCTTATTTATTTTTTGTCATATTTAACATAACAGCAATACAGAAAGACTAAAATCATACTATCTAAAATTACACTGAAGCATATGTAACCAAAGCTTGGCTTAAAGTAACCTCATGACTGCACCCATATTGGAAACAAATTATAATGCCAACAATTGCCATTAGTCAGGGAAAGAGGAAAACACACATACACATGCACAATTTAGAGGTAATTACAGATTTGATACTGCAAATGAAATCATTTTGCAATCTTTGTTTCAGTTAGATAATTAGTATAAAAAAGATTACCAGACTATAAATTTAATTTGCTTCAATAAGGAGAAATTACTAGAATACCAAGCTCCCAAAGTTTTGCAACAATGCTCAAATCACGGTACATCTAAGCAGAATAGTAACTATGGAAAGAGAACAACAATATAGCCAAAGGAAGATGAAGATTTATGTCTTATAAAGTAGGACAAAATTAAAGGAAAAATGAAATACGGCATGTTCCCATCTAAACATCATCTCAACTGATGTGGGAGGGGCAGTTGAAATTAATATCATCAAAATGGAGGCTAGGTAGGCCATTGCCTGATTGGCCCCCCTGCAGTTTGATTTTTTGTAGATTTCACCATACTTAGAAGACCTTGAAACTATGACCATTGTCAAAGGCAAAACCTTTTCAACCCCATCCTTTATAGAAGTAAGGATGACTTAAGCACAAGGCTAGACCTCCTGAAGTTTGAATTTTCCTTTCACTGTTTCTGCAATCTTCTTGCTAGAGCAGATTACATCAAAACCTGAAACGTGTAATCCTAATAGGTATACTTATCATGAGAATTTAAGGACATCTGCTACCTGTATTTGAACATGAGTACTTTCAAAAGGGGGCAACAATATTGTGGCCAAGAGACGTGTAGACAATTAAAACAACAATTCTAGACCTTGGCATGCAATGAATTTTCAGACCTAGTGGCAAGTGCCAACAAACTGATAGACCAAAGTCCTGATACACATGTTTTGCCAAAAGTAAAGGACACCTCGGCCAATGTGGTAATAGGGAAAATGAATTCAAGTTCAACAGATTGCGTGTGTAACTTATGAGAGAGGGAGAGAAAAGTAGTATACAATGAACTTCTAACTGCTTTGCTTTCATTATTTTCGTTCTAAAAATTGACAGTATTATTGCATCTACCTATACTTATAACAAAAAATAGTATCATATCCACATAAAATGGAAACCAATAACTCATTTTCCAACTTGTAATTATGTGGAAGAGGGTACCGTTTGGTCAAAAGGCCATTACCTTGTTTTTTTAACTATGCAACTGAGGCAAAAATCATCCAATACTAGTTCAGCTACAACCTACAAGTAATCTCTTGAGTGTGACCCATTAGATGTTAATCTTCGTCAGTTTAAAAAATGTATATGCCATTTTTTTTGGCTAAAATAAAATAACATGCCTCTTGAGAAATACATTATGTGAAACACAATCAATGAGCAAACAAAAATAAAATCTATGTATAATTTGTTAGCTGTCACTATGTTATGTGTCCTTTAGAGGTTTAAAACATAACACTTTTTCAGAACAATTTTAAAACTTCTTACCACAAAAAGATTTTGAATTTAGCAGCAAATCAAATGGCTGATTTTTTTTCATTAATTTTGATTTTTCTTTGTTCTCAATTTTAATTTTGATTTTACTTTACATTAATGTCCTTTCAAATTGGATTGATACCCAATCATATAAATAAGCCAGTTAATTTAAGGAGAGAGAGAGAGAGATGTGACAAAGGCACGGAAAGATGTAAATGAAACAATAGAACCAAAGAAGTAGACATGCCTCAACATTAAAAAGACATAAAAGAAAACAGTTTCAACGTAATAATAGTACCTTGGCATATTTCTTTGAAGTTCAATCAAGAGGTTCTCATTTTCTTCGAGGGTGGACATGGATTGAAGTCAGCATCCTCATTTACAAAGGGCTGGGCCACTGAAGACCATTGCATATCTGACATGGTCCCCTGACATTCATTCAGTGGGCCTGGGATGGTGTTGGTCAAGTGACACTGGTTTTGTATTTCTGGTTCATCAATAAGCATATCTATCTCCATGTTTTGCTCTTCAGTTTTCGTTGAAATCCCAAGTGAACTATTGTAAGAGTCATACTGTTTGTTAAGAAGATTGACTAGTTGGTTTATGCTGGCTTTAGTGTTTGAAAACAGAGCTTCCTCTCGTGCCTCCCAAAGGATTTTCATCGCCACTGCTGCATACAGCGTGAATTCATCTTTGGTGACTCTTTCTGCTAGTAACTCACTTGGGGGGTCAACTATACATTCAATGAATTGCATTACAGATTGAGCTTGGATCATTTCGACTCGAAGACCCCATTTACCACAATACCACACTCCTTTGGCGTAAGGACATAATCGAAATAGATGTAAAGCCGAATCTTCTGCTATTTCACAAAGAGGGCAATGGGCATCTTGGCTTTTGGAGCATCTGAACAGCTTCTCTGTAGCCACTCTACATAAGAACATTTTTAATCTTTCATCCAATGACACCTGTAATCTTTCAAAAATCCTTATGCAGATGCATGGAAAATGGACCCCACACCTTTCACATAGAAGCTTAACATCATTCCAATCGAGAATTACGCGTTCCAATGAGCTTTTATTTATATAGACAAACCACTTAAAAGATGTAGAAGGAAAAATTTCATAATCAATCGAACGGAACCTCAGATTTTGTAAATTAGAAATGCTGCTTGGAAGCTCTTTGAGGTTTTTACAAGATATGGTTAACTTGAGAGATCCTTGTCGTTGTGATCTCTCCGTTCCTTGCTGGATATCTGGCAACTTCTCAAAACTGTCATGGTCATAGAGATAAAACTTTTTAAGAGATTTCAAGTGAAGGATTCTTGGAAGAATTTTGAGATTTGTGCAATTGCAGAGACTCCAGTATTCAAGCTTATTAAGAAGTCCAACGGAGTCATGAACCTCAACTAAATTTTCACAATTATAAAGATCCAACTTCTTTATGTTTGGGGCAATCATTAGTAAGTCAGGTACTTTCCTAATGTTTTTACAATATCCGAAATCCATATATTTCAATGTTTCAAATCGACACCTCTGTAAAAAAAAATTACAAAATTTATTAGCTTCATCAAAATAATAATAATTTATAAATGCTAATGATTATACCTCGAAATGGCCGTCTAATTGAATCTGGCTTCCTCGCATGTTGAGTGCAACAAGATTTTGAGGAACAAAATTGGACGGCAAAGAAGATAAAGGAAAGTCTCTCCAATCAAATAACCTTAACCCATTGGGAAGATATTTAAGATCTTCACAAATTACATTTTGAACTTTAAGATATTTGAGATTTTTCATCTTTTCAAGATCCAATTCTATCTTTCTTGGTTGTGGAAAGGACAATGTTATGCCTTGAATTTTATCTGAATCCTGATAGGACAAAGCATTAAGTGAATCACATTACACAAAAGAATTTGCCAAAAATATAATAGATTGTTAAATTTTCAACAAAAACCACATAATAAGCTTAAAGAAAATAAATCACAAAATCCACCTTGTGAAAAAAGGGAAAAAGTAAATCAAAACAATTTATACCTTATGTTCAAGTAGCACTTCATGATCACCCTCATGAAACAATAGCCTGCTACATTTCTCGAGAACTTGTGGTGATCTTTGTCGAACAATTTCCCAACCCATTTGTTGAATCAAGTCATGCATCGTTAGTTGATTCTCTCTAGTAACGGTTATAAGACACTTATCCATAAGTGTTTTAATATCATAGAATGGTTCGTAGAAATTGATACTAGTTAGTATATCTATAACAAAATCCTTTTGGTATCCTTTTAGGAAACATGCAATATCAAGGAAAATATCCTGTTGAGTTGGGTCCAATCCATCATAACTTATTTTGAGTATTTCTTGAATATCTCCCTTAGGATTTCTTTTATATTTGGCTAATGCACTTTCCCATTCTTGTTTAGTTCTTGTATACAAATCTGCGCCAATTATTTTTAAAGCTAATGGGAGACCTTTAGCATAATGTATAAATTGGTCAACAAGTTTTGAACAATCTTCCTCAGATTTATTTCTTCCAAAGGCATGTTTACAAAAGAGGTCACGAGCTTCGTGTTCATTTAACTCATCAACCTTGTAGTACGTTACATAACAATATTTTTGAAGAGTATCTAGCAAGTGTTTGTCTCTTGTTGTTATAATGATTCTACTTCCAGAAGCAAGTTGATCATAATTTTCAAGCAAATTCTCTATCTCGCCCAACTTTTCCACATCATCAAGAACTACAAGAATCCTTTTACAATGAAGCCTTTCAATGGTCACATTGATTCCCCTCGATAAACTCCCAACCTTCAAATTTCTATATCCTAAGATCTCATAACAAAGTGTCTCTTGTAGTTTGACTATGCCATCATTTTCCCTTGATTTTTCTCTAACATTCTCTAGAAAGCTACTTCCATCAAAGCGATGATGAATTGTGTTAAAAATAGCTTTTGCAATTGTTGTCTTACCCACTCCAGGAAGGCCATAGATCCCTACAATGCGAACATCATTTGACTCAAAATGTAAACACCAATCTATGACGTCTTTTACACGAGAATCTATTCCAATTGGGTATTTTGCAACATATAATTCCGTGCAATTCGATTTAGCACTTAAGATCACTTCAAAAATTTCTTGGATAAATTCGAATTGAGGGCGGCTGCCAATTACATTGCATTAAAACACAAGTAATGAGTTAGACTACAAAAAAATAGAAATATGAACATGAAATAAATTCAAGATGTTTAGTTTGTGCACTACAACTGAAATATTGTTAATCAAAGTAAGTGACATAAAATTCATAGATCTGAGGAAACAAGTTATTAGAAACCAACTTTTGATACTTAGACAAAATTATTAAGTAAGTTTTGGAAAAATTTCTAAATAATGTGGAAGAAAGTCTGTATTAATTGGTAAGATTATCTATTCTATTTCTAAGAATATATTATCTAATTATATTTTCTTCTATTTTTATCATTGATCTTTGTAGCCTAAGTAGCTTAGTGGTAGAAGATGTGATAAAAATAAAATACTTTCATATTTGGGGAAAAAAAACGGCCAATAAACTATTAGTGATAGCTGTTGTTAACACTAAAATTCAGTGATAATAATGAACAATTGAAAATCATAAAAGTCAAATAGTAGTCATTAAATACATACTCATTCTTGTAATGCCAACCAGATATTTTGCCCGTTTCTGTTAGAGCTTTCCTCCATCCCTGCACCTTCTCCATGTTATCCTTGAATCTTTCTTCATGGTTTGCTAAAGCTTCTCTAAACTTTCCCTTTTGATTTCGTACGTCTGATGGATCCACCATGTAGAAAACCGGTAGCACAATTTGGCCATTCTTCTTACACTCAAGAATCTTGACAAGTTCTTGACAAGTTCGATCGTAATTACACCAAGAATACAATTATCGAAATCCTTGATGCAATGGTAATTCGAGAAGTTCTATAGAAATCTTCAGAGAATTGGGACAATTATCGAAATCATCAACTTTCAATGGTTTCGAGAAGTTCTGTTAACGGGAGCTCACCTCATCTATGAAGGTGCAATACCATTATGACGCAAAATGCAATTCAAATGGCTGGTAAAACCAAAGCGGGTATCTTCACCTCTAAAACTCAAGAACACATCATATTTGTATCGGGGGTTGAAAGAGGAAGAGGAAGCTCCTTTGTCTGTCAAGAAAGCCATTGTGATTTGGATATATAGAGGGTTGAGAAGATCTAAAAGGAAGAGAAGAAAGAAAGATGTGATGAATTTGGAATCGTAAGAGTTTAAGCAAAGGAAAGGGATTTTTGAGAGAAAATGGGAATGGTAGAGTCAAGGAAATGAAGATCTGATAATCTGTTGTGAAAAAACTATTTTCAAGGCTTGGACTGGTAGCCCAAACAGGGTAGCTTAGCTGATGCTTGGAGGAAAGTAGGAAGAAACTTCTTGGGTACTCATTTTCAAACATTCTGACACTTTTTAGACCCAGAGGAAAGTAGTAGGAAATTTCTTGGGTACTCATTTTCAAACATTCTGACACTTTTTAGACCCAGAGGAAAGTAGTAGGAAATTTCTTGGGTACTCATTTTCAAACATTCTGACACACTTTTTAGACCTAGAGGGAAGTAGGAAGAAATTTCTTTGTCGGGTACGCGCTTACTTTTTGAAATTTGGAGCGAAGACTTGCAAGACCAAGTAAGAGCATGTTGTGGGCCTCAAATTTTTTTGATAATCAACAAAGATTTTATTAAAACCAACTACATATTACATATTACATACCCTACAAAGAGGGAGAAAAAGCCCTGCATAGAGGGAAGCAAAAGTGACATTCGTCACAGAAAAACACCCTACCAAGAGGGAAGAGAAACACCCTACTAAGAGGGCAGAGAAACAAAACAACATAAACAACACAACAACACAACAACAACAACAACAACAGCAACAACCAACACAACAACACAAACACAAATCGACACAAATCTTGACCACTGTCCAGAAGAGAACAAGAGCATCCACGGCAATTAATGTCTGAAACAACAGAGGATTTGGATCTGTACTCCCAGCCAAGTAAACCACTGAGTCGGATCTAGTTTGCCATGGCAAGAAATGCCATGCGATCCGTGTGTGGTGGGGGCTCTTCAACAAGAGTTTTAAATAATCAAACCCAAAATTAGGGTCGATAGGAGGACGAGCTAGAAGAATTCCCCAGATCCTATGTTCTCCGAACATCCATTGCTGTCGATGGTCTCGTTGCACACTAGTATGGCAGATTCGTGCCGGCAAAAGTGAGATAAACCGATGGAGGCTCGAGTCACCCATAGCCTCCAGCAGATCTCCACTATACAGAACCAAATCGGAAGGGTGAGGAGTGAAACGGAACGAAGGTAGTGGTGGGGATGGTGGCGGTGACTCAAATCCGTCCGATCTGGTAGTCAAAAGGAGAAGGAAGAGAAAAAGGAAAATGAAAAGGAAGGACGAAGGGGGAATGGCCACGCCACCGAGATCGGACCATTGCTGGTCTCGATCTCCCTCATCTGGAGATGAGGAACGGTGGCGCGGCCCTAAAACAGTGGTGAAATGGTGGTTTGGCCTCAGGCGGGTCGGGTTGGTTTTTTCAGGAAGTCTCTGGAACAGGCTTTCTTTTTTGCTCCTCTCTCAATACTTCTTGTTGTGGGCCTCAAATTGAAAACGTTTTGATGGGTCTCATTAATCCATTTCCATTGTAATCTATGTCTATCTCGATCTAGAATTAAATGTTAAATTAACCAATCAATTATAGCTTATGTATTTGGGCCATGAATCTATTTTTTATTTTATATTTGATAATGTTCATGAAGCTATTTAGTTATTATTATTTGTAGTGGATAATATGGTAATAGTTGAAACCTTGGAGTCTCTCTCCCAGATTTATTTGTTGTGGATAGCTTTCTTTAGCCTGCACATGAGCTTTAACTTCCCACTTAATAATTTGCACTATTCTTTACTTCCTATAAAATGGAAGTTTGTGTTATTTTAATATTAAAATTTCATTACTTCCTATAAAGTGGAAGCATTAAATGCTTCTTTAACCACTATCTTTAAGGACACCCATTAACCAAACTCAATCTTTAAATCTCATTTTTAATAGCTTTTCCGTATATCGCACGGGTTTGCAAATAGTAAAAAATTAAAAAGAGGAGATTTTTGTCAATAAATTTGCTAGAGAATGGGAATAGTAGAGTGAAGGAAATGACTGTTAGCTAAGTTCTTGGGAGGCCAAGAAGACTTGATGGTCAATTGTGAAGGAAATGAATGTTAGGTAAGTTCGTGTAAGGCCAAAACTTGATAGTCAATTGTGAAAATAGGCCAAAACTTTAAGTTCGTGTAAGGAAATGAATGTTAGGAACGTATGAAGAAATTTGTTGGGTACATGTTTTTGGAGTGTAGCTGAAGTCATGCATTCAATTGAGTTGGTCATGGTTGTAATTTCAGTCAGGTTGTGTTTCCAAGTGGCAGCCAATTAATAATTTATGACGAATTTTTTTTTATTTTTTTTATTAATTTTTTTATTTTGAGATGTGATTTATGAAGCATTGAGCCAACACTATCAGTGTACATCAAATTTAGAAAAATATGAAGACTAAAAATTAAAGTCTCTACATTTACAATAAAAATACGCAACCAGTAAAATCAACAATTAACTATTAAAAAATAATAAGCTGTAAAATAATTAAGAAAAAAAAAGATTCACTCTACAATAGGACAATGTGATGATCACTAAAAATTAAACAATAATACAAAATAAAATTGTTAGGATTTAGATTGGCAAAATATGAGTGACAATGTAATTTACAAAAGCGCAGCAAGTCTAGGTAAATTTGTAAAGCAATAATTCTGTTTGAAGCTGCTTATGAATCCAACAAATTTAATACCCTTTTAGCTTCACACCACTCACTAGTCAGATTTTCTGTTAACCCATTTACAACAAAGAGCTGTATTCAAAATTGAAAAGTCACTAAAAATTCGTAACACCTTTGCATACAATATTTACACATTCAATTGAAACTCAACTATTAAATAACAAATATTGGCTTATAATAAGCGGTAAATAATTATGAAGAAAAAAATTCTCTCTACAATGAATTTTGATTCGCTTTCACACTTTTGTGAAAATTCTGATCCACTTTCACACTTCTGCAGCCAATAAAGTCAGAAGAAATGTCTTAGGTTAGGTACAAGCTTATTTTTGGAGTGTAGGTCATACATAATTCTGATTCATTTTAAACGACAAAGAAATCTCTTAGCTTAGGTACACAATTTCCTTTCTCTCTTTTGACCACCCCACTCAAAATTTTTAATTTTTTTTCTTTTCTCTTCTCTTGTTTATTTATACTTTCTTTTCTCCTTTTCTTCCTTTTTTTTGACGGCCCCACTCTTCTTCTTTTCACAAAATTTTCTTCTTTATGTGCATTTCAATGTGTTTGTCTAATTGTATTGTATATCATGACACTGTCTAATTGGTGTGTATGAAATGTGTACATGTCTATTTCTTAATCTCAACTTTCTCTTGTTTGGCTCCTAACAAAAGGAATATCGGTTTGGTCATGGTTGTAATTTTAGCCCAGTTGTGTTTCCAGGTGGCAAATAATAAATTAGGCTTTCATTTGGTTTGGCTACTAAACAAAGTTAGTCTGAACTCTATCTTGATCAGGGTTTTTCTTTTATATTCAAATCTATCAATCTGTTCAAATTAAGGACCTTTAGAAGTTAAACTATGAAGATTAACACCATGCATGTGGCATGGTTTAGGTCCAAAAAAACCAAAACCTCTATGTTATAAAATGTGCACAATGTTTCACACAAAAATAAATTTACAAATAATAGCCATAGTCCCAAAGGGATCCTTTTCTGAAAGAAAATAAATCATAATAACTAATTCATTTATTCACAAATACAAAAATAACAAAACTTCCTACCAATATGAATTTGAAAAAGAAGACTGCCTTGCTAGAAACTCCAACTTACTAATTTTCGATGTTTACCCTATCACCAAAGTAAAACTAAGCTGTCCACAATATTATTTGTGTAAATCACAGCTCTAGCACGTGGAATTCTAAGAATTTTCTTGTTTAAACTCTCATGCTCAAATGAGTGGATCTGGCTAAGCTTCTCAATTAGAAATTCACCATGCCAAGGAAGTTTGGAACTTGTTCCATTGGTACAATTTTTTTAGTCCAAGATGTAGCAATCAACCGTGTCATTATATGATGTTTATCAATGCAATTTTGGTTGCACATGCATGTATACTTTTTGACCATGGAAGAACTCAGGTTGTGTCCATCTTACAAATTTCTAATTTTACAATATTTCCTCTATTTATTTATTTTATAAATTCATTTATTAATTATAAGAAAGGAAGATGGGGAAATTAATTAAGTTTTATGAATACGCTTTTAAGTTTTTTAATTTTAAATGACAGCTAGGTTGGAGAGCGCGTGAGATTTCATTTTGTTGCTTGCTAAAAACCTGGCCGACCGTGTTGAATGCACTGAACTAAGGACTGACTGGTGGTTTGAAATATATTATCTCACTTTCTATCCAATTATTATTCTGGGAGAATGAAGTGACAATTAAACGAGCACAACATATGCCATAATAATCAGTATTGTTTAATTGATTTTGTTAATTAATCATTAGGCCTTCAAAATTGGACTTATTAATTAATTATTGCTGCAGGTTAATTTTCTGTGGTGAAGGCAAGTCATTTCCTGAGTTATTCTCGAAATGTTGCTTATCATAATAGACCTTCTGGTCAAATATACATGCAGAACAAATATAAATGTTACTTAGGGTGTGTGTGTATATAAACTACACCATGAAAGTAGAAATGCAATTGTATTTGTTCTGGAGGATGCATTATTTCCTCCTTTATGGAATTGGAAAAAAAGTAAAGAAAAAGACAAAGCTTGTAACATTTTTTTGATCGTGAGACAAAGGTCGTAACTTTAACGCATTACTATATTGCTAATTAATGCACGGAACACAATAGGGCCGTGATGTTATGTATAGTCAATGTCACTACAATTAATCATGAAACAACTCTACAATTAATTATGAACCAACTCTCATAGTAAGGGAATTAATAGTATGATAGACTTTACTTGTTGTATAAATCAAATAAGAATGAGACCTATCTCTTTTTTTGAATTATGTAAAATACTTTCTGAGAACAACTTGGTACGTGAGAGTATCAACATGTCCATCAAGGAACAAGTGGTGATATTTTTACATACTATTGGGCATAATGTTCGGTTTCGAGTAGCTGCTAGTAGGTTCCATAGATCGGTTGAGACGATTCATCGATATTTTAGAGTTGTCCTTAAAGGAGTTTTCCTTTTATATAAGCATGTTGTTAGATTACCTGACAACGAGACACACCCGGATATACGTAATAATAGAAGGTTTTACCCATATTTTAAGGTAAGTTTTTGTTAATTTTGATTTCTTTGATTTTTTATTCTTTAGGTAATTTAAGAAATGATAACAACTTCATATTGGTCATCATTAGGATTGTATTGGAGTTATTGATGGAACTCATATTCGTGCATCTGTTCCAATCGAAATCCAAGGAAGGTTTCGTGGTCGAAAGGATGGAACAACACAAAATGTGTTAGCGGCCATTACATTTGACCTGAAATTTTGTTATGTTTTAGCTGGTTGGGAAGGTAGTGCACATGATTCTCGTGTTTTGGATGATGCACTTCATAGGTCAAATGGACTTAAAATACCTGAAGGTATTATTAGGATACTAAGCTTAGCCTTTCTTTTTAGTTCTCAATAATAAGTTTATGCTAGCAATAATATCATTATTATTATTATTATTTTTAATTTGTAGGTAAATATTATCTTGGTGATGCTGGTTATGGAAATAGAATTGGAATTTTGTCCCCTTATCGAAAAGTTCGATATCATTTGCAAGAATTTAGTGATCATCCACCTGAAAATGCACGAGAATTATTCAACCTTCGTCATTCATCTTTGCGAACTACCATTGAGCGAGGGTTTGGAGTTTTAAAGAAACGTTTTCGTGTCTTAGGGGCAGAACCATTTTGGTCTTTTGAGACACAAGTGGAGGTAGTCTTAGCATGTTGTGTTCTTCACAATCATATTAAGGGGGTTGATCCTGATGATCCAATTATGGGAGATACAGCTAGTGAGGTAGGCTCTCAACGTATAGTCCACCAAACCCGACGAGAAGCTCAAGAAGAAAGTAGAGAATGGAATGATAAACGAGATGAGATAAGTGAGGCAATGTGGAATGATTACGTTACAAATAGAAGTTAGTAGGATTGTGTATTTATATGTTGTTTTTTCATTTTTTGATGGTTTAAAACCTAAAAACATTGTGTATGTTGAATTTTATTTGGTTGTGTAGTGTGTAAAGACAACTCCTTTTGATTGTGTAATTTTGAACTTGATCAGCATTATGTTATGATTGTCATAATTGTAATGATTTATGAGATTGTCATAATGTTTATATTTATGGGTTTGTTTGATGGAATTGTATTTGTTTGGACTATTTTATTGTAGCAATGGCAAAAAATAAGGAGAAGGAAGGGAAAGGATGTCAATTTAGGTGGTCAACACCTATGCATGTTATGTTACTAGACATTTTGGAAGAAGAAGCTTTAAAAGGAAATAAGCCATCCAATACTTTTAAACCTCAATCTTTTGCAAGAGTAGCAAAAGAGATAAGCGAAAGGTTTGGAGTAACATGCATACCTGATCATGTTTCAAATCGTCTGCGAACCATTCGAACCACCTGGAAAACAATTCAAACTGTACGCAATAATAGTGGGTTTGGGTGGGACGATAATTTAAAGATGATTACGTGTGATCCAAAAACACAAGACGAGTATTTGATGGTATGAAATTTATACTTTCATGGGTTATAGATGAATTATATTATCTTGTCTTGTTTATTGACATTTTGTTTTTTCTTGTAACAGGCTAATCCTACTCATGTACAATATTTGAACAAAAAAATTGAGTTTTATGATAAAATGGCTATTGTTGTTGGTAAAGATGTGGCAACGGGAAGTTATGCTTATTCTTGGGGTGATGAAACGTCACATAACCCTCCTGTTGAATTAGATGGTGAGTCTGATTCAACTGTAAAGGAAAAAAATACTGATTCCTCTAGTTCAAAATCAAAAGAAAGGAGTCATAGAAAAAGAAGTCGTGAGGCCAAAGGAGAAAGCAATTATAGCGAGGTAGCTGCCCAACTTAAGGAGATTGCTATTGCTTTCAAAAATAGCACTGAAGCAGTAAGGAGTCAAGGGCCTGTTGATATCAATGAACTTTATGAAGCAGTAATGAGCACTGAAGGTTTTCCTGAAGAAATGCTTGCTTCAGCTTTTGATTATATGGTTCAAGAAGAGAAGGTTGATAAAGCTTTTATGGCTAAGGCTCCTAGACTGAGAAAGCTTTGGTTGGACAACTATTTCACCAAAAATATGTAATATTATGAAACAATGGTTATGTATTTATGAACTATGTTTAGTATTTTGATTATGTATTAAACATTGGATAAGTAGTGTTATGGTTATATATGTTATGGGAATGGTTATGAACTATAACGCATTGGATGGTGTCCATTGTTTGTTGTTTTCATTTATTATGTTTATTTATCATATGAAAAAACTTGTATTAGTTTCACAATATTGTGATGGATGAGTGTTTACATTTCTAAAATAAATACTTTCTTATTTTAGGTTTTAAAAAAAAAAAAAAAATTTCATTTTACGTCGCACCAAACACTGTAAAATATTTTCCGAAGCATTTTCCAGAATGCAAACAAACACCGGAAAAACAAATATTTTCCAAGAAATCATTTGCATTTACAAACATTTTACGGTGGAGAATATTTTACGTCGAAACAAACGGAGCCTTAAAGAAAAGGAACAATGGTTTGGTCATGGTTATTGTTTCATACTATTAGTCGGATCGTGTCCATGTGGTAGATAATAAACTAAGCTTTCATTTGGTGTGGCTATTAAATCAGGTTAGCCTACACTTTATATTGACTTGCTTTTTAAAATCTAAACCTATATATCAATGTCTTAAAATGGAGGATCTTATAGACAGTTTGAACTTTGACTTTGATACAGTTTCCAACTTGGATCTTATAGACAGTTTGAACACGTGATCTCTTTTCAATTCCCAACTTGGATTTTTTTTTTAATAAAAAAAAGCTTCTACTTGATTAGAGGACTACTAAGAACAAGCAGCTGATTTCACATACAACTTGAGGGTTCTCACCAATTAAAGAATATCATGTTCGCATGGGTTGAGTCATCCAAATTGTTCGATGCAAATAGTTCTGAACCTGCTACTGATGCTTCTAAATTCTAACGTATGATATAATAGTTCTTTGAGTCAAACCACTAGCCCTCCTTCCTGAGCATAAATTTGATAAAGCTGCACTACTTGTCAACACCAAAATTGCCAGAACTCCTATTTGCACCAGATTAAAAATGGCCTCCTTAATAGCAAGACCAATAGCAGTAGTAAGCCAACTATAGCCTTGCACCAATCTCTAGTTTTATAAATAAAAACAAGTGCCCTGCCACCTAGATTTTCATATGCCACATCCTTCAACCAGGATAGGAACCTGCCAATCTTAACATTGCCAAAGCCAGACTGCTCCTGCCCTGTAGATTTAAACCATAAAGAATTTAGAATGAAGAAGTTGATTATCTGATATAAATCCAATTGTCTCCACCCGACATAGTAAGGAAACTCCTATATCCAACTACATCCCCACCATTTTTTATTTATTTCAATAATCACATCTGATCAATGAAAAGAAGAGAAGAAGCGAAGAAGAGAAGATAAAACCCAGATTACAAGATCAATGGGGCATACCCCTACATTACAAGAAATCCTCTCCTTGATTACAGGACTCCTCACAACAAGCTGATCACAAAAGAATTGCATGATGAGCATGATGTGGGCATTTAGTCCATTTCAACTTCAAATTTTGTTCTGCTTCCAGTAAGCAAGATAAGCTACATCACATGATCATGCATTAAAGCAGCTCCCACTATCATTGAATAGTTTAGAAAGAAGGGGTACCTCAAATTTTGTTCTGGTTACAGGACTCCTCCCATTGAGAAGACCAACAACTTTCCTCTTGAAGGCAAGTTTAGAAAGAAGGGGTACCTCAAGTTTCCAACATGACACTTCCAGGTGCAATAGGGTTAAAGGTGGATGAGGATTAAGTTGACCTACAAGTCTTTCCCCACTTTACCCAACTGCTTATATTCAACTACTGCATCATTGTCTCCAAGGTCAATGAACTCTCTGCAAAACATCCTGCCATTCTGGCCATATCAGACACCATATACTTCTATTATTGAATCAAAGCTGGAATGTTTTTAGTAAAGCAGTTGAATTCCCATACTAGATGCTAAAGTGGAAAGGCCAGAGGTTGATAATAAAAGTCAAACAAGTAAACCATCTTGGCCAACAGAATATTACATGACCAGGAAAAAGAAAAAATCATATAAGAAATGTTATTGACTCATGATAAGAGGGGGAGAGAAAGATTGAAAGAGAGATCAAATTACCTATGGTCATACCCCGAAAACACTTTCTTTAAATATGTTAAAAGAAGGTAGGTTTCTCAATGCAATCAAGCTTCTAACAACCTAAAAAATGACCACCTAAGTTAGTAGTAAAATGACTTGTTCAGATAACATGTTTTCCCCACCCATACTGGGGTAGAGATGAGCACTTGAAAAGAGAGATGTCTTCAATCTATATTCATTTTCAAAATTTACAACCTTTGTCTCATTTTTAAACTCCAGAATTTTTTTTCATATTTCAGAAAATTTTGTACTCACATATTCAACTTGGGTCTTTCTCAAATCATTCCCAATATTCCTTAAACTAAGCACCTCCAGCATAGCTGAAGAAAAGGTCTAGCAATGCTCCTTAGCTGAAGAAAAGGTCTAGCAATCTCCTTAATATATCTTCCTCCATCCTGAAGAGAAATCTTGAGGGGCTGCAACAACAAAAAAGCTCCTACCCTTCAAGGAAATAATGGTGCACCTAAGCAACCCAAATTGAAGGCTAATCCTCTTCAACCTCATCCTTTATAAAGGTGGATGCCATAAGCACCAGCTAGACCTCCTGAAGTTCGAATTTTCCTTTGACTATATATATATATATATTGTGTCCATGTGTGTATGTCTGAAAACTTATCGCCAATTAGAGAATTAAAACTCTTGCAGCCTAAAGATTAGGTCAAAACATTAAAATTTCACAATTACACCTACCAAATAATCCAACAATCATCCAACCAACCAACCTCTGCTACACACAATAGCTGTGACAACTGAAAAGGCCAACAACAATACTCGACTAGCTCCACACGACACTCAGTAGTCAGATATTTTGTTATCTACAAAGAGAGGGATTCCCCATTTAAAACAAAGAGCTCTATTCAAAAATGAGTAACAGTAGTTTTGTTCAGCCTCCACAGTCTACACGAACTTTAACTTCCCAGTTAATAGTCTGCGCCATTCTTTCCTCTGTTTTCACTCTGCCACAATAAATTATTGCATTCCTTTGATTCCAAATATGGCATACAGTTGGTCCTCATGCTTAATATGCAGATCACAGTTTTTTTTTTTTTTTTCTTATGTAATTTGCCTAAATTATAAGGTCGAGTGTGTGTATATATATATATATATATACTTATGACTTTGCTTCTTATTTCCAACCTTAATGCCAGAGTAAGGTGTCACCACTTGACAAATTTTGTTGGTCCCAAAGAAGGATAGCAACCCTGTGAGGGTGGAGATCACAAGCAGAAACTCTATTTATAGATAGGAAAATGACAGAATGACTCGATTGGATTTCATGCACCCCTATTTATAGACATAAATGCACCCTTTAATGGAAGGCCACAAATCATTTGAAGCACTCATCACCCAAGGACAGATATATTGTGTGAGAGGGTGCACCATTTTTATGGTGTGATCACCCTCTACAAGCCTAAAAATTTTGGGTTGGCCAATGCCAAAGATGAATAGACTAGTACAATGCCAATCCTGATATAACGGTTTATACGTTTACTTCAGTGGAAACTCCCACTAATGGCATTGAACAAACACCAGCAAGCAACCCACCAACCATTGTTGTTCCCTTTGGGAAAATATATTGTGAGAAATGGGGACATTTCGGCTACATGGCTTACAGTTAGAATATATAAAGATCTTATGGAGTTTAGCTAAATGGAGCTTTCAAACTAAAGCAGGTTTGACAATGTCCAACAGCCATACAAATTAGAGAGAGAGAGAGAGAGAGAGAGAGAGAGAGAGTCAAAATCTTTGATTTAGTCCATATATAATCAAAATCAGAATCTGCAACAACATATAAACAAAAGGCATACAAGACAGACACACAATTACTCTAAAACACAATAATTAAATGGATTTAGTTGTGACAACAATATGTAGTAGATGGCAGCAATATGAATGAAAGAGAGAGAGAAGGATATTTCATTGTACCTCAGCATATTTCTTTGGAGTAGACATTAGTGTTGTTCACTGAGAGGGCATCTTGAACAGAGTGATTCTAACCCAGCCCCCATTTTTTTTTTCTTGCCCATTTGGAGAGATCACATGAGTTACATTATTACACAACATCTTGCTGCCGCTAAGGCAAAATTAAGCACTTCCCCACGTTGATGAGGTGGCCTGGTCCAAGCACTTCCCTTGTTTTGCTCTTCTGTTACCCCTGTAATTCCATGTGACCACAAGTAAGAATCATACTGTTTGTTGAGACGATGGGCTAGCTGGCTTATGTTGGCTTTAGTGTTTGAAACCAGAGCTTCCACTCGTGCCTCCCAAAGGATTTTCATCGCCACTGCTGCATAAAGTGTGAATTCATCTTTGGTGACTCTTTCTGCTAGTAACTCACTTGCGGGGTCAATTATATGTTCAATGAATTTCATTACAGATTGGGCTTGGATCATTTCGACTCGAAGACCCCATTTACCACAATACCACACTCCTTTGGCGTAAGGACAGAATCGAAATAGATGTAAAGCCGAATCTTCTGCTATTTCACAAAGAGGGCAATGGGCATCTTGGCTTTTGGAGCATCTGAACAGCTTCTCTGTAGCCACTCTACATAAGAACATTTTTAATCTTTCATCAAAGGACACTTGTAATCTTTTAAAAATCCTTATGCAGGCCACCTGATCTGCTGCGGAATTCTGAGGAGAACAGATGCATGGAACATGGACCCCACACCTTTCTATTGTAATTTTTCCTTTTTTAGGATCATAAGATGAAATTTCACATAGAAGCTTAACATCATTCCAATCATCTACAATTATGTCTTCCAATGAGCTTTCCCTAACATTTATATAGCAAAACCACATAAAAGGTGATGGCTCTAATAAAAATTCAAACCACGTGAGCCTTGCTTTACAACCATTGATGAAAATGTAGATAGACAATTCAACCTTATTAAATATTGGAACTGGGTCAGCAACCAGCATTTCCATTTTTACAGCAACACAACAAGCAAATATTGGAAATTTCCGACCAACTGAGAACGATACGAAATTTCCATAACTTTGATGGTTGAACCACTTTGGAATCTTAGTTCCTGGAAGTACAAGGTAATACTTATCCACATCAATTTCAAATGAAGAGACTGGTTTAGGAGAAAACTCTGTTCCAGATGCTAAGCCCAATTCAGATTTATAACCCATTTTAGACGTAGCTTCATCAAGTTCAAATTCAGATTCCTGATGTGATGATCCACTTGCACATACTAAATTTCGTGGAAGCCCTATCATTTCTCCAAACTGATTACAATTAGCAAATTTAAGAAACTTCAGTTTTGCAAATTTCTTAATATATTTGGGAAAGTTAACAAATATTGTTTCATTTAATAACTTTGTGAGAGAGAAAGAGAGAGATAGAGAGATAGAGAGAGACCTGAGCCAATAATCTTCTTCTTGATTGTGTACTCAACGAATAGCAGTTTGTTGCAGATACCCATTCTATACATGGTGGAAGCCTAGGAATTTCCCGAAGATTCCAACAGCCATGAAGATCAAGGGCCCTTAATTGAGGAAATATCCTAGCAATTTCGGGGAGGGTAGTAGTGTTGCTGTAATACAAATCTAATCTTTCTAATTTGGGGAAGCAACCAGGAGTATCCACGCCCTTTGGAAAATGTTCACAATCATACAAACGGAGCTCCCTCAAATTAGAGATGCTACTTGGAAGCTCTTTGAGGTTTTTACAACATATGCTTAACTTGAGATATCCTTGTAGTTCTGATGAAGGCAGTGCTGATCTTTCCGTTCCTTGCTGGATATCGGGGAACTTCTCAAGACTTTCACAGCCATAGAGATAAAACCCTTTAAGAGATTTCAACTGAAGGCTTCTTGGAAGAATTTTAAGATTTTTGCAATAGCTGAGACCCCAAAATTCAAGCTTATTAAGAAGTCCAACGGAGTCATGAACCTCAACTAAATTTTCACAATTAAAAAGATCCAACTTCTTTATGTTTGGGGCAATCATTAGTAAGTCAGGTACTTTCCTAATGTTTTTACACCATTTGAAATCCATATATTTCAATGATTTCAAATCGACACCTCTGTAAAAAAAAAATGACAATAAAAAAGAATTACAAAATTTATTAGCTTCATCCAAAATAATAATAATTTATAAATGCTAATGATTATACCTCAAAATGGCCATCCAATTGAATCTGGCTTCTTGGCATGTTGAGTGCAACGAGATTTTGAAGAACAAAATTAGACGGCAAGGAAAATAAAGGAAATTCACTCCAATCAAGTAACCTTAACCCAATAGGAAGATATTTAAGATCTTCACAAATTACATTTTGAACTTTAAGAAATTTTAGACTTTTCATCTTTTCAAGATCCAATTGCATGTTTCTTGGTTGTGGAAAGGACAATGTTATGCCTCGAATTTCATCTGAATCCTGATAGGACAAAGCATTAAGTGAATCACATTACACAAAAGAATTTGCCAAAAATATAATAGATTGTTAAATTTTCAACAAAATCCACATAATAAGCTTAAAGAAAATAAATAAATAAAATCCACCTTGTGAAAAATGGGAAAAAGTAAATCAAAACAATTTATACCTTATGTTCAAGTAGCACTTCATGATCACCCTCATCAAACAATAGCCTGCTATGTTTCTCGAGAACTTGTGGTGATCTTTGTCGAACAATTTCCCAACCCATTTGTTGAATCAAGTCATGCATCGATAGTTTGTTATCTCTAGTAACAATTATAAGACACTTATCCATAAGTGTTTTAATATCATAGAATGGTTCGTAGAAATTGATACTAGTAAGTATATCTATAACAAAATCCTTTTGGTATCCTTTTAGGAAACATGCAATATCAAGGAAAATATCCCGTTGAGTTTGGTCCAATCCATCGTAACTTATTTTGAGTATTTCTTGAATATCTCCCTTAGGATTTCTTTTATATTTGGCTAATGCACTTTCCCATTCCTGTTTAGTTCTTGTATACAAATCTGCGCCAATTATTTTTAAAGCTAATGGAAGACCTTTGGCATAATGTATAAATTGGTCAACAAGTTTTGAACAATCTTCCTCGGATTTATTTCTTCCAAAGGCATGTTTACAAAAGAGTTCACGAGCTTCGTGTTCATTTAACTCATCAACCTTGTAGTACGTTACATAACAATATTTTTGAAGAGTATCTAGCAAGTGTTTGTCTCTTGTTGTTATAATGATTCTACTTCCAAAAGCAAGTTGATCATAATTTTCAAGCAAATTCTCTATCTCGCCCAACTTTTCCACATCATCAAGAACTACAAGAATCCTTTTATAGTGAAGCCTTTCAATGGTCACATTGATTCCCCTAGATATATTCCCCACCTTCAAATTTCTATATCCTAAGATCTCATAACAAAGTGTCTCTTGTAGTTTGACTACGCCATCATTTGTCCTTGATTTTTCTCTAACATTCTCTAGAAAGCTACTTCCATCAAAGCGATAATGAATTGTGTTAAAAATAGCTTTTGCAATTGTTGTCTTACCCACTCCAGGAAGGCCATAGATCCCTACAATGCGAACATCATTTGACTCAAAATGTAAACACCAATCTATGACGTCCTTTACACGAGAATTTATTCCAACTGGGTATTTTGCAACATATAATTCTGTGCAATTCGATTTAGCACTTAAGATCACTTCAAAAATTTCTTGGATAAATTCGAATTGAGGGCGGCTGCCAATTACATTCCATTAAAACACAAGTAACGAGTTAGACTACAAAAAAATAGAAATATGAACATGAAATAAATTCAAGATGTTTAGTTTGTGCACTACAATTGAAATATTGTTAATCAAAGTAAGTGACATAAAATTCATAGATTTGAGGAAACAAGTTATTAGAAACCCACTTTTGATACTTAGACAAAATTATTTAGTAAGTTTTGGAAAATTTTCTAAATAATGTGGAAGAAAGTTTTTATTAATTAGTAAGATTATCTATTCTATTTCTAAGAATATATTCTTCTATTTTTATCATTGATCTTTGTAGCCTAAGTAGCTTTTAGTGGTAGAAGATGTGATAAAAATAAAATACTTTCATATTTGGGGAAAAAAAACGGCCAATAAACTATTAGTGATAGTTGTTGTTAACACTAAAATTCATTGATGATAATAAACAATTGAAAATCATAAAAGCCAAATATTAGTCATTAAATACATACTCATTCTTGTAATGCCAACCAGATATTTTGCCCGTTTCTGTTAAAGCTTTCCTCCATCCTTGCACCTTCTCCATGTTATCCTTGAATCTTTTTTCATGTTTTTTCAAAACTTCTCCAAATTTTCCCTTTTGATTCCGTACGTCTGATGGATCCAACATGTAAAAAACTGGTAGCACAATTTGGCCATTCTTTTTACACTCAAGAATCTTGACAAGTTCATCCAAGCACCAGGTGGAAGATGCGTAATTTTCAGATAATACAATTATCGAAATCCTTGACCTTTCAATGGCTTTGAGAAGTTCTGTAGAAATTTCTTCTCCCCTTGGGAGCTTATCATCCATGAAGGTGTTAATACCGTTATGACACAAAATGCCATTCAAATTACTCGTAAAACCATTGCGGGTATCTTCACCTCTGAAACTCAAGAACACATCATATTTGTATTGGTGATTGAAAGAGGAAGAGGAGGCTCCTTTGTTGGTCAAGAAAGCCATTGTGATTTGGATATATAGACAGAGAGGAGAAAGAAAGAAAGATGTGATGAAATTGGAAATGTAAGAGTTTAAGGAATCAGAGTGAATGAAAAATTAAAAAGAAGAGATATTTGTCAAGAAATTTGAGAGAGAATGGGAATGGTAGAGTGAAGGAAATGATTGTTGTGAGGCCAAGAAGACTTGATGGTCAATTGTGAAGAAAATGAATGTTAGGTAAGTTCCTCTAAGGCCAAGAAGACTTGAAAGTCAATTGTGAAAATAGTGTTGCACCCAAGAGGAAAGTATGAAGAAATTTGTTGGGTATGCGCTTTGTGGATGTTTTTGGAGTGTAACCGATGCATTATGAATTGCTTTTCAAACTTTAAGGAAAGGAAGACACAATTTCTTTCTTCTTTTTCTAAGCTACTTTTATGAGATATACTCCTTTTTCTTTTCTCTCTCATGAAATCGTTTTCTTACTTTTTATTTTTTAATTTTTTACCGCCCCCACTCCTTTTCTATTTTCTAGAGAATTGTGTTTTGGTCTGTATGAATGGAACATTGGCAGGCAATTACATTATGAAGAATTGAGCCAACAGTATATATCACCTTATCAGGTTTAGACAAATATGAAGACTGACGTAACCCATGGTCTGGGTCCGTTGTTGCATATCAATCAATTTCTCTAATCTAAGAGAAACCATGGGTTAATATCTTACTAAAATGAATAACACTTAAGTCACTAAAAATTCGTAACACCTTTGCATACAATATTTACACATTGAATTGAAACTCAACTATTAAATAACAAATATTGGCTTATAATAAGCGGTAAATAATTGTGAAGAAAAAAATTCTCTCTACAATGAATTTTTATTTGCTTTCACACTTTTGTGAAAATTCTGATCCACTTTCACACTTCTGCAGCCAGTAAAGTCGGAAGAAATTTATTAGGTTAGGTACAAGCTTATTTTTGGAGTGTAGCTCATACATAATTCTGATTCATTTTAAACTTCAAAGAAATCTCTTAGGTTAGGTACACAATTTCCTTTCTCTCTTTTGACCACCCCACTCAAAATTTTTTAATATTTTTTCTTTTCTCTTCTCTTGTTTATTTATACTTTCTTTTCTCCTTTTCTTCCTTTTTTTTGACGGCCCCACTCTTCTTCTTTTCACAAAATTTCTTCTTTATGTGCATATCAATGTATTTGTCTAATTGTATTGTATATCATGACACTGTCTAATTGGTGTGTATGAAATGTGTACATGTCTATTTCTTAATCTCAACTTTCTCTTGTTTGGCTCCTAACAAAAGGAACATCGGTTTGGTCATGGTTGTAATTTCAGCCCAGTTGTGTTTCCAGGTGGCAGATAATAAATTAGGCTTTCATTTGGTTTGGCTACTAAACCAAGTTAGTCTGAACTCTATCTTGACCAGGGTTTTATTTTTTATTTTATTTTTTATATCCAAATCTATCAATCTGTTCAAATTAAGGACCTTTAGAAGTTAAACTATGAAGATTAACACCATGCATGTGGCATGGTTTGGGTCCAAAAAAAACAAATCCTCTCTGTTATAAAATGTGCACAATGTTTCACACAAAAATAAATTTACAAATAATAGCCATAGTCCCAAAAGGATCGTTTTCTGAAAGAAAATAAATCATAATAACTAATTCATTTATTCACAAATACAAAAATAACAAAACTTCCTACCAATATGAATTTGAAAAAGAAGACTGCCTTGCTAGAAACTCCAACTCACTAATTTTCGATGTTTACCCTATCACCATAGTAAAACTAAGCTGTCCACAATATTATTTGTGTAAATCACAGCTCTAGCACGTGGAATTCTAAGAATTTTCTTGTTTAAACTCTCATGCTCAAATGAGTGGATCTGGCTAAGCTTCTCAATTAGAAATTCACCATGCCAAGGAAGTTTGGAACTTGTTCCATTGGTACAATTTTTTTAGTCCAAGATGTAGCAATCAACCGTGTCATTATATGATGTTTATCAATGCAATTTTGGTTGCACATGCATGTATACTTTTTGACCATGGAAGAACCCAGGTTGTGTCCATCTTACAAATTTCTAATTTTACAATATTTCCTCTATTTATTTATTTTATAAATTCATTTATTAATTATAAGAAAGGAAGATGGGGAAATTAATTAAGTTTTATGAATACGCTTTTAAGTTTTTTAATTTTAAATGACAGCTAGGTTGGAGAGCGCGTGAGATTTCATTTTGTTGCTTGCTGAAAACCTGGCCGACCGTGTTGAATGCACTGCACTGAACTAAGGACCGACGACCAGAGTAGCTCTTATTAGATAGCTAGTCAGTCTTGGCATTTAAAGGCCCAGTTTTCCCTTGGCATTTAAATGAAGAATTATTCAGTAGTCCAAGACTACAAATGCATAGTCCCCATATGATGGGTCCCATAAATTAAATTCATAATAAGATGTACATTTTGTGAGGGGTGGATTACGTATTTATTTGTAGCCTGATACTACTAAATAATTTTCCAAAGTGAGGAGAAAGAGTACGTATTTATTGTAAGAGTAAAATTAGTAGGTATTTAAATTCAGTTACAGTTCTTAGGTCAAGTACATTTAGTAAGTAAAATTTAGGTACAGTTCCTTAGGTTCTTTCTTAGTTGAATTTAAATATATTGAGTTTAAATATTCTTGGAAAAGATAACATTGTTTGTGTTTCATTGGTTAATGCAACCATGTGTTTAAATTCAATTGGGGAACCTAATATATCTAACCTAAGGAACTGTACCTAAGTTTTACCCTATATATATAGGATTTTATTAATGGATGTCTTAAGAGAATTTGTTCAAGAGATTAAATGTTTCCATTTTATAGGAAATAGTAAACTTTTAATATTAAAATAATAAAATGAGACTAAAATGCCTACAAGCTCTTTTTTTTAAATTTTTTTAAAAATTAAAATTTTACGAATGCTCAAAAGGTGGAAGTGGAAGTATTAAATACTTCCTTAACAAATGTTTTATGGACACTATTAAACTATATTGTATGATTATTTTTTCTGACACACACTATACATTTACTGTATAAAAATATGGGTATTTGAGTCAATTAACCAAATCTTAACGAATGCAAGAAATTTTTTTACAGAAATAATTTCAAGGTGACAGTAAGATAATAAGCATTCAACTTTAATCTCTCCGAAGAGAATTGGAGAATGCCAAAATGAAGGAAACATGAGGTATGGAAGATTATTTTTTAAGAATTATGGAACTTGTTAATCAAATGCGTTGATCAAAGGGTTGTTGAGAAAAATAAAATCTTATCAATCCTAAAAAATATAATTATATAGTTACTGCTATTAAAGAAGCAAAAGATCTCTCAACCTTGACAATTCAATAATTAATGGGCTCATTGCTTGCCTGTGAACAAAGAAAGCCGAGGCATGTTGACAAGCCTGGTGACAGTGCTTTTCAATCAAAAGTGATGTTAAGCTCGCAGAGAAAATTCAGAAAAGACAATTCAATAAATTTGAGAGAGAATGAGAATGACAAAGTCAAAGAAATGAATGGTAGTCAAGTTGTTGTGACTTGTGAGGCCAAGAAGACTTGATAATATGAAGAAATTTCTTGGGTACCCGTTTTGTGCTTATTTTTCAATCGGCAGGCAATTTTTTTTATTTTTTAGATGTAATTTATGAAAATTGAGCCAACAGTGTATATCAAATTTAGAAAAATATGAAGACTAAAAAAGTAAGTCTGAAACGTATCGGGAATTGAAATTAGTGGTAATTTCGGGCGGTAAATGGAAATGGTGGGGTACAAGTACTTTTCTCTCTTTTCTTCGCCTTCTTATTCTTGGTTATTCCTCTTCCTCTCTTTTCTCTCTTTCTCTTATCTCTGTCTTTCTTTCCTGGTTTCTTCTGATTAACTTTCAAGGTAATTTTTTATTTTAACAAAAGATAAAAAAATAAAAAATAAAAAATGCTTTCAAACCAAATACTCCTTGTAAAGAAAAGTCAAAGAAACTTTCAATCACCTTTTTATTTTTTCAGTCTTGAACCCCACGTGAAGTATGTTTTCTTTTTTAATTTTTATTTTTTAATCCTTAGTCATTGATATATCATTTTTATTGGGTTTGGGGCCTTTGGGCTACTACCTTGGCTTAGAAACACATTGATTGGGATATAAATTGCATCTCACCGTTACTTTACCTCATTCATCTGCCCAATTTCCTATTTAAACCTTTTAGTACCCGCTGCCCCAACAACAACCCAATGTGAGTCTTCCTTATTCTAATTTTATGATTTCCTTTATGTTTCTCGGTGGATTTGTGTTGGTTTATGTCTGAAACCTCTTTCAGTGGTTGTCGTTTTGGGTGTTGACCGGCTGAGAAGTTTAATTAACCATTGTTCTTCCTCTAAGTCTCTCCTTGGAATATTAATTTGTTGTAGTTTATACATTAAGACCAAATGGTGATATGCTGACCACATATTTGATGTTTTGTTTATGGGGTACAACATAGCAAACCAATGACTTTATAATATTTATTTGACAGTGAATACATTTATTTTGTATAGTGTACAATTCCATGTAGACTTGGTTATTGCATCTCCATACATTTTTCAGGTACCTCTTGCGTCAGATGTGCAGTTTGTGCTATTAGCATCTGATGGCTTATGGGATTAGATAAACAGGTCTAATTTGTTAGCTTGTTTGGTTACATCAGCTTGTCAAAGATTTAAGAGGAACTATGAGTTCGTCTTTACCAGGTGCCATTTTGTTACTAAAATTGATAACATTTATGTTCATAACAATTGGTAACACTTTTGGATACAAAAATTTTAGATTTACAATAAAAATACGCAATTAGTAAAATCAACAATAACTATCAGTTAACAATAAGCAGTAAAATAATTAAGAAAAAAATTCACTCTACAATAGGACAATGTGATGATCACTAACAATATCATTTACTTAATTTATATAATCAAGAGTACACTATCACACACAGTTAACACAGTGACCTTAACAAAATTGGTTCAACATTTAGCCTCTTACTCCATGGGAATCTTTAAGCCATGTCATCTGGCTACCAACTCCATTTTGGGTTATCATCTCCAAACCCTCTGAAATTCTTTGGTAGCCTCTGTTTCCTACCCAACACAAAATTCTTTTTCCCACAAGTAAAAACACACAACTTTGCAAATTTTTTATTTTTTTAGAAATTACTTTGCAAATTGAGCCTATAGCTCATCTTGGTTAACACCAAGCTCATAAAGCAGTAAAACCTTTGAAATACATTAAACCAATTTTAAGGATCAAATATTGTACAATAGCTCTTTGACATAAATTCAGTAGAATTAAGATCCCAATTATAAATTTGTTATATTACAATTTTTTTTTTTTACATTTTGAAATTGAAAGTCATATTCTTTGAAATTTTAGAAATATGATCATGTCATTATTTGTGCTCCAAATTCATCCTATATGTCAAAGGTTCAACTTTTGACAATTTTAATCGATAGTCACCATAATGTCAACCCATGAGCAAAGCAAAACCGCTAAAATTAAAAATAAAAAATAAAAAATAAAACTTTGAAGGGAGCAAACCAATCTGATCTTGCATTTCTTTTAACAACTTCCATCTCCTCAAGCAGATTTCTAAGTGCCTATTGATCAACCCTTCAACTTTTACTTTCTCTTCCGTAGAATCCATCATGTGTGTCCCCTATTTACATCTTCAATGCAACATTCAAAATTTCAAATTCCAAAACCTTTCATACTGTGAGGGGAATTCACATTTATCTGAGAAAAAAAAAACTCAGTCAGTAGGAATCAAATTCATATTCATTCGATTGCAAATATAAACAAATAGGAAAAATAGAAGTAAATGGTTAAAAAGGCAACAATCATAAACCTATTGTATAGGTGGATTAGATTTAAATTAAACTAATTATATTCCAAGTCTGACAATAATTTTTACCTATATAGATACTTACTGTATTTTACATCAATACAAATAGAAGTGAAAAGATCATCATTTAATGAATAAAAAGATCTCAAATTGTGAAAATAAATAAAAATATTTATCAAACTCACCTAAAGAAATACTCTAGGGAGCTAGATACTTGCCAGAACCAAGCTAATAATCAAGGGGTCATAGATAAACAAAATAACTAATTCAAAAGATAATAAGGTTTGTACTGAAGTCCAAAAATTCCTAAACACTAACTCCATCTTCAAAGTGTGTCAAACTGAATAGACGAACTGAATGTTGGATTGAGATAATCACATGTCAAGTTAAAACCATCAATAAACTTTCAGAACTCACAAATTTGTGCTGCACAAGTTGAAGAGCTGCAATTGTGAATCTGTGATGGCTACATAAATGCATAGCTGAATATTTGTTTAGATCTCATTGCTAAAATAAAATTCAATAAATTTATGACTTTAGTATACAATTTTATGGTATTGCCGTATTTTTCAGGTTGAATTTTATGGTATTGATGCCATTTTGCTCTTTATATAGCATGTTGCAGAAAACATATTTGGCAGTGTATTAATTGGTTTAATGTTCAGCTTGTCCGATATATCCTGCTCTGCCCTATTGCCCTTCTTAGAAGTTTTCCAAAAAATGGTACCTAGGTATGAGCTGCTAGTTCCCCTTGAGTTTTATGATAGATAAGTATTTGACCATCAATGCAAAGATTTGCAAAGAAGATAAAATTTCAGCTGCCTTGAGAAAGTACACATATTAACAGAGAAGATATTGGCATAAATTCTTTTTTTCTTCAAGAAAAGCCAAGGTCTGGTACAATGCTAAACCCATATTGAAGCTTAATATCTATACCATAGCACATAAAAGAACAAAATTGGCAACGGGATATATATAAACTTACAATTTTCTTGTCTTCAGCACAATCAAAAACCCCTGTTGTCCAAGGTTCATTTGCAGGTGGCTCATAGCTTTGAGGAAGTGGCTACCATGCACATTCATAGCACTTGCAAACATCCACCAACCCAATAATTCAGAGGATTAGTAAATAGTTAATACATATGTGTGTATCCATCCTCATGAAACAAAAAAAGATGGAGGGCACAAAGAGTAAAAGTTTAATTCTCCATAAAGGGATTTAAGTTACTATTCCACTATGTATAGATAACTTTGTTTTCTTAACAGTTCTAGGTCATTGTACTCTTCGGTTTTCATGTGTTTAGACATGGAAATAAGTTACTATTTATATAACTGGAGGTGGGGAAATCTAAATCTAAAATAGGCCCATAAATGAATAGCCCATATCAAGGGATAGAATGTAAAAGTTGGCCCAAGCCCACAAGAGAGGCTAAAAGTATCAAACTCGGCCCAAGCTCTTATCAGAAGTCAAAGTATGAAGCTCGGCCCAAACCTATTGCAGAGGCCAAAGCACAAAGCTCGGCCCAGGCCGTATCACAAGTCAAAATGCAAAGCTCGGCCCAAAGCCTAAAGCACATAGAATATAGTACTTGTCAATAGAATCTTTGTACTTTATTGTACTTTACTGAATAAAGAATTGTCCCACATTGGGGAAAGGGAACAAAGTACAATGTACTGTGTACTATAAATTCAAAAGTAAACATTAATAAAGGGGTGGTTATTTTTGGAAAGTCTGACTAAAGTACTTTTTACTACTTTAAGAAATTAATTGTAGCACTGAAACTTACCCACTACAATTGGCGCCGTCTGTGGGAAAGTACTTTTACAGAAACAAAATTCCGAAGAAAATGACTAGCCGAATAAAAAAAGCGACCGAGTACGCAGACCGAGGAAAGGAAACAATGATCCCAGAAGAGGAAGATCCCTTAGTAGAAACGGACCTCTCCTCTAATAATGAAAAAAGGTGGCCTGAAGGTTCTCCTTCTGAAAAAGCACTCCGAGGCCGAAGAATCATCATCAGATCAGAGGTCAGGAGAGAACAGAAACCTGAACCATCACACCGATATCGTGAACCCTCCAAAATAGACAGAAGATCAAGGCTAACCGAAGAACCACGAACGGGTAGTTCGACTAGTGACCGAACCTGGGATGAATATAATGAAGACACAGTGGAGGCACTACAACAACAGGTTCTTGACCTAAAAAAGAAGTTGAAGAAAAATAAGCGGTCCAGAAGACCACAACATTCTAGCCGATCGAAGGTTAGAACCAGACATACAAAATGTCTGTCATCTGAAAGCTCCAGCAGGTCCACCGCGGAAACTGATGAAGAAGAAAGCTCTGACGGGAGACATAAAGGGGGGAGAACTTTGAACAGAGGGTCAAGGGGCAACTGGTCCGAATCCCCCTCAGCCGTAAGACAACCATACGGAGAAAGAATAGGGCGGGAAACGGTGTGGAAAGCCCTTCACCAGATATCACACTCTCCATTTTCTAAAGAAATAGAAAGCGCCCGTCTGCCAAGAAACTTTTCAGCACCGACCTATGTAATGTACGACGGCAAGGCCGACCCTGTCGGGCATATTAGCCATTATAGACAAAGCATGGCTATACACCTCGGCAACAATGCTCTGATGTGCCGAATGTTCCCATCAAGCTTGGGACCGATGTCCCTTCGATGGTTCAACCGCCTTCCACATTCCTCGATTTTTTCTTGGAATGAATTAGCCGAGGCATTTGTCTCCCGATTCATAACAAACAGTCGGAAACCTAAGGAGTTTGCCTCCCTAATGTCTATGAGAATGAAGGACTCAGAGTCACTGAAAAACTATTCGGCCAGATACTGGGAAGTCTATAACGAGGTAGACGGTGGTACAGAAGATATGGCCATGAAGACCTTTAAAGAGGGTTTGCACCCCGAATCCGAGTTAAGACACAGTCTCTCCAAAAGATCGGCGAGAAACATGCGAGATCTTATGTCGCGAATTGAACAGTACGTACGTGTGGAGGAAGACAGAGCTAGAACTGGGGCATTATCCGCACAAAATCGACCCCAAAGAAGGCCCAACAATACGGAGCAAAAAAGGGCCGAAATACCGCCGAGGAATCCTACCCGTTTTCCACGACCGAAAGAAGCAGTCGGGGTATATACAGTTTTTAATCAACCAATTTATCGTATTATGGGCGACATAAAAAATGAACCTTTCTTCATGTGGCCTGCTCCCCTGGGTGGAGATCCAACTAAGAGGGATCCCAATAAATACTGTTCCTATCACAGAGAAAAGGGCCATATGACCGAGAAATGTTTCACATTGAAAAAGCACCTAGATGATCTGGCCAAAGCCGGACATCTACGATGCTACATAAATGATGGCCAGAGACAACATTACCATGAAGGGCCAACGATCGTTCACAACACCAAACCAGCTGCAAGGATCATAGAAACAATCCATACTTCTCGGTCGAATGGGCATTCATACGATCGACTAAAATCCGACTTAAAGAAAGCTCAGCACCTTCGAGAGGTTTTTCAAATACATGAAGGATCAGTTATATCCAAAAAACCGAGGATGGATTATCCAGAAAATGAACAGCAGATTTTCTTCTCCGACGAGGATTTGAGAGATGTCCAGACCCCACACGACGATCCATTAGTAATCAAATTGAGAATTGGGGACTCGGATGTCAAACGGGTACTGGTAGATCAAGGCAGTTGTTCTGAAATAATGTACCCAGACTTGTTTCACGGATTAGGTCTCAAACAGACCGACCTGCAACCTTACGACGCACCCCTAGTTGGATTTTCAGGAGAAAGCGTTCGGCCGATGGGACGGATCACATTGAACGTCCATACCGGACCAATCAGTTTGGAAACAGAATTTGTGGTAATAGACGTACCGTCCCCCTACACAGCAATTATGGGACGAAGATGGCTGCACAGGTTGAAAGCCGTGCCTTCCTCTTTTCATCAAAAACTCCGTTTCCCAACAGATTTCGGTATAATGGAGATTAAAGGCGACCAAGTTGCCTCCAAGCAGTGCATCATGGCGGCGGTCAAACAGAATCCCCCAGATCCAAAACAAAAGGGGAAAATGGTGTCACAATGCTCCAAGGGTTTATAGCAGTTAGAGAAGGCAAGGGACACCCACACAGAGACATACTCGTCCTGTGAAGAATTAGATACGGTGATTTTCTCCTCTGATCCTGAGAAGTATTTCAAAATCGGCCGAGAGCTCAGTCCAGGCAACCGAACCGAACTCATAGACTTCCTCGTAGGCAACGTGGACGTATTCGCTTGGGATCCCTACGAAGTACCAGGTGTAGACCCCAATTACATCGAACATCGGTTGAATACAGATCCTCACTCCAAACCAGTGCAACAGAAGGCGAGGAGATCAGCTCCAGTGCATGCAGAAGCAGTACAAAAGGAAGTAGAGAAGCTATTGCAAGCCGGAGCAATACGGGAAATCCAATATCCTACATGGCTTTCTAACACAGTGGTAGTAAAGAAGAAAAACGGGAAGTGGAGAGTATGTGTAGACTTCACCAACCTCAACCAAGCATGCCCAAAGGACCCCTTCCCCTTACCCAAGATCGATCAGTTGGTAGACGCAACAGCTGGGCACGACCGAATGAGTTTTCTGGACGCTTTCCAAGGGTACCATCAGATTGCCCTATCAGCCGAAGACAGAGAAAAAACCGCATTCATCACCCCACTGGGGATATATTGCTACAAAGTAATGCCGTTCGGTCTAAAAAACGCCGGCGCCACATATCAACGGATGGTCACTAAGATGTTCAAAGATCAAATAGGGAAGACAATGGAGATATACATTGATGATATGGTTGTGAAAAGCAGGTTGTCTCAAGACCACTTAAAGGATTTGACGGAGACATTCCGGGTATTAAGACTGCACAGACTCCGATTGAACGCTTCAAAATGCGTATTTGGGGTCGGCTCTGGAAAGTTCCTAGGGTTCATGGTATCACATAGAGGTATTGAGGTAAACCCAGATCAAATCAAGGTCATCCAAGAACTAAAAGCACCACGAACTCACAAAGAAGTCCAACGCCTAACAGGTATGACCGCAGCCTTGAGCCGATTCATTTCAAGATCCGCTGACAGATGCCAACCCTTTTTCCAACTCCTGAAGAAGAGCACTACTTTCAAATGGGACGACAAATGTGTTTCGGCCTTTGAAGATCTGAAGAGGTACCTTTCTTCCTCCTTGCTCTTGTCCAACCCTACACCAGGTGAACCACTTTTTCTGTATTTGGCCGTATCTGACCGAGCTGTAAGTGCCGTATTGATTCGAATCAAAGATACTGTCCAGTGTCCAGTATATTATGCAAGCAAAACTATGACGGAGGCAGAAACGCACTATCCCCCTTTAGAGAAGGTCGGCCTAGCGTTGATCACTGCGGCCGACAAGCTACCACAATATTTTCAAGCACACACCGTTTACTTGGTAACGCAATACCCGGTGCAAGCCATGTTTAACAAGGCCGACTTCACGGGACGGATTTGGAAATGGGGAGCGAAGATTAGTGCGTTAGGCGTAAAATATCTGCCAAGAACTGCCATAAAGGGGCAGGTGCTGGCCGACTTTGTTGCAGAATTCGCACCGACCTCGGAACAAAATAACTTAGGCGAATCAACGCCCCGAGAAGACTCGCCCGACCATACACGGTGGTGGAAGGTGTATGTAGATGGAGCTTCCAATTCCAAAGGATCAGGAACCGGAGTGGTCATAATAACGCCGGATGAAACCGTGATTGAACAATCGATTCGTCTTAATTTTAAAACTTCTAACAATGAGGCCGAATATGAAGCAGTCCTGGCTGGATTAAAATCGGCAAAAACGTTGGGAGCCAGACGTTTGATCGTCTACTGCGATTCGTTGTTAGTAGCAAGTCAAATCAACGGGGAGTACATGGCTCGGGATGAGCGTATGGCGGCCTATCTGTTGAAAGTTCAGACGGCCATGACCGATTTCGAAACAGTAAGAATCGAACAGATCGGTCGAAACTTGAACAATCACGCGGATGCATTGGCAACGTTGGCATCTGTTCTGAGTGCAGATTTTAAACGTTTTATACCAATTGAGACCCTCACAACGCCCAGCACCGATCAACCTGCGAACTACATAAATGCTATTACAGTTGGACCGTGTTGGATGGATCCCTATGTCACCTACCTTAAAGAGGGCGTTCTACCGGAACAGAAAAAGGAAGCCGAAATTATCAGAAGAAAAACCGCGAGGTTCTGGTTGTCAAAGGACTTGAAACTCTACCGACGGTCCTTCTCGGGACCCTATCTTTTATGCGTTCACCCTGACGTTATCGAGGATTTGCTATACGAGATACATGAAGGCATCTGTGGAAGTCATACTGGGGGCAGATCTCTGGCACACCGAGCTCTTACCCAGGGATATTGGTGGCCCTATATGCAGAAAGACGCAGTGGACTATGTCAGAAAATGCGATAAATGTCAAAGATTCTCACATTCGCTTCATCAACCGGCCGGAGAGCTGCAGCCATTAGTAAGTCCGTGGCCATTTGCACAGTGGGGCATGGACCTGGTCGGACCCCTACCTAGGGCAACAGGTAATAGACGATGGTTGATTGTCGCTACAGACTATTTCACCAAGTGGGTCGAGGCCGAACCTCTGGCAAACATCAGAGACAAAGATTCAATTAAGTTCGTCTGGAAGAATATTATAACCAGGTTCGGAATACCCAAGACTATCATCTCTGATAATGGGACACAGTTCACCAGTAAACCTTTCACGAAGTATTGTTCAGAACTCGGTATAAGAAACGTGTACAGTTCACCAGCATATCCTCAGAGTAACGGCCAAGCCGAAGCCTCGAACAAAACCGTGTTAGACGGAATCAAGAAAAGGCTGGAAGATGCCAAGGGAAGATGGGTGGAAGAATTACCTAATGTCTTGTGGACTTTCAGAACCACCCCACGGAGGTCAACAGGGGAGACCCCATTCTCATTAGCATATGGATCGGAAGCAGTCATCCCATTAGAAATCGGACTCCCCACTCTCAGAACATCGGAATGGGAACCAACAAGGAATGATATGGCTCAATCCCAGGCTCTAGACTTACTAGAAGAAAGAAGAGAACAAGCAATGATCAGGTTAGCCTCCTACCAGCAGCAACTGAAAAAGGGATACAATAAGAACATTCGACCAAGGTCCTTTCAGCAAGGAGATCTGGTCCTCAGAAAAGTTTTGAGCAACACTAAAAAACCGACCGATGGTAAGCTGGGGCCAAACTGGGAAGGACCGTACAGGGTGCGATTTGTCACAGGAACAGGAGCCTATCACCTAGAAGACTTGAATTCTTTACCCTTGCCTCGGCCATGGAATGTCAGCAATCTTCGGAAGTATTTCCATTAGTTCATATCTTTTTATTTCACGTACAAAAAAAAAAAAAAAAAAAAAAAAAAAAAAAAAAAAAAAAAAAAAAGGGGTAGTTTGGTATGGATGTTTAGCAGAAGTTGTAAACTAATAATGAATAAGAAAAACAAAAGGTGGACGTAGGCCCCATTGGCCGAACCACGGTAAATCTGGTGTCCCTACCACTTCACTATCCTTGTTCATAAACAGTTAAAAGTTAAAAAATTAAAAAAAAGTGACTTGACTTAGGCTTTGGCCAACCGAAAAGGTTTCCAAGCACTGAGGTCCAGGGGGACTGGCAAGTTAAAAAATTAAAAATGACTTGACTTAGGCTTTGGCCAACCGAAAAGGTTCCCAAGCACTGAGGTCCAGGGGGACTGGCAAGTTAAAAACTTAAAAATAACTTGACTTAGGCTTTGGCCAACCGAAGAAGGTTTCCAAGCACTGAGGTCCAGGGGGACTGGCAAGTTAAAAAATTAAAAATGACTTGACTTAGGCTTTGGCCAACCGAAAAGGTTCCCAAGCACTGAGGTCCAGGGGGACTGGCAAGTTAAACTTAAAAATAACTTGACTTAGGCTTTGGCCAACCGAAGAGGTTTCCAAGCACTGAGGTCCAGGGGGACTGGCAAGTTAAAAAAAATTAAAAATGACTTGACTTAGGCTTTGGCCAACCGAAAAGGTTTCCAAGCACTGAGGTCCAGGGGGACTGGCAAGTTAAAAAATTAAAAATGACTTGACTTAGGCTTTGGCCAACCGAAAAGGTTCCCAAGCACTGAGGTCCAGGGGGACTGGCAAGTTAAACTTAAAAATAACTTGACTTAGGCTTTGGCCAACCGAAGAGGTTTCCAAGCACTGAGGCCCAGGGGGACTGGCAAGTTAAAAAATTAAAAATGACTTGACTTAGGCTTTGGCCAACCGAAAAGGTTTCAAAGCACTGAGGTCCAGGGGGACTGGCAAGTTAAAAACTTAAAAATAACTTGACTTAGGCTTTGGCCAACCGAAAAGGTTCCCAAGCACTGAGGTCCAGGAGGACTGGCAAGTTAAAAGTAAAAGTACAAAATAACCCGAATTAAGCTTCGGTCAACCGAAACGGTTCCCAAACAATAGGGTCCAAAGGGACTGGCAAGTTAAAAGCTTAAAATATAAATAGACTTCGGTCAAAACTGAGGGTTCCTAAATGCAAAACCCCAAGAAGACTATTAGGATTAAAGTTGGAACGACCGACCCGGCTTCAACCTCGGTCGAAACCAAGCTTTCCAAATACTGAGCTCCTTAAAGAAAAGAAAGTTGGAAAAACTAACTCGACTTTGGCTTTCCTCAACCTAAGGGATTCCAAGAGCTATAGTCCGAGAAAACTAACAAGTCTAAAATAGAAACCAACTCAAAATTCAGTAAAAGTTAAATAAACACATTCGGCATACAAGGATATAAGTAGAAAACATGCTCAAGCAAAAATGGGATTCACATAAAAGGCGCTCTTGGTTATAAAAACACAAAGGTTAGCTGTATCATTCCCCCCTTCTTACGAAGGAAACAGGGAACACAAAAACAAATTGTATCATTCCCCCCTTCTTATGAAGGAAACAGGGAATACAAACGTAATACATTTCAAAAGTAAAACGTTAAAACTAATCTACTACGTCAATGTTTTCATCAACGTCCGAACCCTCTTCTCCTTCTTGAGATTCAGCAGCAGGGATTTGATCATCAGGCCTATCCTCGGCCGCCTTAGTGTCATCAACCAGCACGGGCTCACTTAAGGCTTCAGGGGACCCAAGAACTGCCGGATCTCCAGCGGCACCCTCACCAGCCACCAACTCTTTTCCCTCCTCTGGCACAAGAACCTCATAAGGTTGACGTGAATACACCAAGTCATATAAGTCAGAGTCGTCATCAACCCCGGCATTATCTAGGGCCTGGTGCCATCCTTGGACGAAATACTTGTTGCACTCGCCTCTGAGTTGATATCTTAGATCCTGGGATGCTTGGTTAACACCTTGGTCATAGTAAGCCTGAGCCCCCTTTTCAGCCCTCACTTCGGCCTCAGCCAGCGCCTCTTTAAGCTGGCTATTCTCAATTCGAACTTGAGAGGCAGACTTTATATTCAGCGTCCAGCTTTCTCTGAAGCTCGGCCACTTGATTCTGCAAATTTAGCAGACCAGCTTCGGCACTCTTTTGGGCACTCTCAGCAGCACGAATTCTTACAGAGGCCGAGCTCTCAAGATCCTTAAGGCGCTTGATCTCGTCGGTAGACAAGTTAAGGCGACGCTCGGTCTCCAAAAGTCTGTTGCCAGCTTCAAATATACCTTGAACGGCCTAAGAAAGAAGCAAAGAAAAGATAAATTGAAAAGGAATGTGTGTCTAAATAAGATGAAGGGCACATGTAACATGCATAATGAAACATTGAAGTGCTAAACTTACCAGGATAGAGTCACGCTTGAGATTCTCCAACATATATTTGGATCTTTTTTCCTGCCAGACCTTCATGTCTTCCGGAAGGAGGAGAGCTTTTCCAACCGCTTCGGCCACTTGCCCTCCTCGAACTCCTCTCCCGCTCTTGAGGACCGAATCTCCCTTATCGACCGATCGATTCTCAAGAAGGAAAGAGCAACTCCACGGTTGTTGCAAGTCATCTTGACCCACACAACCTTGAGGAATTTGACCCGTGGCTTTTTGAAGAGCTCGGTTGTTCTTACTCTTAGCCTTCTTTGGAGACTTGGCCTTTGAAGGTTGGGCTGGAGACGACCCCTCCTGAACGCAGCCTTCATCATCCTGCGCCGCTCCTCTCTTCCTTTTCTTTCCTCATAACACCTTCTCCTTGGGAGAAATCCAGGGGGAAGAGGTAGGGGAGAGGCAGTTGGTGAAGTCCGCGACGTCCCTGAAGCCGACGTCCCAAGCACGTCCGCTATGCTGACGGTTCTTGGTTGGACCGGCATCTCTTCGGTCGGTTTAGGATCGGGGTCAAAAATAGACGGAAACCGAATGATTGGAAGACCGGCTTCCGAAGATTCAATGGAAGGAGTAAAGTTAGGATCGCTGAGAGGTGGTACAAGCCGAGGTACTTGTACTCCTTTTCTAGCCGTTAAGGGGACCGCTTGGATGATATCCTCCTGATCCTTCCCGGGCCGCACGACCGAAACCTCTTCCTGTCTAGAATGTTTTACAATGGGACCTTTCTGGAAGGATTTGTATGAAGGCACGTAGTCCAGTAAGACGGATGCCGCCCGAGGCCGACCACCCGAATCAATAAAACAGGGTTTCTGAAGGAGGTGTTCGACTGTTCTCCTTTCCACAAGTTCTACTTTCTTAGATGTAAAAATCTTATCTGACAAGGAAAAAGAAACATTCGGTCAAGACAAACGAAAATAGATAAAAATACGTTGCATAAAAGACGCGAAACAGTTAGACATAAAACAGTTAAAACCTGGTACACCGGGCCTCAAAGAGCAATTAATCTGGGGGTTTTGCCAGTTCCCCGTGAACACCAAGAAATCTTCATCTCGGCCCTTGCTAGAGTCCGGAAGCCCGGTCACCAGTTTTCTATAAGCGTTACGGGCAAATAGGGTATATTGGTCCCTACCGGTCGCTTGGAGACTATATACATATGTTATATCATGTACAGTGAGGTCTAGGCCCAATTTCTCCATGAGAACGGCCGTCCCCATTACTATCCTAAAAACATTAGGGGCACACTGAATGGGGGCTAGTCTAAAATGAGCTAAAAACTGTAGTAAGAAAGTATGCATGGGTATTCTAACCCCTCCTTCGATTATTGCTACCATGGGAAGCACAAGGTCTTGATTCAGGACAAGTGCAAGATCACCGTAAGGAACGTACCGAATGTGTACGTCCTCGGGAATCCCGTAACGTTTTTTAAACTCTACGATTTTCTCTTCGGTATCTACGAGTTTGGCAAATTTACCCATAACGTAAAAAACAAAATAAAAAGTTTTTTGGACCGAAGAATACTACTAGGACGACGGAAGGAAAATACAAAGAGTAGAAAAAGACTTACTGACGTGAAGACGGCACAGAAGAGTTAAGAAAGATAGACTCAGAGGACTGAAGGGGATGTTTTTTATCTCTAGAAGTGAAAGTAAAGAGTAAAAATGAAGTGGGGTCTTCCCCCTTTTATACAAGAGTGGATGGGCTAAGGAAACCGGGACTTAGCCGGTCATGGGCCGGTAAAAATCAGAGAGCCAGTGAAATAGCTTCTCTCGGCCCCCAAAAAGGCCTTCATAATGATTTGATGGCCTAGGGAACACATAACGGCGTAATAAATGACGCCAGCCGTCATTCATTTAATAGCCGAAAATCGAAAAGACCCCAACGTCAGGTCACCATTAATAAAAGCATTCCTATACACCGAAAAGGTGAAACTCTGCCTTCTCATTAATCACTTCAAAAACTGACCGATCTAGTGATTATCTCTACGGTCTGTGGATTACATTAGTTGAAGCATTCTGATCAGACCGAACGTTTCTACCGAGGACCGTAAGATCGGTATGAGGCATGTATTGATCCATTTATCTCAATTCTAACAAAAAACATCCAAAGTATATATGCCGAGGATAATTCGGAGCAACGAGATAAGCTCGACCCTAGCGATAAACGAACTTGCCTTTACAAAAAAAACAAACAAAACAAAACAACAACAACAAACAAACAAACAAAACAGTCATATATAACTCAATTCAGATCTATGACAAAGTTGTTTTTCTTATATATGTATAGGGGACAATTACATAAACAAACCCCCTTAGTCACCCATGTTTACATTATCTTCTTTATCAGAGACACCTTTCTTAAACCCCTTCGGTCAACGTTCATTTCCCCTCGTTAGTAACGAACTTTCCAAAAGTTCTGTCGTTGGTGTACATGGAAACCTTTATGCTGATCACGACAAACATTCCTACGAATCCAAGACCGAGAACCCCAAATGAATGGGATAATATGTCTGTTTGGTGCGATTTGCTTCAATGGAGAAATGAAATGTATAATGCAGTCATAGATGCATTCAAGGATCATAGGCAGATCCCTCCTTGATCATCCACGTCTACATTATCTTCTTTATCAGAGACACCTTTCTCCATATCTTGAACCTCTTCAGTCTGGGCCCGCTCTTGATGATCAAAAACTTCGGCGTTTTCCATGACCGTAGGACCGTCAAAGGCTTCAAGACCTCCCAAAACCTCAACGTTTGTTTCTTCAAGATTTTCAGGGGTTCCTGAATCATAGGGTCGATAACGTCGGCCCAAGACGTAAAGCTCAGACTCATCATCAACCGCAGCTTGCTCAAGAGCCAGCGCCCACCCCTTCAGGAAATTAATATTACATTCCCTACGCATTTGAAATCTCAAAGACCCTGCAGCATCTGCAAAACCCCGGTCGTAGGTTGCCTGAGCTTCATTCTCAGCATCACTTGACACCTGCCGAGCTTC
>OU015761.1:25409592-25429067 GCA_907173295.1 Fagus sylvatica | reverse complement strand
TGCAGCTATATCAAATTTAGTAAAGCACTATTTTATGTACCAAAAACAAAAAGCATTTAGTAAAGCACTATTTTACTTCTTTGATGGTATTAACAATAGATTTAGTTTTTAGTGTTTGTTTGGCTCTAAAGATATTTTATGCAGTCTACGTGTGACCAATTACTAGTTGTGAGTAGTCCTCTAATCAAGTAGAGGCTTTTTTGTATTGCCTGTTTCTTTTTAATAATACTTACTCGAAAAAGAATCTGATTTCTCTCTTGTTATATTTTTGTTACACTTTTAAAGTTTTGTGGATAATCAGTTATTTCACTGAAAAGTGAAAATATTGGGAAATTGATTAGGGTTTGAATTATTTTCAATTTAATACCTGTAAAGGGAGTTGCAAGGAATTATGTAATTTCTTTTTGAAACAGAGGAAAGAATAGTGCAAGCTTTCATGATTAATAGTTTCATGAAAGCTTTAGGCAGAATTGCCACAAGATTTGTCTGCTTACTCGATCAAGCTCAACAAATTAACTGATAGTTATTGTTGATTTTACTAGTTGCGTATTTTTATTGTAAATGTAGAAATTTTATATCCAAATGCATTACCAATTTTTATTAACTTAAATGCTATCAATTTTAGTAACATAATGGCACATGCTAAAGACGAACTCATAGTTCCTCTTAAATCTTTGACAAGCTAATGTAACCAAACAAGCTAACAAGTTAGACAAATTGATTGATATGCAAGATTGTTTCGGTTTGACGAAGGGAATGAAATCATAAATCCATACCCCAATCAATGTGTTTCTAAGCCCAGGTAGTGGCCCAAACCCAATAAAAATGATACATCTATCTATGACTAAGGATTAAAAAAAAAAAAACCACATACTTCGAATTCACGTGGGGTTCATAGCTCAAAAATCTATAAAGGTGATTGAAAGCTTTTTTTGACTTTTCATTGCAAGCTAGAAACAGACTTACCAAAGAGAGAAAGATAAAGGCATGTTCATACAGACCAAAATACTGTTCTTTACAACCTGCTCTGTCACGATTTACAAACACATAAAGAAAAAAATTTGTGTGAAAATAAGAAGAGGGAGGCGGTCAAAAAAATGAGTGTGTTTGAAAATGAATGAGAATGCATAAGCTACACTTCAAAAGTAAGTGTGTACCCAAGAGATTTCTTCCTACTTTACTGCGTGCAATAGAGTGAAAGTGAATCATAATTGTAAGTGACACTCACACTCCAAAAAGCATTTTCACAATGGACAACCAGTCTTCTTGGCCTCATAAAGAACTAACTCTGCCATTCCCATTTCTCTTTCAGAAATCCATTCAGAAAAATCTCTTATTTTTAATATATTTTTTTTTCCTTTTCCCAATTTCATTACATCTTTCCTTCTTAAAAAGTGATCTCAAGTGCTAAATTGAATCCCATGCAATTATTTGTTGCAAAATACCTGGTTGGAATAGATTCTCGTGTAAAGGATGTCATAAATTGGTGTTTAGATATTAAAGTCAAATGATGTTCGCTTTGTAGAGGATCTATGGGCTTCTGGAGTGGCTAAGACAACAATTGCAAAAACTACTTTTAACACAATTTATTATCGCTTTGATGGAAGCATCTTTCTAGAGAATATTAGAGAAAAATTAAGGACAAATGCTGGCATAAAGTAATCCAACTACAAGAGACACTTTGTTATGAGATTTATGGCTATTTTGGTGTTGACAAGTAGTGCAGCTGCATCAAATTTATGTTCAGTAAGGAGGGCTAGTAGTTGGACTCGAAAAACTATTATATCTTACAATTTTAGAAGGTTGAGAACTTTACATCAAACAGGTGGATAGTAGGTTGTCTGTTGAGTACTTTACACAAAATGAAAGATTTACTGCTTGGGTTTTGTTTCATTGTTTTGGTTGTATTGATGTGTAGATACTAACTCGGATTTTCTATGATGTACCAAAAACAAAAAGCACTTGAAAAGAAGTAAGAAAACAAAAAGCACTAAAAGTCTTCTTACTTCTTTGCAATGAACTAATAATTGAAGACTATGCAATGATCTCTTAGATGCTGTCAATAATGATTAACGAATCAAACATGGTTAGGCACAAGTGTACTACTGTGTTTTGTCTTGAGAATGAAAAATTGGAACTTCACTGTTTGATTCTTCCTCTGGTCTTATTTCCAAAATTGCATCCTCTTCCGCACTACTCTCATTCTTCAAATGAGGTATTAACACAATTTTGATTTTTGATGATTGTGGTGGTCGCTATAAGCCCACATTAACCATATATTTATTTATAGATGCCTTTTGCTTACATCAAATTAATAATATTTAATTTGACTTACTCATGCACACTACAGACTGCACACACACAACTGAATCAATAAGAACAAAATAATGTTATTTACAATCTGCCCTAGCTGTCACGGTATCATCACTGCCACCACTATCTGTTAAACAATACAATCATATTGCTATACACAAAAAGAAGAAAATTTGTGTGAAAAGAATAATAGTGGGGTAGTCAAAAAAAGGAGAAAAAGGAGAAAATAAAATATAAAGAAAAAAGACTAAGAAAGAGAAAAAAAAAAAATTGAGTGGGGCGGTCAAAAAAGAGAAAGGAAATTGTATCCTCCTTTCTTGAAAGTTTGAAAATGAATCAAAATTATGCATGAGCTACACTCCAAAAATGAACCAGAATTTTCACAAAAGTGTGAATGTGAAAATTCATTGGAGACAAAAAATTTTCTTCATAATTATTTACTGCTAATTATAAGCCAATATTTGTTATTCATATGTATTGGTTGAGTTTTCATTGAAAGTGTGTATAAGAGAGAAAAGAAGAAAGAAAATAGAAGAGGCCGTCCAAAAAGAGTGTATGATCAGATAATTAAAGTAGCTTACATGAGAGAGAAAAAGAAGAAAGAAATTATGCCTTCCTTTCCTTAAAGTTTGAAAAGGAATTCAGAATGACAAGAACAAAACGTACAGGAAATTTCTTTATACTTTCCTTAGGGGTGCAACAGTATTTTCAAAACAACTAGTTTTCTCGGCTTACGCGTTTGTGCCACCAATGAAAAGTAAATCAGAATTTTCAATATCATAGTCTTCTTGGTGTTACAGGAACTAACAATCTAAAATTCAATTCCTTGACTCTGTCATTCCCATTCTCTCTCAAAAATTCATTCAGAAAAATCTCACTTTAACTCATACAATTCCAATTTCATCACATCTTTCTTTCCCATATTCCTTTTAGATCTTCTCACTTGTCAATCCAAATCATGACCAACAAAGGAGAATCCTCTTTCTCTTTCACAGATATGATGTGTTCTTGAGTTTCAGAGGTGAGATAGACTTGAAGACTTCAACCTTACCAATATTAATTAAAAATATGATATAAAAACAAACAATCTAATAAAAAAAACTATGATTTAAAATCATACCATAGTATTAGTGTACTGGAGCTGCTACTTCTTAGCAGGTTCTGCATATTTGCATTAAATAATTAGTTTAATTAGTCATAACCATATAACATATTGGCATTAAAAATTGGAGAGATAGACTCCAATATTTCAACCTCACCAATATTAATTAAAAATACATACATTTTCTTAGCAGGTTCTGGAATAGTGTATTTGCATTAAACAAGGTAAATAATTAGTTTGATTAGTCATATGAAAGTACAAAATTAGCCCTAAAAGATTCTGCTCTTGAAAATCTAAAGCACATAGAAAATTGGATAAAAACGTCATTATGATCCGCTCAGCATATCGTAAAAAATGAGCTTCCAAATGGAAAGACTAGCTAGATCGAATGAGGATCAAATAGCTGGCATGCAGATACAGAAACAAAATTTAACCTTGAACCAGCTTCGGTACAACATATAAGCTATTAAAAATAAAAATAAAACAGTTAAGCTCAGAGAAATTTTTGTGAAACAACAGCAGAAAGTAAATGACATTAAATCGGGGAGAGAGACTCCAAGCTTTCAACTATTACCATATTATCCACTACAAATAATAATAACTAAATAGCTTCATGAACATTATCAAATATAAAATAAAAAATAGATTCATGGCCCAAATACATAAGCTATAATTGATTGGTTAATTTAACATTTAATTCTAGATCGAGATGGACATAGATTACAATGGAAATGGATTAATGAGACCCATCCAACACGTTTTCAATTTGAGGCCCACAACATGCTCTTAATTGGTCTTGCAAGTCATTTAGAAGCAGATTATTTTGTACATTTCTTCGATCCAAATTTCAAAAAGTAAGCGCGTACCCGACAAAGAAATTTCTTCCTACTTTCCTCTGGGTCTAAAAAGTGTCAGAATGTTTGAAAATGAGTACCCAAGAAGTTTCTTCCTACTTTCCTCCAGGCATCAGCTAAGCTTCCCTGTTTGGACTACCAGTCCAAGCCTTGAGAGTTGAGATTATCAGATCTTGGCCTCACAAGAACTAACCTTCATTTCCTTGACTCTACCATTCCCATTTTCTCTCAAAAATCCCTTTCCTTCGCTTAACGTCTTACGATTCCAAATTCATCACATCTTTCTTTCTCCTCTACCTTTTAGATCTTCTCAACCCTCTATATATCCAAATCACAATGGCTTTCTTGACCAGCAAAGGAGCCTCCTCTTCCTCTTTCACCCATCGATGCAGATATGATGTGTTCTTGAGTTTCAGAGGTGAAGATACCCGCAATGGCTTTACGAGTCATTTGAATGGCATTCTGCGTCATAATGGTATTAACACTTTCATTGATGATGAGCTTCGAAGGGGAGAAGAAATTTCTACAGAACTTCTCGAAGCCATTGAAAGTTCAAGAATTTCGATAATTGTATTCTCTAAAAACTATGCATCTTCCACTTGGTGTTTAGATGAACTTGTCAAGATTCTTGAGTGTAAGAGTCATGGACAAATTGTCCTACCAGTTTTTTATAAGGTCGATCCATCAGAAGTACGCAGCCAAAAGGGAAAGTTTGGAGAAGCGCTAGCAAAACATGAAGAAAAATTCAAGGATAACATGAAGAAGGTGCAAAGATGGAGGGCAGCTCTAAATGAAGCGGGCAATTTATCTGGTTGGCATTACCAAAATGAGTATGTATATAATCATCACTTTGTTGTCACCAATAAATTTAACTGTTAAACAACTCCTCCCAAAAGAAGCCAGCTTGTTTTCTTGCCAAAGCAGATTTTCAATTAGTATTAGAAGTGGATATTCAATAAGTTTGTTTCCTTACCTAGGCAGATTTTCCTTGCGTCTTTATGCTTTAGCCTAAAGTTGATTTCCTAGCTGAACAACATACGAATAGTTCTTAGATCAATGAATACATGCCATTTACTTTTATTAACAATATTTCAATTAATTCATGTTCATGTTTCTATTTTCTAACATGTTTTTAATGCTTTGCAGCCGCCCTCAATTTAAATTTATCCAAGAAATTTTTGCGGAGATCTCAAGTGCTAAATTAAATTGTAAGCAAGTATTTGTTGTTAAGTACCCAATTGGAATAGACTCTCGTGTAGAGGAAATAAATAGGCATTTAGATATTGAGTCCAACGATGTTCGCATGTTAGTGATCCATGGCCTCCCTGGAATAGGTAAGACAACAATTGCAAAAGCTATTTATAACTTAATTGCTTATCGGTTTGAAGGAAGCAGTTTTCTAGAGAATGTTAGAGAAAACTCAAGAACAAATGATGGCTTATTTCAACTACAAGAGACACTTTATTTTGATATCCTAGGGGGTAGAAATTTGAAGGGGCACGGTGTATTTAAACGAATTGATGTGATAATGGAAATGCTTGGCCACAAAAGGATTCTTTTAATTCTTGATGACGTGGACAAACTAGTCCAGGTAGAAAATTTGCTTGGAGGATGCTTTCAGTTTGCTTCTGGAAGTAGAATCATTATAACAACAAGAGAGGAAAAGGTTCTAGCAACTCTTCGAGAAGATTGTCATTTAACCTACCACAAGTACATGGTTAAGGAATTAGATGAACATGAATCTCGTGAACTCTTTTGTCAACATGCATTCAAAAGAGACAAGCCTAAGGAAGATTATTCAGATCTCGTAGACCAATTTATACATTATGCGAAAGGCCTTCCATTAGCTCTAAAGATAATAGCTACTGATTTGTATGAGAGAAATATACGTTGTTGGAAAAGTGCATTAGATAAGTATAACAGAATTCCTAATCCAAATATTCAAGAAGTACTCAAAATAAGCTATGATGGATTGGACCAAACGCAACGAGATATTTTCTTGGATATTGCATGTTTCCTCAAAGGATTCCACAAGGATGTTGTTGTAGATATACTACAAAGTTGCAATTTTTGTGACCCATATTATGATCTTGAAAAACTGATCGATAAGTGTCTCATAGTTGTTACTGAACATGACAATATATCGATGCATGACTTGATGCAACAAATGGGTATGGAAATTGTTCGACAAGAATCAGAAGTGCCCAAGAAACATAGAAGACTATTATGTTATGAGGATGCTCCCGAAGTACTAGCTGGAGATATGGTATTAGTATTTTTTTTATTTACTTTTTCCCTTTTTTTTAATGCACATGTAGTTTTTCTCTCTCTCTCTCTCTCTCTCTCTCTCTCCTTTTTTTTTTTAATTTTTTTTAATGCTGAAGAAAATACAATTTTATCAATATGACTTTCATTTAAAATTTAATAATAGTGAATATTTTTGTGTAATGTGATTCACGTAATTTTTTTTTCCAATTAGGGGTCAGATGAAATTCGAGGCATAACATTGTGCTTTCCACAACCAAGAAACATGCAATTGGATCTTGAAAAGATGAAAAGTCTCAAATTTCTTAAAGTTCATAATGTAATTTGTAAAGATCTTAAATATCTTCCCAATGGATTAAGGTTATTTGATTGGAGAGAATTTCCTTTATCTTCTTTGCCGTCCAATTTTGTTCTTCAAAATCTCGTTGCACTCAACATGCCAGGAAGCCAGATTCAATTGGACGGCCATTTCGAGGTATAATCATTAGCATTTATAAATTATTATTATTTTGATGAAGGAAATAAATTTCGTAATTTTTTTTTTTTACAGAGGTGTCGATTTGAAACATTGAAATATATGGATTTCCCATCTTGTAAAAACATTAGGAAAGTACCTGACTTACTAATGATTGCCCCAAACATAAAGAAGTTGGATCTTTATAATTGTGAAAATTTAGTTGAGGTTCATGACTCCGTTGGACTTCTTAATAAGCTTGAATACTGGAGTCTCTCCAATTGCAAAAATCTTAAAATTCTTCCACAAAGCCTCCAATTGAAATCTCTTAAAAAGTTTTATCTCTATGGCTGTGAAAGTCTTGAGAAGTTCCCCGATATCCAGCAAGGAACGGAAAGATCAGCACTGCCTTCATCAGAACTACAAGGATCTCTCAAGTTAACCATATGTTGTAAAAACCTCAAAGAGCTTCCAAGCAGCATCTCTAATTTACAAAATCTGAGGTTCCGTTCGGTTGCTTCCCCATTAGAAATTATGAAATACTACCCTTTCTAGGATATTTCCTCAATTAAAGCTACATCTTTTAAGTGGTTTGTCTATATAAATGAAAGCTCATTGGAAGGCGTAATTCTCGATCGGAATGAATATTAAGCTTCTATGTGAAAGGTTAGCATGAAACAGGGTCCATTTTCCATGCATCTGCATAAGGAAATTTTTGAAAGATTACAGGTGTCATTGGATGAAAGATTAAAAATGTTCTTATGTAGAGTGGCTACAGAGAAGCTGTTCAGATGCTCCAAAAGCCAAGATTTTTGAAAGATTACCCATTGCCCTCTTTGTGAAATAGCAGAAGATTCGGCTTTACATCTATTTCGATTCTGTCCCTATGCCAAAGGAGTGTGGTATTGTGGTAAATGGGGTCTTCGAGTCGAAATGATCCAAGCTCAATCTGTAATGCAATTCATTGAATGTATAGTTGACCCCCCAAGTGAGTTACTAGCAGAAAGAGTCACCAAAGATGAATTCACGCTGTATGCAGCAGTGGCGATGAAAATCCTTTGGGAGGCACGAGAGGAAGCTCTGTTTTCAAACACTAAAGCCAGCATAAACCAACTAGTCAATCTTCTTAACAAACAGTATGACTCTTACAATAGTTCACTTGGGATTTCAACGAAAACTGAAGAGCAAAGTGGGGAAAGTGCTTGGACCAGGTCACCTGATCAATGGATAAAGCTTAATTTTGATGCATCATGTGATCAAAATAATGTAGGCTTGGCTATGGTTCTCAGAGATCAAGAGGGGAATGGGAGAGTAATCAGACGTGGCATAAGCCTCTGCAGTAAGATGGGAAATAACCTTAGCAAAGGGAAGAGCTTTGGAGGGTGACACAACAAACGTCTCAACTTCATTGTACATCCAGATAGCAAGCCTGGCTGGGAGTGGAAGAGCATAATGAAAGGATATTTCAGCTTTGGCTTCTTCCACATTGAGGTATCGGGTTAGATAATAATGTAGCCCACAGCCTCATAAGATGGGCGCTGAGGTCGAATCACTCTAATCTGATTTTGCCTCTAAACTTTCTCTCTTGATTGAACTTCAAATAAATATGCCAAGGTACTATTATTAGATTGAAACTGTTATGTATTATGTTTTTTTATGTTAAGGTATGTCTCCTTTAGTTTTATTTTTTTGTTTGCAGCTTTGAGTGCTTTTGTCAATTACTTCTCTCTCTAAATTAACTAGCTCATTCAAATGATTGGATACCAATCCTATTTTTACACTGCGCCTGATGGGTTATACTCAAGAATTAATTGTAGCTTGTAGGCTTCTAGCTGAATTTTTATTATTGGATAATTTGAGCCTAAGTTGTATGGTTAAAAGAGAATGTAACGGCGTTTTGATTTTCATTTTGTACAATTTGAATATATTTGCATCTCAGACTTCCCTTATGTTTTCTGCATTATCTCAGATGCTAGTTCTGGTGTTTTCTACCTTTTCCTTTACTTGTAAGATTTTATTTTTTTATTTGTTTTGAAAATCGATATTGGTGGCTTTCCTTGAAAACCAATACTTCCACAAACTCAAAATCAACTTTTTAGGAAAAGTTCTTTTTGAAGCAGTACCTTTTATTCAAAAAAAAAGGATCAGAATAGATTAGACATTTGCATGGTGTTCTCTAAATCATTAATTATTATTTTTACATATTGACTGTTTTTTTATTATGTTTTATAATTTCAAGGTATGTCTCCTTCATTAGTTCTATTGTTTCGTTTGCATTTTTTAGTGCTTTTGTCATTTCTCTCTCTCTAAATTTACTGGCTCATTCATACGATTGGGTACCAATCCGAAAGTAATGTTGTTAAAATTGTTTTTGAAAAAAGTGTGAAGTTGTAAAGGTCAATGGACAAGTAAAGTATGGGCAGCTAATAAACTAAACAATTCTTTTTGCTTTTCTTAGATCATTGAATGTGTTCGACATAATATGTAGGTCTTTTTATTTTCCAACATATCTTTTATTCGGAAAAAAAAAAAAAGAGAGGGTCATAATAGATTAGACATTTGCATGGTGTTCTCTAACTCATTAATTTGATTCTATAGCATCTTGATCTTCTCCCTTTTCTCCTTTTTATGGGCATGCATCCTTGCTATGTTACCCCTTAACTGGAATCTCCATTGGCAGGGGTTTCAAAATTAAAGTCTTCTAGTGTTTACAGCAAGGGTATCAATAACCTGTGTAATGTCATATCAACCTTATTGCCAACTCTAATATGACATACATGGTGTTCTCTAACAAAATGATTCATATTCCATCTCTTCCCCAATTCATGTAGCTCTTGTCTACACCGATATCTACAATTTTTTCTTTTAGTATGAAGCTTTAGATGAAGAATGATTTTTGGAGATGTTTTACCATGTGTTAGTTTTGATAGGTTATAACCCTATAAAAATAAAAATAAAAATATAATAAATTGCAGAGGTTTTTATTGAAAAAGTTAATCTTGCAAGTCAAATGTGATTTATTTAGAATATAAGAGAAAGGAAGAGTTGTAGCCATTGAATCCTGCTGTGAGCTTCCAAGGCTGAACTTGGCAACCATTCTCTAGCACTTGCTATATTGCATTTAACCAATCATTATACAACAGGTCTTGAGGCCTTTATGTGTCCCCTACGTATGCTCGGTTATAGTAGGAGCCACGAACTGCAAGAGGGCCATATGCTCGGTTATAGTCCCCATTTGTGTAGTCAGCATATCTATGTTAAAGGACAAAATTTGAGATGTGGGTTTTTATCATGTTGAATTAGTTTAAGGAATATTGGGAATGATTTGAGAAAGACCCAAGTTGAATATGTGAGTACAAAATTTTCTGAAATATGAAAAAAATTCTGGAGTTTAAAAATGAGACAAAGGTTGTAAATTTTGAAAATGAATATAGATTGAAGACATCTCTCTTTTCAAGTGCTCATCTCTACCCCAGTATGGGTGGGGAAAACATGTTATCTGAACAAGTCATTTTACTACTAACTTAGGTGGTCATTTTTTAGGTTGTTAGAAGCTTGATTGCATTGAGAAACCTACCTTCTTTTAACATATTTAAAGAAAGTGTTTTCGGGGTATGACCATAGGTAATTTGATCTCTCTTTCAATCTTTCTCTCCCCCTCTTATCATGAGTCAATAACATTTCTTATATGATTTTTTCTTTTTCCTGGTCATGTAATATTCTGTTGGCCAAGATGGTTTACTTGTTTGACTTTTATTATCAACCTCTGGCCTTTCCACTTTAGCATCTAGTATGGGAATTCAACTGCTTTACTAAAAACATTCCAGCTTTGATTCAATAATAGAAGTATATGGTGTCTGATATGGCCAGAATGGCAGGATGTTTTGCAGAGAGTTCATTGACCTTGGAGACAATGATGCAGTAGTTGAATATAAGCAGTTGGGTAAAGTGGGGAAAGACTTGTAGGTCAACTTAATCCTCATCCACCTTTAACCCTATTGCACCTGGAAGTGTCATGTTGGAAACTTGAGGTACCCCTTCTTTCTAAACTTGCCTTCAAGAGGAAAGTTGTTGGTCTTCTCAATGGGAGGAGTCCTGTAACCAGAACAAAATTTGAGGTACCCCTTCTTTCTAAACTATTCAATGATAGTGGGAGCTGCTTTAATGCATGATCATGTGATGTAGCTTATCTTGCTTACTGGAAGCAGAACAAAATTTGAAGTTGAAATGGACTAAATGCCCACATCATGCTCATCATGCAATTCTTTTGTGATCAGCTTGTTGTGAGGAGTCCTGTAATCAAGGAGAGGATTTCTTGTAATGTAGGGGTATGCCCCCTTGATCTTGTAATCTGGGTTTTATCTTCTCTTCTTCGCTTCTTCTCTTCTTTTCAATGATTAGATGTGATTATTGAAATAAATAAAAAATGGTGGGGATGTAGTTGGATATAGGAGTTTCCTTACTATGTAGGGTGGAGACATAGTTGGATTTATATCAGATAATCAGCTTCTTCTTTCTAAATTCTTTATGGTTTAAATCTACAGGGCAGGAGCAGTCTAGCTTTGGCAATGTTAAGATTGGCAGGTTCCTATCCTGGTTGAAGGATGTGGCATATGAAAATCTAGGTGGCAGGGCACTTGTTTTTATTTATAAAACTAGAGATTGGTGCAAGGCTATAGTTGGCTTACTACTGCTATTGGTCTTGCTATTAAGGAGGCCATTTTTAATCTGGTGCAAATAGGAGTTCTGGCAATTTTGGTGTTGACAAGTAGTGCAGCTTTATCAAATTTATGCTCAGGAAGGAGGGCTAGTGGTTTGACTCAAAGAACTATTATATCATACGTTAGAATTTAGAAGCATCAGTAGCAGGTTCAGAACTATTTGCATCGAACAATTTGGATGACTCAACCCATGCGAACATGATATTCTTTAATTGGTGAGAACCCTCAAGTTTTTTTTTTTTTAAATAAAATAATAATAGAAGACTCTGCAATGATCTCTTAGATACTGTCAATAATGAATCAAACATGGTTGGGCACAAGTGCAACACAGTGTTTGGTATTAAGATTGAATATTTGGAACTCATCAGTAATTCACTATTTCATTCTTCCTCTGGTCTTATTTCCAAAATTGCATCCTCTGCCACATTGCCCCCTCTCTTCAAATGAGGCATTGACAAAATTTTGACAATTGTGGTGGTGGCTAGAAGTCCTCAGTTACCCATAGATTTATTTATACATGACTTCTACTTAAGTGTAATAGTATTTGATATGATTTGCAATCTCAAATTATAATATTGATCAGTGAGAGGTGTGTGAAGCTAGTTATGAGTGTTGTAGTAGCTGTTGGCTGGATTATTTGGTTTGCTGCATTCTCTGTTTAATTGTTGGCTGGTCAGTTATTTATTTTTTCTGTATCATGGGTTATCTGGAAGGAGAGGAATCATCACATTGTCCTCTAAATTCATTGTAGAGTGAATTTTTTCTTCTTATTTTACTCTTATTATTTTCCAATATTTATAATTGATATCTACTAGTTGAGTTTTTATTGTAAATGTAGAAATTATATATGCAATGATATTACTAAAACTCGTGTGCCAATAATCCTGTCCTTTTCTCTCACTATACATCCTACTTCAGCCCCCTTTGAAGAAACGTAGGCTTTCTAGTTTGGAGAATGAGGATAAGCTTGTGACTGAAAATAAAGACATGGATGTTCCCATTGTAGAGGAGGAGAACAATGACAAGGAGGTTGAGGAGAAAATGAGCAGTCCCATTGTGGAGGAAGGAGGAAGAAAAAGATGATGGTGCTGCTATGGACGCCTGCAAGGAGCCGGATCAAGCGGGAAGGGAGGTTGAGGCAGAGAATGAAACTACAGATGATGGTGCATTGAATGAAGATTGGGGGAAGAAGGATGAGGAGAGGGAGGTTGAGGCTGAGAATGAAGCCAGCCCTATTTGTGAAAAGAATGGTGAAAATAGAGATGATGGTGGAGTAAAGGAAAGGTGCAAGGAGAAGGAAGAGGAAAAGGTGGTTGAAAGCAGCTCTATTTGTGAAAAAGAATGATGAAACTAGAGGTGACGGTGCCACAAAGGAAGCGTGCAGGGAAAATAAAGTAGATGTTTCAACTAAGCCTGTTGAGGAGGGTCAGGAGAAGAAGAGAAGGAGGAGGTGGAGGAGGGTGATAAAATAAATGATGAATTCATTGTTGGCAGGGAGGAGCAGGCACAAAAGACTGTAGGTTCTTCAAATAAACTCTTTGAGGAGGAGAGAAAGAAAGAGGAAGAAGAAGAGGAAGAGGAGGGGAAGGGGGACACTCTTTAAAAAAAAGGGAGGGGAAGGGGGATAAAGCTTATGTTCATGATGGTGATGGTGCTCAAGAGGAAATGCATGCAGAAAATAAAATAGTTCAGCTGAGCACCATCAAGGAAAATGTTATGCAAAAGAGTTCAGCTGTAGTTTCAGATGATAAAGTACCGGATGAGATGGTAAGGCATGAGAGGCTCAAAGATATGTTTGAGAAGATCATCTACCAGCCAAAGGAGTCAGATTTAGTTGAAAGTTTAGTTCTATGCTTCTTCCATGAAAAGAATTGGCAAACCCGGTGACTTAAGGTGCTCTTCATGTAAGGTATGTATGATGATGCTGCTACTTGTCAAATCATTTTTTTTTTTTGCCCTTTGATTTCTGAATTTATGAGTTTCTAAGATGGTTAGGAATCTAGTTCTGTGAATGGTAAATATGGTTAGTACATAGAACATCAACACTCATGGTTATTGCACAAGGTTCTTAATGCTGAGCAGCAATTGAGTTCCACTTGAAAGGTGTCTTAAAATTTTAACTGTTTCAAAGATTGAAGCAGAGTTTAAGGACTTGTTAACGTTTGAAGGTACTTACAACCAGGGTTACTGGTATGAAATGGTCTTATATCTGTGCCTATGTATGGGATTTCCAGTCACCTTTTTGTATGTATTTGTAGATGAGCCTGGGATTCCACAAACCAGATAACTGACTACCTAATTAGCTTGGAAGTGCCTAACAATATTTAGAATTGTTATTTCTATTTTGGCTTCTTAAACTGAAAAGCTATGATTGTAAATCATAGGTCATTTGTAAGGTGTGTCTGAAATTGTTATTGCTTTTTATACAGGCAGACCTCTTGGGAACCCAGCCTACTTGTCCTTGGAACAGAAATCCAGCAGGAAATATGAATAATATTTTCAAGATTTGTTCTATTCTTTCATTTGCAAATGTTTTACTATTGAACGGTCTTACCAGGCTGGGCCTTTTTAATGTTTGAAACATTCTAATTTGATTGTATCATAAGCTCTGCTGTTATCAACAGTTATCATTTTTAAGTAGGCAATGACATGTTCTAATTTGATTCAAGGATCAGTTTTGATATAATTTTTCTTCTTACATTTTGTACTTTGTTATCTCAATATTCAATAACTATCATCTGTGTGTTTTATTGCTTTGCCCCAGTATCAAGATGTTCATGTTGGGAATTACATTATATAGCTATGTGTATGGCCATAATATATAAAAAGCTAAAAAGAAAAAGGAAACACAAGAATGCATATTACAATTTCAATTTTCCACATTCCTGTATATATGTACCAAAAGGACATGGATCATATACATTTTTGATATCAATCGACTGGACAAATCCAGATTCTAAACATCTATCTCATATTTTACAAGTTTCAGTGTATAATCTAGCATGAAAAATTAAGAGCAATTACGAAGTTTATATACAGAAGACTTAAAACAATCCCTATAACAAAGCATCAAAATAATAGAAAGATTGCCTCAGGTTTCAACGTAAATGAAGCGTTATAGGATTATGGAGAGCAAATTCACAAGAAGCTCTCTTCAGGTTGTTGCACCGTCCATGAAGTGTCAAGCTTGATGAGTTGATTGGCTTGTTAAAGTCCAACGGTATCTGTATAGCCGTTTCCAGTATCTGTCTTGGGTAAGCCTGGGTTTCTTTCATATATGGTTCAAATAATGGTACTGTGAGGAGACAACAATGTTAAAGGGCCTGATGAAAGATTTGGTGGAATGGGTTCTTCTCTGTTTGAAGATGAGTTCTGTCACTGTGTAAGGGAACTGGAGGTGCTAGATCATCCTTATGTTGGACTAATAAAAGAGAGGGGGCTCAGTTCTTGGCAAGGAAGCTTGACAGGATTCTAGGTCCTCCATTTTGGTTTTACTGGTTTCCTCAATTTGGAGAGTTTCTTCCCCCAGGAGTGTCTGATCATGCAGCATGCTTTGTGTACTCTCAAGCAAATGTAAACAGTGATCCAAAACAATTTAAATTTATTAACTTTTGGACTGATCACCCCAAGTTAATGCAACTTGTTAATACAGTATGGTCTCAAGAGATTGATGGGTTTCCCATGTTCAGTCTGTATCAAAAACTCAAATCCTTGAAGGCTGAGTTAAAGAAATTTAACAAAGATCGGTTTGGAGGTTTATCAGTTAGACTGCAAAAGGCTAGAGATGATCTTGAAAGAAGAATCCTGTTATGCCCAGGTCACTCAATATTGCTGCAATTGGAGAAAGAGAAAAACCATTGCTTTATGTCTTTTGAGTTATGCTGAGGAAAGTTTCATGAAGCAAAAATCCATAATTGGCTCAACTTGGGAGATCAGAACACTGTCTTATTCCATAGGTCTGTTAAAGTCAGATCAGATGTTTGTTTGATGACCAAGGAAGCAAATTTGAGGATCCTATTCAGTTGAAGGAAATGGCAATTGGGTTTTATCAGAACACTGCCTTAGAGTGAAGGATGATGTCTTAAAAGCTGTATTCATTTTTCACATCAAGTAAACTGTTGAGTGAATGAACTTACACTTATTACTCTTGTCCCAAAAGCCTATCCTTCAAAGATGGGTGAATTTAGACATATCATGTTGTAACATTGTATATAAGTACATCACCAAAATCCTAGACAATCGATTAAAGTTTTGCCTTGCTGAAGTGATTGGTCCTACTAAATCAGCTTTTATCCCGGGAAGAAGCATAGCTGAAAACATACTATTGGCAGAGGAAATGATGAGGGGTGGCTTGTTGTTCTATTAAAATTAATCTAATGAAGGCCTATGACTTGGTTGACCTTTAATATTCCAACAATGGAAGATTCATAATCAGTTGTTTAGCAGCGTCTGGTATTCCTAACAAGTTATACCAAGCAGAATAATAGCCTAGCCAACCAAGAATCTTAATTTGCTTTCACACCATTTATACCAATAATGGTTCATCACATCTTCAAGAACCAAATTCTGTCCAGTAAGATGTACGCCTCTAAGTCCCATGCCATAAACTATGATTTTTCTATAATAGCATCATTTTGCCAAAACATTCCATGATGTGTAGAACATCTTCATATATAGTTGCATAACTTCATGTTACAGACCTTACAGACCAAATGACAATTCACACTCACTAACATTGCAATCAATCCAAATTCAATAATTCAAATATGAGTTAGTATTTATATTTCCAATTGTATTAGATATAAGTAAAAATTTCACCTATGTATTAGTGTGTTTAACTTCAGTTGTATATGGGCTTCGTTTAACTCAATTGGTAAATTCTTTTATCGTCAGATAAGTAATATGAATTTGAATTTTGTTTATGCCAGAAAGAAACTCATTGATGCCTTGACTTGATAGTAAAGACTAAAAAATAATCATCATGGAAACCTTAAATTTCAAATCCCATTCTATCTATAATAACAAAAGATTTCAGTATTTTTGGACAGTCTAACAAAAACAGTATAAACAATGTATGTGTAGAAATACATATAGTGGAGAATATTGTGTTTCGAAGGCATCTATGTGAGGTTAATTATTAGCCTATAAGCTCTCTTTTTTTTTTTTTCTTTTTTATGCCTACCAGTTGGAGCTAAAGTTTCTGTCCAATTAACAATTACCAAAAAATGAAATTGAAAATGAAAAATAAATAAATAAACAGCAAGAGGGTTTGGGAGGATGATTTAAATCCTAGTTCTTCCCGTAAAGGTAAGTAAACAATACCTTGGCCAAGATACTGGATAATTACCCACCTCTTGGAGATTGACATTTAAGGAATATATTGGGAGGTCAAGGCATTGAGGTTAGCCACATTCAAATTCCCCTTTCATTGTCTAAAGTTTAAATTTTATATTCTGCCTTGTGAATGAAAAATATAAATTTGCTTAAATGGACCGTGCTGACTCATAACAGCCTTCATTTGAAACAGTTAAAATGTTACAAACCTTTTTATTTTTTTTCTTCCATAAATTGGTTTTGGAAACTAGTTTGTATGTTCAGGACTTCAATGAGCATGGATTTAATCCTGAATGGGTACGTAATTTTTTTTTTAACTATCAAAACAAAGTAAGATAGATAATTAATCACCATCATAAGCCAACTATTCTTCTAAGAGAGAGCTTTAGCATGTATATAGTTAATTTGATGAACAATATGATGTCTGAATTCTGTTTGGTTTGTGCTTTGCTGGCTGCTTCTTGTTTGAGATGTGATGTTTAGCCTGGGAGTGCCAGTACAAGATGCTTGGTATGGTTTGGGCCTTTATTCCAAATATCCCAAATTGAAATAATTCAAACTTAAAATTAAAGTGTGTTACTTTTCTTTTTCTTGTTTTCGAATCATGTGGCTACTTTTAGACATTGATCCTGTATGAAAATAGGCTATAAAATGATGTTACTCATTTTTTATTCATAGAATGCTAGAAAAGAAAGAAAGAAAAGGTTCTGCAGTATAGGAAGTGTCAATAAACTCTTAGTCTGGGCCTTTCTTTATATCAAAATTTTGGCTTCACAATTTTACTAGTTTTCTTTTTCTTGACCCTAAAAAAAAAGGGCTATAAGAGCATTGTTGATCATCTATACTTCTTGAAGTTTTCCAAGAAAAAAAAGTCCATAAAAGTATTGAACAATACACCTTATGAATAAAGAACTGAACATTTTATTCTGGTATTCTGTTTTGTAATTAAGTATGCTTAAGAAATATTCATGACTGCTAGCAGGATATGCAATGCTCATAATAACCAAATTAATTGGCAAAGACAAAGCTTCAATACAATACAAGCCTTCCATTGCCCTTACTCCAGCATCTCAGTATTGGCAAAGGTATGTTTCTAATTATTACTTTATTTATGTTACCTTTCTCTGGTTTTTTTTCAATTAAGCCAATCAAAACTTATGGAAGGTCAAAGATATTGATGATGTTGGGATTCTTAACCTTTTTGAATGTTGAAGATAAAACCTCCTCCAATTTACAGTTGATGACACAATCACTAGATATAAGCCTTGTCAATGGGGTTTGTCGACATGACATTGGCAAAACATAACTTGGGATGGGCGTATAAGTCATGAGATTTTTGGTCACAGTGGCTTTGCCAGATATAGCTTAGTGACGGCTATGGCACCCCAAGGTTTTGAAGGTCACTTTATCTATGGGGTGTTTGGTAAATCACAGAACTGGTTGAGTTCTGATATAAGTTGAAACAATAAACTATGTAGTTCAATATTGAACCAGTTTCATTTTATATCTAGTTTATCTAGACTCAAGTTAAAAGCAATTTTTGGTGAAAATTTGTGAATGTGCATCGAAAGAACTGAATTTAAAACTAGTTCTTGCCTAAGTGAATTTTGGCCCCTTGGAGATAGGGATGGGGAGTTTCTAAATAGTGATCTCTACTTCATGAGGTGTGGTCCCTAGCCAATGATGCTACCCCTTGGGGTTAATGAAAATTTTCAATTGTATAGATATATATTTGAAAAATTAACATTAGATATTAAATAATTTGTTCTTGCTTAGCTGGCTTAGTTTGGCCAATTTCTATAAACAGTTTAGATCCATGCTTAACAAAATTCTGTGGGAATATTCCACAAATGTTGCTGATATCTCTGTGGTTGGTCCTCAACAGTAACTTCTGGCTCCAGCCATAGTTGGAAGGATGCTAAGTAGCAGTGGAATACAAAGAAATCTATTATGAGCGTCTCTCTCAACTGGTCTTGGTTGGCCTTCATCAGATTGTATTGGACATTGGCTATGAGATGAAACTGGACAACTTTTAAATGTTCTGTTAATGTTGGCAAAGTACACACATCTTCTACACCTTAATACATATGTAAGTTTTTCATCTAATAACTGTATCTGAACTCTCCTTTGCCACTTTAGAGCCTTGAATTCATATAACTCAAATTTTTTCATAGCAGGTGCATCATTGGTCATGGCCTTTGATGGCGTTTCTGGTTCAAGCATGTACCGTTAAAGTCCTGTCCAAATTGTAGGATATTGTCATCATACAGGAATTAATGTTTTCCATCTGCTCTTCAGGCAAGCAATTTCTGAATTTACAATGTCCATTTTGGCTTCACTATCTAAATTAGTATTAGACATGAGGTTTGAGAACCATGCACTAAATAGCTACAGCTTTAGAGTGATTGTCTCTAGTGATCTTGATGTCAACT
>OU015761.1:25325954-25409492 GCA_907173295.1 Fagus sylvatica | reverse complement strand
GGAGAGATCACATGAGTTACATTATTACACAACATCTTGCTGTCGCTAAGGCAAAATTAAGCACTTCCCCACGTTGATGAGGTGGCCTGGTCCAAGCACTTCCCTTGTTTTGCTCTTCTAGTTACCCATGTAATTCCATGTGGCCACAAGTAAGAATCATACTGTTTGTTGAGACGATGGGCTAGCTGGCTTATGTTGGCTTTAGTGTTTGAAACCAGAGCTTCCACTCGTGCCTCCCAAAGGATTTTCATCGCCACTGCTGCATAAAGTGTGAATTCATCTTTGGTGACTCTTTCTGCTAGTAACTCACTTGGGGGGTCAATTATATGTTCAATGAATTTCATTACAGATTGAGCTTGGATCATTTCGACTCGAAGACCCCATTTACCACAATACCACACTCCTTTGGCATAAGGACAGAATTGAAATAGATGTAAAGCCGAATCTTCTGCTATTTCACAAAGAGGGCAATGGGCATCTTGGCTTTTGGAGCATCTGAACAGCTTCTCTGTAGCCACTCTACATAAGAAACATTTTTAATCTTTCATCAAAGGACACTTGTAATCTTTCAAAAATCCTTATGCAGGCCACCTGATCTGCTGCAGAATTCTGAGGAGAACAGATGCATGGAACATGGACCCCACACCTTTCTATGGTAATTTTTCCTTTTTTAGGATCATAATGATGAAATTTCACATAGAAGCTTAACATCATTCCAATCATCTTGAATTATGCCTTCCAATGAGCTTTCCATAAGATTTAAATAGCAAAACCACATAAAAGATGATGGCTCTAAAAAATATTTAGTCGACGTGAGCCTTGCTTTACAACCATTGGTGAAAATGTAGATAGAACATTCAACCACTGGTAAAAATGGGTAAGAAACCTGCGATTCAATTTTTACAGCAACACAACAAGCAAAGATTGGAAATTTCCGACCAACCGAGAACAATACGGAATTTCCATAACTTTGATGGTTGAACCACTTTCGGAATCTTAGTTCCTGGAAGTACAAGGTGATACCGCTCCACATCAATTTCAAATGAAGAGACCGTTTTAGGAGAAAACTCTGTTTCAGATGCTAAGCCCAATTCAGATACATAACCCATTTTAGACGTAGCTTCATCAAGTTCAAATTCAGATTCCTGATGTGATGATCCAGTTGCACATACTAAATTTCGTGGAAGCCCTATCATTTCTTCAAACTGATTACAATTAGCAAATTTAAGAAACTTCAGTTTAGCAAATTTCGTAATATATTTGGGAAAGTTAACAAAAATTGTTTCATTTTATAACTTTGTGAGAGAGAAAGAGAGAGATAGAGAGACACCTGAGCCAATAATCTTCTTCTTGATTCTGTACCCAACGAATAGCAGTTTATTACAAATACCGATTCTATACATGGTGGAAGCCTTGGAATTTCCCGAAGATTCCAACAGCAATGAAGAACAAGATACTTTAATTGAGGAAATATCCTCGCAATTTCGGGGAGTGTAGTAGTGTTGCTGTGATAGAATTCTAATCTTTCTAATTTGGGGAAGCCACCAGGAGCATCCATGCCTTTTGGAAAATTTTCACAATCAAACAAACGGAGCTTCCTCAGATTTTGTAAATTAGAGATGCTGCTTGGAAGATCTTTGAGGTTTTTACAACATATGCCTAACGTATTAATGACAGTGAGATATCCTTGTAGTTCTGATGAAGGCAGTGCTGATCTTTCCGTTCCTTGCTGGATATCGGGGAACTTCTCAAGACTTTCACAGCCATAGAGATAAAACTTTTTAAGAGATTTCAACTGGAGGCTTCTTGGAAGAATTTTAAGATTTTTGCAATAGCTGAGACCCCAAAATTCAAGCTTATTAAGAAGTCCAACGGAGTCATGAACCTCAACTAAATTTTCACAATTATAAAGATTCAACTTCTTTATGTTTGGGGCAATCATTAGTAAGTCAGGTACTTTCCTAATGTTTTTACAAGATTGGAAATCCATATATTTCAATGTTTCAAATCGACACCTCTGTAAAAAAAAAAATGAAAAAAAAAAATTACGAAATTTATTAGCTTCACCAAAATAATAATAATTTATAAATTCTAATGATTATACCTCAAAATCGCCGTCCAATTGAATCTGGCTTCCTGGCATGTTGAGTGCAACAAGATTTTGAAGAACAAAATTGGACGGCAAAGAAGATAAAGGAAATTCACTCCAATCAAGTAACCTTAATCCATTGGGAAGATATATAAGATCTTCACAGATTACATTCTGAACTTTAAGATATTTGAGATTTTTCATCTTTTCAAGATCCAATTGCATGTTTCTTGGTTGTGGAAAGCACAATGTTATGCCTCGAATTTCATCCGACCCCTAATTGGAAAAAAAATTACGTGAATCACATTACACAACAAAATTCACGATTACTAGATTTAAAAAAAAAATAATAATAATAAAAATAAAATAAAAATAAAAATATTGATAAACTTATATTTTCTTCAACAATTAAAAAAAAAATGAAGGAAAATGACAAACACACAAAAGAAGTCAAATACATTTGCCTTATGAAAAAAACAAAAAAGTAAATCAAAACGATTTATACCTTATCTCCAGTTAGTACTTCAGAAGCATCCTCATAACATAATAGCCTTCTACATTTCTTGCGCACTTCTGATTCTTGTCGATTAATCTCCAAACCCATTTGTTGTATCAAGTCATGCATCGATAATATGTCATTTTTAGCAACAAATAGGAGACACTTATCAATAAGTTTTTCAATATCATAAAATGGGTCGTTGGAATTGCAACTGTGTAGTATATCTATAACTTCATGCTTGCGGTATCCTTTGAGGAAACATGCAATGTCAAGGAAAATATTTTGTTGACCTTGGTCCAATCCATCGTAGCTTATTTTGAGTATTTCTTGAATATCTGGACAAGGATTTCTTTTATACTTTTGTAATGCACTTTCCCAACAACGTATCTCTCTGTCACACAAATCCGAACCTATTATTTCTAGAGCTAATGGCAGGCCTTTGGCATAATGTATAAATTGGTCTACGAGTTCGGAATAATATTCCTTAGGTTTGTTTTGTTTGAAGGCATGCTGACAAAAGAGTTCACGAGCTTCATTATCATCTAATTCCTTAACCTTGTGATTGTAATAGCTAACGCTACCACCTTCTCGAAGAGTAGCTAACAAGTGTTTGTCCCTTGTTGTTATAATGATTCTACTTCCAGAAGCAAACCAATCACATTTTCCGAGCAAATTTTGTACCTGGCCCAATTTTTGAACGTCATCAAGAATTAAAAGAATCTTTTTGTGTTGAAGTCTTTCCATTATCAAATTGGTTCTTGTAGATACACTGCCCACCTTCAAATTTTTATCCCCTAAGATCTCAGAATAAAGCATCTCTTGTAGTTGGAGTACGCCATCATTTGTTCTTGAGCATTCTCTAACATTTTCTATAAAGCTGCTTCCTTCAAAACGATAAGCAATCATGTTAAAAATAGCTTTTGCGATTGTTGTCTTTCCTACTCCTGGAAGGCCATAGATCCCAATCACGCGAACATCATTTGACTCAATATCTAAAAACCAATCTATTTCTTTTACACGAGAATCTATTCCAACTGGGTATTTAACGATAAATACTTTCGTACGATTTGATTTAGCATTTGAGATCGCTTCAAAAATGTTTTGGATAAATCCAAATTCAGGGTGGCTGCCAATCACAAAGTATCAAAAACATGTAAAATGTTAGATTAGAAAATAGATATATAAACATAAGCTAAATTCAAAATGTTTAGCTTATGCACCACAACCATTATGTTTAACACTTTCTTTTTTTTGTTCCTTGAAATTAGTTTTCGGATTTTAGTACGAATCTGTAAAGGTAACGAAACAAACTTATTGAATATCCCATTTGAATTAAAATTTTAATATAAAGTTTCTAAACATTATGTGGGAGAAACTTCCAATTGATAATACTATCCATCAAGGACGGATCCACACTAACACCAAGGGTGGCCCCGCCCCCTTCCAACTTTCTAAAAAAAAAAAAAATCAAGTGTATATATTAGTTAGGTACTAAGGTTGCTTTTGAAGTTAGGTTCCTAAAAATTAAATTGGGCCACCACTAACATAATTTTGGTTCTCTTAAAAAAAATCCCAAATATTAAAAGAAAAAACAAAGTCTAAAATATTGTTTTTGTCCCTAAAGTTTGCATGAATTTCATTTTTTATCCATAAACTTTAAAAAGTTCGTTTTCTATCCCTAAATATTGAAAGTATTACACCTTTTGTCTTAAACTTAAAAAAAAAAAAAAAAAAAAAAAGGTTTTAGGGTTTTAGAACGAATTCACATGGTCTGCATAGGTAACAAAACAATTTATATTGAATATCCCATTTGAATGAAAATTTTAAGATAATTTAAATAAATTTTCTAAACATTATGTGGGAGAAACTTCTAATTAATTGATAATATTATCGTTCATATATTCTTCTCTTTCAATCATTGACATTTGCAAGGTAGGCTCTTGGCCTAGGCATAAGGCCTCCCATGGCATCACATTTCAAAATGGTCCCAAAATTATACTATAACTATTTTTTTATTTTTTATTTTATTAAAAAAGAGTTGGTTGTGCATTGTTTTCCCTACTTCCTAAAAAGCCCCCAAAATATTGGATCAATAAGGGGTGTAACAAATGAAATTTTCAAGAAAGTAACAAATTAATCCATATTATTTCATCAAAAAATAAAACTCAGTCTATTTAAGTGAAACGACATTGTGTTTAGGTTTAATTTGGGTTAAGAATTTAATTTATTACTTTTTGAAACATGAGGATTTAGTTTATAACAAATGGTTATATATTAAGAAGTTTTTCAAAATTAAAATTAATAAAATCATAGTTAAGATTGATTATGTTATAAGAAGATTACATGAATTAGCTATTATCAAATGAAAAAGAGTTGTTAATAAAAACTTAATTAGTAATTTTACATCTCAAAAGCGAAGAATAGTAGATTTTAAATAAAAAAAAATTATAATATGGAAAGTTAAATCAATATTATCTAATTGATATTTAAATATAAAAATTACCTCACATAATTTTGTTACTTTAAGCATATGAAGTTGGTCCGGATGTTTCTAGACATTAAAATAGAAGATATGATTGAAATAGAATACTTTTGTAACAACTAAGAGTGATAAATGTAGAAATTAAACACATACTCATCCTTGTAGGGGAAACCAGATAAATTGGCGGCTTCAATTAGAGCCACCCTCCATCTTTTCACCTTGTTCATATTATCCTTGAATCTTTCTTCATGTTTTGCTAAAGCTTCTCCAAATTTTCCCTTTTGATTACGTACGTATGATGGATCCACCTTGTAAAAAACCGGTAGCACAGTTTGACCATTCTTTTTACACTCAAGAATCTTGACAAGTTCGTTCAAGCACCAGGTGGAAGATGCATAATTTTGAGAGAATACAATTATCGAAATTCTTGAACTTTCAATTGCTTCGATAAGTTCTGTAGAAATTTCTTCCCCCCTTGGGAGCTCATCATCCATGAAGGTGTTAATACCATTATGGCGCAAAATTCCATTCAAATTACTTGTAAAACCATTGCGGGTATCTTCACCTCTGAAACTCAAGAACACATCATATCTGTATCGGTGGATGAAAGAGGAAGATGAGGCTCCTTTGTTGGTTAGGTAAGCCATTGTGATTTGATATATAGTCGGAGAGGGAGAAAGAAAGAAGATGTGATGAAATTGGAAGTGTAAGAGTTTAAGAAAGCGAAGTGAAAGAAAAATTAAAAAGAAGAGATATTTCTCAATAAATTTGAGAGAGAATGGGAATGGCAGAGTGAAGGAAATGAATGGTAGTTAAGTAGTTGTGAGGCCAAGAAGACTTGATAGTCAATTATGAAAATACTCTTGCACCCAGGGAGAGTGCAGGCAAGGTTTCACTATCGGACCAATAATGACGAAGGGCTGACCAGTTTGTGTGGGTGAGTTACACATTGCCTATGGGTGGTTATGAACGACACAACTTTTGTGGATTAGTGGGCATTGATGTGTCATGTGTGGTTGCAGTGGGTGATTCGAATTAGTTGGGTAGAATAAAACATAATACTTTAATAGCTATAAGAAATTAATAATAAAAAAGAAAAAGGCTATATAAAAGCTTTTGTCTAATTATGATATATGGGTGGTTATGAAAAAAATGTTTGTTTAACTTTGAACTTTATAAATGGGATGTGAATGTTCTTATTCGTGCCACATAAGGGGTGCTTTTATTTTTAGGAGGCAAAAATTTGGAAAAAAGAAATTAATTAATTAAGCCTTTTCTTTTTTTTTTCATGTAAAAATTCTCTTTTTCAGTATTGATCAACATACCCAACTTTTAAAATAAAATAAAATAAAAACCCCACTTTTGAGGAAATAGACAGTATTGGTAAAGCAACAAGTTATGTCCCCCATAGTAAATAATTAATCTGCTTGAACAATTGCCAAACTCTTTATTTTCATTCTATAAATCCAAATTGTTAATGCGTTCAAGTTTCAAGGATTCAAATCCTCCTCCCAATATTTTTACAATTATATTAAAAAAAAAAAAAAAAAAAAAAAAAAAAAAAAAAAAACTCAAAATCAGCTTACAAGCCAAAGTTAAAATTTTAAGAACTTTGGGATTTAAAAACTGTCAGACTCAATCTTTTTTTTTTTTTTTTTTTTTGTCTCTATGTGTGGGTTTTATTATTATTATTTTTTAATTACTTAGAAACACTAATTGTCTCTTTTTAGTTAGAAAGATATTTGACATATAATGAGATATTAAATATAACTTTCAATCTCGGTAGTTCGTATTACGATCCTTTCAATTTGAAATAGATTCATTTCATGATTTGGATTAAATATTTCAAATTTAAAGATGTATCCAGTGTCACGTGATTTAAATATTAAATATTGTGGACTTGATTGGTCCAATGTTATTATTTATCCTTCTGGACCTGAGAAACCTCAAGATAATACAATGAATGCGTTCAAAGCAGGCTCAACCCAAAAGGATCCATTTGTAGTGGAGTTTAGAGCTTAGAACACCTGGTCATTGGAATTGGAAAGAAAATTCCAATTTTGATTATTCAACTTAATACAATTAAATTAAGGTGCTATTTAAATGAGCTATGAATTTGGTGTTGAAAATTTTTAGAACTGAATTATTAATATATTTATTGAAAGTATATGTATATGCACTAAAAATTTAGATCACTGAAAAATTAGTACAAAAATTGATAATTAGTACCATTTGAAAATAATAAATGTCGAAAAATATGAAACTCCATATATAAATTTCTTCCCCAAAATGGTCGTTTCTTAAAACAAATAATTAGCATTATAGAGTTGTAGTATTGCTTGAAGGTTACTAGTATTGGTGGTGGTAACAATCATGATAACAACAACAATGATGAATGGGATTGAGGTGTACAGTGATGGTAATACATATATTAATTCGTGGTATAACTGTATAAGTTTGTAACAATTGTGATGGTGTTGTCGACAAGTTGGTGGTGCTTTGCAAGTAACAATTGTCACGACCACAATAACAATAGTATGATATATACACATGATGATCATGATAGTGCATGGTAGCATGAGATATGAGTCATTGATCATATGGTGGTGGTAGCTAGTGATATCAATATTATAGATATTGAGTCATTGATCATTATGGTGGTGGCAATAGTAATCACGGTGGCAATTGATGGTAATGATATCAATATTATATTATCATTTTGTATGTGATTAAAAAAGAAAATATTAAAACATACATAGGATGAGATTGATCACTGGGGGAAGAAAAACACATCCACTTTGCATTTCCACAGCATTAGGTTGCAAGTGGTTGGTGATTGAATAAATTAAATGGTTTTTAGTTTTTACTAGTTAAGTTCTTGACTATTAAGCGTTGTCTAACACATTAAATAAATTATTGAAATTGAAAGCATTATTAAGGGGTTAAATTTTAAATTTCAAGACTAAAGTAGCCATTCGTTTTCATACTCACAAATATGCTTCCAATATATATTGAATTATTGACACCTCGTGGATCTAATTATCCTCATATTGGCATATTGCATCAAATGAAAGACTCTAGACATACAACATACAACGGTTTTAAGAGCAAAATAAAAATAAAAATTGGGGGTTCTAATTAGCTCAACGGGTTTGTAAAGTCTTTTGTCGTTAAATAAGGGACTTGAGTTCAAATTTTTCCTATAAAAAAAATCTTATGGTAAATAACAATCATCATTGAGCGGGCATCATAAATTTCAAATCTCATTTTATATATATATATATATATATATATATATATATATATATATATATATATATATATATATATATATATATATTAATTATGGAATCAAGAAAGTATGAAAGAATAGATTTCAAAGGGCATGACCCCTAATTTAATTTCCATTGTTTCACAACATGTAATCAGTTTATGATCATGATATCCCTCAATCATATTCATGGTCTTAGTAGTAATTTTATGAAGAGAGTTATTGTGGTTATACTTTGCATGATGAGACTGGAACTATCAAATTAAGATCATGTAGCAACTACCCCAGAAGAAAAGAAGCCTATATATTGTTATGTCCATAATTAAGAAATCAAAACCGCCTAAAAATAAATTAACCCTAAAACTTTGAAAGATTGTCACATTAATGACCAACCAATCATTCCATGTATTATGCTTCAAAGAAGAAAAAAGTCGGCATTGACTAAATCAATCTCTTGAAAGTAAACTTTCAAAGCCTCCTAAATGTTTTCCCTTTGAAATAGTTCTCCCAAAATGATAAAATTCTTATGACTTTGCCTTCTTGCTTCCAAACTCTGTGCCAGAGTACAAGTGTCACCACTTGGGACACATTAATTTAGGTTAGCCACCGCCTAAGACTAATAATAGTGTAATGCCAACCCAATACATTGGTTTATAGGTTTGCTTCACTTCAATGGAAACTCCCATTAATGGTATGTAACAAACTCCAGCAAGCAACCCACCAAGCATTGTTCCCTTTGGGAGATTAAGACAAATGAAGAGTAGTCTTGGAAGAGATATTGTGAGAAATGGTGACGTTTGGGCTACATGGCTTACAGTGAGAATCTATAAAGATCTTATGGAGTTTAGCTAAATGGAGCTTCCAAACAAAAGCTGGTTTGACAATCTCCAACAACCATACAAATTAGAAATATCAAACGTTTTGTTGCTCTTCTTCAATGCATTCCAACGCACAATCCTTATCTAATAATAAGGGCATGCATACACCACCACACAAAGATACGCCACAGGAATATATACACACATACATACATACATACATGAGTTTATGAATTAAATAGTATATAATATCCTATTAACATAACATTTGGTGTTCATATTAAGAGCAACAAAATCATGTATTTCAACGGTTGGATTTTCAATATATATTGATCCTATAAAAGAAAAATATTGACTTATGTAATATCACAAAGAGTTACAAAAGGTATGAATTGATCATACATGTCAAGAGCTTTGTTGAGATTGTTTGCTCTCCTCCAGGGTTCGAATCTCCCTCCTCTATTGTTGTAACTATTGAATTCTAAAAAATAAAAAAAATAAATGTATAACTTGATCCTAGAGAGAGGGAGAGAGAACGAGTCAACGTCTTTGAAGAAGGTAAAGAAATTAGGCAGTGACATTACATTCAAGGAAAAAAGTAAAAGAAATAAGGCAGTGGCATACATTCATGGCGTAGAATGTTGTGGTTGCTTTGGAATTTATACCTACCCTAGCCAATAATTACATATTTGATTTTTTTTTTCCTAAAAGAAGTTCACATAACACATGCCAAGAAAATTGACTGTGATTACTTAGGAATTAGTTATACCTGTCCTAGTCAATAATTAATTAGACCAAAGAAGCTACAGAAGATCTCATTACAAATTTGATATTTCCTCTGAATAGAACTTCACATATTGCACATGCCAAGAAAATAAATGAGCCTAGGACCACTGAGAAAGAGAGAGAGAGGTTGTCAAGGATAAAACCTTGTCATCTACTTTGACCTAGAAAAAATAAAAGTCTGTCCAAATGTTGAAATGTTGGCTCATTAGATCGACCTATATGAGAGAGAATAGATACATATATAGTGTTTTTTTCCGGCTATTTCTCAAGAAACCACAAAAGTTTTCGAGGGCTTAGATGTTGTGGTTCCTAATGTTCAAAGAAAATTAAGGAGTAATAATAAGGGAACCTCACAAGATATTTCTCAAAAAGATAATTAATCTATCAATTTCCTTCTACATGGAGAAATTTACAACTGAGTTTTAAAACTCTCTTTATGCTTTTAATCCCTAAACTGTGATGAAAATGAAAACACAGAAGGGCCTCTTATCCTCCAAAGATTCCATGCCTGCTGCCTCAGGCATTTGCTTAATCTTAATGACTCCAATACAAAGCATATATATATACCAGTGTATTTGGTTCTTCCTCTGGGGTCAATCTCATATATATATATATATAAAAGCTCCTACATTCTTAAAAATAAAGTGAGCTAAAAGAACAAATCCCACATACAAATCCCCAAAAAAAAAGAGAGTAAAAGAAAATAAAAACTGATTCAAATTGTACAAAATTTGTATTCACTTTTTAATTCTTCAGAGATATATGAGAATGAGGACTCAATCCCAATTCATGACAAAAGAAAATATATAAATACAAATAGATGAGTGCAAATAATTTTCTATATTTACAATATAATTTGGATAAATAAAAACACATAAAAATATTGAAAAACTGTTACTCAAAATCGTAAAATCTCTCACCAGCTTATGAGATCTCCAAAACAATTAAACACACAAATTAAAGAACACAAAATTCATAATATCAAGAAATAGCACGAAAGATGTTTACAAAGTTAATGGTATATAATTATCAAATCATGGAATATTATACCCAGGTGAGTAAAAATCAAATGAAAGAAAATAAGATACCTTTTTCTCTAGTATTTCTAGACGAAAGAAACCCTAATGGGGATGCTTGTAAGTGAACAAGAAAACATAATTAGGGTCTCTGGTGATTAGGGTTTTCTCATGCTTCCAGCAACACTCACTCTTGCATTAATATTCTTTCCATTCCCATTTTTGGTACATGCACACCATGTGTTTGAGAAAATGTAACACTCACTCTTGCATTAATTTAAGTCAATTTCACATTGTTTGCACCTCTTGGCTTAAGTTGCCATTGCTCATCTCTTCAAATTACAATTGAAAAAACATTCACATGAATTTTAGTGAAACAAATTTGCTAAAGTTTCCAAACTAAATTGAAATGATATGATGATTGAAGTAATCTCTCAAATTACAAAGAAAAATAATGACATTCAACAAAAAAGCAAAATAACCCAATAAATCTTTAGGAATTTTGTTAATGGTTGCCCTTTGAACAATGATTAGGGAGCATTAAATACTTAAACTTTATGGAAAATAACAAAATTTTAATATTAAAATAATAAATGAAAAGACAAAAATACCCCATAAAAGTTATTTTTGTGTTATTTTAATATTAAAATTTCATTACTTCTTATAAAGTAAAAGTATTAAATGCTTCTTTAACCATTACTCTAGAGACACCCGTTAACCGGACCCAATCTTTAGATCTCATTTTCAATAGCTTTTCTGTACATCGCACTGGTTTACGAATAGTGAAAAATTAAAAAGAAGAGATATTTGTCAATAAATTTGAGAGAGAATGGGAATGGTAGAATGAAGGAAATGACTGTTAGCTAAGTTCTTGTGAGGCCAAGGAGACTTGATGGTCAATTGTGAAGGAAATGAATGTTAGGTAAGTTCGTGTAAGGCCAAGACTTGATAGTCAATTGTGAAAATAGTGTTGCACCCAGGAGGAAAGTATGAAGAAATTTGTTGGGTACATGTTTTTGGAGTGTAGCTGAAGTCATGCATTCGATTGAGTTGGTCATGGTTGTAATTTCAGTCAGGTTGTGTTTCCAAGTGGCAGCCAATTAATAATTTATGACGAATTTTTTTTTTTTTTTATTTAATTTTTTTATTTTGAGATGTGATTTATGAAGCATTGAGCCAACACTATCAGTGTACATCAAATTTAGAAAAATATGAAGACTAAAAATTAAAGTCTCTACATTTACAATAAAAATACGCAACCAGTAAAATCAACAATAAACTATTAAAAAATAATAAGCAGTAAAATAATTAAGAAAAAAAAAATTCACTCTACAATAGGACAATGTGATGATCACTAAAAATTAAACAATAATACAAAATAAAATTGTTAGGATTTAGATTGGCAAAATATCAGTGACAATGTAATTTACAAAAGCGCAGCAAGTCTAGGTAAATTTGTAAAGCAATAATTCTGTTTGAAGCTGCTTATGAATCCAACAAATTTAATACCCTTTTAGCTTCACACCACTCACTAGTCAGATTTTCTGTTAACCCATTTACAACAAAGAGCTGTATTCAAAATTGAAAAGTCACTAAAAATTCGTAACACCTTTGCATACAATATTTACACATTCAATTGAAACTCAACTATTAAATAACAAATATTGGCTTATAATAAGCGGTAAATAATTATGAAGAAAAAAATTCTCTCTACAATGAATTTTGATTCGCTTTCACACTTTTGTGAAAATTCTGATCCACTTTCACACTTCTGCAGCCAATAAAGTCAGAAGAAATGTCTTAGGTTAGGTACAAGCTTATTTTTGGAGTGTAGGTCATACATAATTCTGATTCATTTTAAACGACAAAGAAATCTCTTAGCTTAGGTACACAATTTCCTTTCTCTCTTTTGACCACCCCACTCAAAATTTTTAATTTTTTTTCTTTTCTCTTCTCTTGTTTATTTATACTTTCTTTTCTCCTTTTCTTCCTTTTTTTTGACGGCCCCACTCTTCTTCTTTTCACAAAATTTTCTTCTTTATGTGCATTTCAATGTGTTTGTCTAATTGTATTGTATATCATGACACTGTCTAATTGGTGTGTATGAAATGTGTACATGTCTATTTCTTAATCTCAACTTTCTCTTGTTTGGCTCCTAACAAAAGGAATATCGGTTTGGTCATGGTTGTAATTTTAGCCCAGTTGTGTTTCCAGGTGGCAAATAATAAATTAGGCTTTCATTTAGTTTGGCTACTAAACCAAGTTAGTCTGAACTCTATCTTGATTCAGGGTTTTTCTTTTATATCCAAATCTATCAATCTGTTCAAATTAAGGACCTTTAGAAGTTAAACTATGAAGATTAACACCATGCATGTGGCATGGTTTAGGTCCAAAAAAACCAAAACCTCTCTGTTATAAAATGTGCACAATGTTTCACACAAAAATAAATTTACAAATAATAGCCATAGTCCCAAAGGGATCCTTTTCTGAAAGAAAATAAATCATAATAACTAATTCATTTATTCACAAATACAAAAATAACAAAACTTCCTACCAATATGAATTTGAAAAAGAAGACTGCCTTGCTAGAAACTCCAACTTACTAATTTTCGATGTTTACCCTATCACCAAAGTAAAACTAAGCTGTCCACAATATTATTTGTGTAAATCACAGCTCTAGCACGTGGAATTCTAAGAATTTTCTTGTTTAAACTCTCATGCTCAAATGAGTGGATCTGGCTAAGCTTCTCAATTAGAAATTCACCATGCCAAGGAAGTTTGGAACTTGTTCCATTGGTACAATTTTTTTAGTCCAAGATGTAGCAATCAACCGTGTCATTATATGATGTTTATCAATGCAATTTTGGTTGCACATGCATGTATACTTTTTGACCATGGAAGAACCCAGGTTGTGTCCATCTTACAAATTTCTAATTTTACAATATTTCCTCTATTTATTTATTTTATAAATTCATTTATTAATTATAAGAAAGGAAGATGGGGAAATTAATTAAGTTTTATGAATACGCTTTTAAGTTTTTTAATTTTAAATGACAGCTAGGTTGGAGAGCGCGTGAGATTTCATTTTGTTGCTTGCTAAAAACCTGGCCGACCGTGTTGAATGCACTGAACTAAGGACTGACTGGTGGTTTGAAATATATTATCTCACTTTCTATCCAATTATTATTCTGGGAGAATGAAGTGACAATTAAACGAGCACAACATATGCCATAATAATCAGTATTGTTTAATTGATTTTGTTAATTAATCATTAGGCCTTCAAAATTGGACTTATTATTTAATTATTGCTGCAGGTTAATTTTCTGTGGTAAAGGCAAGTCATTTCCTGATTTATTCTCGAAATGTTGCTTATCATAATAGCCTTCTGGTCAAATATACATGCAGAACAAATATAAATGTTACTTAGGGTGTGTGTGTATATAAACTACACCATGAAAGTAGAAATGCAATTGTATTTGTTCTGGAGGATGCATTATTTCCTCCTTTATGGAATTGGAAAAAAAAAGTAAAGAAAAAGACAAAGCTTGTAAGTGAGTAAAGAAAGTTCCAGAGCCTCTCTCTCTAAAGCATAAACCCTAGAGTGAGAAAGTCCCCTTCTTCCTCTTGCCTATGGCCGCACGGCGCACCCTCACCTCCGTGTGAGGGAGATCGTGACCGGAATGGTCAGATCTCGCCGTGTGGCCCACCCTCCTCCCCTCTTTCTCTTTTCTTTTCTTTTTGTACAGTCCTAATCGGAACCCACCGAGCCACCGCCTCCCTTTTGTTCCTTTTGGTTCCGATTCCTTTCTTTCTTCTCTGTTCCAGTCATGTTCAGGTGGACTTCGTCGGAGCCCAGGGGTGGTTCGTGACTCTGGCGGGGTATCTCCTTTTTGACGGCAAGATCGAGTCTTGCTGTAGGTGGCATGATCTTCAGTGGCTGTGGATGCTCAGAAGACAATGGATTTGGGGTCATCTTCCATATCAAGCCTTTATCCTCTACCCTGATTTAGGGGTAGATTTACCAAAACTCTCCCTTGTGGAGAGTCCCAAAACCCAAATCGGATGGCATCTGATGCCATGGAAAATCCGATTTGACTTCCTTGTTAGCTGCTTGTATGGGAATTTGGTTTCAAGCCTTTTGTCTTTTCGGACATCTCCAGCAGCTGCTGCACTTGTGACCTACTGGACTGTGATCAAGCCTTGTGTTTGTTGTTATGTTGTTGGTGTTGTTGTTGTTGTAGTAGTTGTGTTTTTTCTTTTCTTGTATTGTTTTTTGTTGTTGTTGTGTTTTGTTTTGTTGTATAGTCTTGCTACCCTCTGCGTAGGGTTTACTACCCTCTTCGTAGGGTTTTGTTTCCCTCTTTGTAGGGATGTTGTTCTGTTGTTGTTGTTGGTTGTTGTTGTTGTGTTTTCTTTTGTTGTATAGCTTGTTGCTTTTTCAATAAAGACCTTATCCTTTATCCAAAAAAAAAAAAGTAAAGAAAAAGACAAAGCTTGTAACATTTTTTTGATCGTGAGACAAAGGTCGTAACTTTAACGCATTACTATATTGCTAATTAATGCACGGAACACAATAGGGCCGTGATGTTATATATAGTCAATGTCACTACAATTAATCATGAAACAACTCTACAATTAATTATGAACCAACTCTCATAGTAAGGGAATTAATAGTATGATAGACTTTACTTGTTGTGTGGTTGCCAATAGGCCTTCAACATCAAAATTATTCGGTAGTCATGGAACACAATAAATGTACACTCTCTCACTTGAATGATGGGTCTCACCCTAAATTTAATTAGTGAGACCCATCGTTTATGTAAATGAAAGATTATTCAGTTGTCCAAGACTACAAATGCGTAGTCCCCATTTGGTAGGTTCCACAAATTAAATTCATGGTAAGATGTACATTTTGTGAGAAGGGGGACTACATATTTATTTGTAGCATAGTACTACTAAATAATTTTCCTAAGTGAGGAGAAAGAGTACGTATTTATTGTAGGGGTAAAATTTAGATACAGTTCCTTAGGTCAAGTACATCAGGTTCTTAATTGAATTTAAATATATTGAGTTTAAATATTCTTGGAAAAAATAACATTATTTGTGTTTTATTGATTAATGCAACCATGAGTTTGAATCTAAGGAACTGTACCTAAGTTTTATTCTTATTGTAGTATAAGAGTATTGAATAAATAATTCATGCAACAAGGTACCGATGTAAGCTATTTCTGGGCCATTCCGAGAAGAGGTTCTTTTCTTCCCTTGACTCTCTTGTTTCCGCTGCCAAACGCATGCAAGTATTCATATTGGGGTGACACCTTTGTTCAACACTGAAGTTAATGTATTTTCAGCTACTACGATGATAACAGATGCTTTAGGTTATTTGTTAAAGAAGTATTTAATGCACTTTTTATTCTACTTTTATATATTATATATGCGTAAGATTTAGGTACAGTTTCTTAAGTCAGGTATATTAGGTTCCTAGTTCAATAAAAATATTCTTAGAAAAGATAACATTATTTGTGTTTCATCTTCATTTTTCAGTCTTCAACTCTTCAATGAATTAGTTTTTTTCCTTTCTTCTTTTCACTTGGGTAGACGAGTCTGATGGAGGATAGCTGACAAAAAAAAAAATCTAAAGAAATCTAGCTTGGGTAGACAAGTCTGATGGAATGATGGTTTGATAGTTTTTATTAATTGTGAATGAGACAAAATGGAACTAAACCAATTTTTTTTTATTAAACAACAGAACAAAATTGTTGATGCCCATTAATCCATTACATTTCAATGTATTTGTGGTTATAAAGGAATTAGAAAGTAATAGAATATTACTGCTTGTAGTTACAAAGGAATTTTTTACATTCCTTTGTTAGCACGTGTAACCACAGCACACCTGACATAAATTACAAGTCAAAAGTTAATATTAATCAAAGTTGGAACAAATTTTTAACTGAAAAAAAAAAAAAAAAAAAAAAGTTGGTACAAATTTTGCTGATTTAAGCAAATATGCTTTTATTAAAAGAAACAAAAACCTTTTCACTGTTGAGTTGCTACGTTCCATTTTTGATAAAAATTCGGGACGGTAAACAAAACTCAAATTTATTAGTTCAGTTAAACTCACTCACTAATTGTTTAATTAAATCTATTTATTTAATAAATAAATAAATAGATGTTAGCCTAATTAGATTCAATTAAATTAAGTTTAATTGAATTATTTATTTAACATCAACAAAAATATCAATTGGATCTTGGCTTCATATTTAATCAACAAAATCATCCACGAAGTAGATGCAAGAAATCCAGTGGTATTGACAATTATCCAACTAAATTAATATACAGGCCAACTCAAAAGTAAATGTCATAATCAAATAGTCTTCTCTCTATATTTGGAGCGCCATGTGGATGCTGGAGACTCGTGACAACATAGGCTGCTTCTTTTTTTTGATAAGTCCAACATAAGCTCCTTACTATTACACTCTTTGCCCCATCCTTATCCTCAACAAGTAATTTTTAATTGAAGAAATTCATGGGGTGTCCTGGAAGCTACCTAGCTCTGCCTTTGCATCACTCTTTAACTGGCATGATAAATTTATTAAACACACAGTCACACAGATAGAGAGAGAAAGAGATATATATATATTTTTTTTTTGAGAAAAGGTCAGAAATTTTTTATTGAAAAACTGAATGAGAAAGAATTACATGAAAAATATCTTGTGGCATTGGGGGAAGCCAAAGACATTTATTAGACGTAGACAAAGCTTTCTTAGCTAAAAAGTCAGCTACTCTATTAGCTGTTCGTAGCACGTGAGAAAAATTAAACCAAGACAAATTCTTGGCCTCAGAAAGAGTATCTTCCAGGATGTGCCCATAAGATGAAAAATTAGAGAAAGAGATAGTTTTTGCGTTTGAAGGTATAGTTCTTTTTTTACTTCAATTAATATTCCTTTTTTTCTTTTTTCTTTTTTGGATTTAATTTCCTTTTATTTATTTTATTTTAGGCCAAATTACAAGTTACACCCTTTAAGTTTGGTTAAAGTTCAATTCAGTCCTCTAAGTTTTGACCGTTTCAATTTAATCATCTATGTTTGATTTCATTTCAATTCCAATTCTCTGTTAGCCTTCTGTTAAAATTTCCGTTAATGCTATTTATTTTTACTTTTTTTTTTTTTAATTAAAAACCCAGAAAATGATTTTCGAATTAAAAAAAAAAAAATTCTAAAATACTTTTTTGGCTGAATTTTTTTTCTTTGTTTCAAAGGGGAAGAACATGAAGAACACTAACCCAGCTAACAAGTTGAGAAATTTGTGTTTCAGATCTGTAAAACCATAACACCAACAATATAAATCTAAAAACATGCCCAAAACAACCAGCAACAACAAAAATCCATAGATCTATAAACAGTTCAACAACAAAAATATCATCAGCCAGATAACCCAAACCAAACATCAAAGCAAATCAAGCTCCTTTTGTAATCCAAATCAAACCTCAAAGTAAATCAAACTCCATATCATTCTATTGAATCCATCTCGTAACCAAAACAATTCGAGCACCGTCGCCCACGCCTAGCCCAGCGTAGCCACTGGAGCCACCGACGTCCAGATCTGCCCACGCCTAGCCCAGCGCAGCCACTGGAGCCACCGACGTCCAGATCTGCCCACGCCTAGCCCAGCATAGCCACTGGAGCCACCGACGTCCAGATCTGAAGGAAGCGCATCGGAGAACCTCTTGGCGCATCGGAGAACCTCCTAGCGCATCGGCGAACCTCCATCGAGCAGAGGAGGAGAGCCACGGCAACAAAGATAAGTCTTCATGATCCTCAACTACAGATCCAAGGACCAAGATCGAGTCCGATCTTTCCAACATTTGAGATGGAATCCTCAAGTTCCTCAACATCGGACTCATCACCTCCGCCTCCACCGGCGATTACCACTACTACTTGGCCAAGTTCAAGACCGGCGCCGAGAGCACCCTCACTGCCTAACTGCTCATTTCTCTTAGGCTTTCTCATTTTCTCTTTTGTTTTTCTATCTATACATTCGTTTGTTTTTAATTACCTCACTTGTTACTATCTTCCCCTTTGAAACAAAGAAAAAAAATTCAGCCAGAAAAGTATTTTAGATTTTTTTTTTTTTAATTCGAAAATCATTTTCTGGGTTTTTAATTAAAAAAAAAAGAGTAAAAATAAATAATATTAACGGAAATTTTAACAGAAGACTAACAGAGAATTAGAATTGAAATGAAATAAAACTTAGAGGACTGAATTGAAACGGTCAAAACTTAGAGGACTGAATTGAACTTTGACCAAACTTAAAGGGTGTAACTTGTAATTTGGCCTTTATTTTATTTGATCTCTGAAGCAACTTTGTTCTCGCACCGAATAAGGAAATTTGTGTGCTATTACTATGTTTATCCATATGCTTTTTTTACTATGTTTTGTTTTGTTTAGTATTTTACTAAGATCTCACTTTCATATTTCTAGTTTCCTACGTGGCAACTCATGAGAGAGGGATTATCTTATAGTTATAGATGAGTGACAAATAATTAATTAATCAAGATTAAAGTTGAGAAAGTAGTGTTTATCTAGGAGACTAGGACTCAATTCCCATATTTGCTTTGAGTTTGTGCTTTAAAAGGTTGTACTTGTATTGTACATTTTCTTTTGAATTAAGAATTAAGTTTGGAAATCAGCCCAAAAATAATAATAATAACAAGGTAATAGACACCCTTCAGTGTTCATAGTAATAGCCTAATAGGACACTATTTTGAACAGCATTCGACAATACTTGAAAATAATAGATTTGAATCTATATGTCCAAATAAATTAATTCCATTCACCTTAATTAAATATTAGATGTACAGGCTGCTAATAATGGATAATATGATAATTACTATTAACAAAAAAAAGATATATACTATTGCCTTTTCTTTTAAAGGTGAAATTTTTTTTTAGATTCTTACCGATGCTACATATCTAATTATGACATTACATTCTTGTTGACTTAAGGTACCAGCATTAAAATTTGGAGTAGTGGATTTTGAGTAAAATATTATAGAATAAGTTCAAAGATAAACAGTCATGAATATTCAGTAATATGGGATAGCATATTAGTATATTATCTTATTTTAAATTTTACTTTGGTAAACATGCCGGGTATTTTCTAAGAGATCCATCTTTTTAATATAGTATATTTGAAAAGAGAAAGAAGCTTAACTCATAAGCAGGAAGCTAGTTAGGACCTTGGGTCCATGCTTTAAAACTTCTCTAGATGTGGGTAGGGCTATGGCCCATTGGATGTGGCATCGTGGGTTAGGCCTTAAAATAATTGAGTACAAATAGACTTTTGTATGCTGACTTGCTGAGGTCTATTTTGGTCCAACTATTGAGAGCCCAACTTGAAGTTTGTGGATTAGAAAAGTTTCTAAAGCGAGCCCATAAGGGTGTTAAAGGGCTTGATTTGTGATACAAAACCCAAAAGTAAAAACCTTTGTGACCTCGCTCTAAGCTCATAAGAGTTCCTCAAAAGCAAAGATTTTTCTTTTGTTTTTCTTTTGTGGTTATAGTGCTATGGGTAAACTCCTGATAGTACTGCTTGTTACTTTCATTGTGAGTTTTACAACTTAGAGTCCATTTGGTATAAATTATTGGCTAAAACACTTTTTTTATAAAAAAAAATATTAAAATAAAAACAAAGAGTGGTTTTTTAGTGGTTGGTTATGAGATTAGAAAGTAATTGTTATATAAAATTTTAAATTTAAAAAGTGCTTTTTAAACAAGCACAACCATTTATGCTTACATGATTTTGCAGTTTCTTTTAAATTGGTATACCAAATGGATTTTTTTTAATTGGTGGATTGGACTAATCCAAAGTTCGAAAAAGCTTCATATAATGGAATTTTTTTTTTTTTTTTTTTTTATTTTAAAAAAGCTCAGTTCTTATATTATTTTTTAGTAGTAATTTAGTTTTGGACTCAATATGTAGATATGATTCATGGAGGGTAGTTGGTTATTTTACAATCCTATTTTGCTTAATTGGATGGGGGTTGACTAACAATTGTTAATTAGTTGGCAGGTCTCATGATTCAGTAGTCAATATATACCTTCCTTTTGGGTTAATTGAGATCATGGGTATGTGGTTTTTTTAATTTATTTTTTACTCCAAAGCATTGTCTTTATTTTACACAAATTTCTTCTAGTATTAGCTTCTTAAGTGCTTAGAATGTGCTATTTGGTACTGAACAGATTAGTCATGGATGACAAAAGTCTACTTGTCTTGGTGCTGATCTAATTCCTTTGGCGATTGCAATTCGTTTCTACAGTTCGTTTGTCTGTGATTTTCAATATCTACACTCAATTTGGGAATAGTAAGTACTTTACATTTACATATGTATAGAATTTTAAAATGAAATTGATGATACTTTGTTTTTTGGTGGGTTGTTGAGTTTGAGCAAGCAGGTGGCTTTTATGGTGTTATAAGGTGGTTTAAGTTGATATTGGGAGTGTTAGCTTCATGCAAAAAATGGGGCAATATTCTTCACACTTTCCTCAGGTATTAAATTTTAATGTTGTATAAATATATCTTATTTATACATTTTTTTGTTATGGTTAGTCTTATTGTGTTGTTTAGTATAGTTACGAATATAAACTTATTATCTCATCATAATTTGTATTTAGGATGTTGGTACTCCTGATCAACAATCTCTAAATGCCGAAAGATCATCTGATGCATCTCATGAAATAGAACATTAGGGTAATGTTATTTTCTTATATTGCTTGATCATATTGTTAATTACATATTTGGATGTGATGATGAGAATGATTGATAGATGACTTATTCTATTGTTTTTCTTTGTTACAGGTAATATAACAGTTTAGAGCAAATTGATGTTCTCTAATGAATTGAAGCATTAACAATTTTAAGACAACGTTTGAGTTATGAGATGTTTTTTGTGACATTAATGTTCAAGCGTTGTATTATTTTGAACTTAATTATGACATTGTATTAATCTGGGTATCTAGATATTTAGACTTGTTTTTTGTTGGGGTTATATTTTAATGGTAAATACTTATTGGAATTCTATTTGGAATTTTGATTATGACATACATTGTGTTAGTTTGCATATTTGATTGTGGTTTTGTGTTTGAAAATGTATTTTTCTGAAAATTTGATTGTGGTATTGTGTAGAGAAATTTGGTTATGGTGTATTGAACAGGTTATTCAAAACATTTTAAACCACAATTTTTTTTTAAAATAAATAATAAACATATAGTGGCGGTTATAAACCGTCACAATAAACCCATAAATTTTTTAAGAAATGTATACTGACGGTTCCTAACCGTCACTATAAACTTATAAAGTTTTTTTTAGAAAATCTATAGTGGCGGTTATAAACTGTCACAATAAACCCATAACCCATAATATATTGTGACGGTTATAAAACCGTCACTATAGAATTTTCGATAGTGACGGTTGTAAACCGTCGCAATAATAAAATTTTAAAGAATGGCTATTGAGTTAGAAAAGTGTATAGTGACGGTTTTAAAACGTCGTTATAACATATTTCTTTAGTGGCGGTTTCCTAAACCGTCACTATAGCTTATTGCGACGCTTAGTTTGCGACCCTTGGACTTAGTTTCAGTGACGGTTTAGCAAACCGTCACTATAGTGTTTTGATGTTTTAGTGACGGTTTTAGATGTTTATAGTGGCGGTTTGGACCGCCGCAATATGACATATTTCTTGTAGTGTGGGGAACCTAATATACCTAACTTAAGGAACTGTACCTAAGTTTTACCCTATATATATAGGATTTTATTAATGGATGTCTTAAGAGAATTTGTTCAAGAGATTAAATGCTTCTGTTTTACAGGAAATAGTAAACTTTTAATATTAAAATAATAAAACGAGACTAAAATGCCTACAAGCTCTTTTTTTTTTTTTTTTTTTAAAATTAAAATTTTACGAATGCTCAAAAAGTGAAAGTATTAAATACTTCCTTAACAAATGTTTTATGAACACTATTAAACTATATTATATGATTATTTTTTCTGACACACACTATACATTTACCGTATAAAAATATGGGTATTTGAGTCAATTAACCAAATCTTAACGAATGCATGAGAAATTTTTACAGAAATAATTTCAAGATGACAGTAAGATAATAAGCATTCAACTTTAATCTCTCCGAAGAGAATTGGAGAATGCCAAAATGAAGGAAACATGAGGTATGGAAGATTATTTTTTAAGAATTATGGAACTTGTTAATCAAATGCATTGATCAAAGGGTTGTTGAGAAAAATAAAATCTTATCAATCCTAAAAAATATAATTATATAGTTACTGCTATTAAAGAAGCAAAAGATCTCTCAACCTTGACAATTCAAGAATTAATGGGCTCATTGCTTGCCTGTGAACAAAGAAAGCCGAGGCATGTTGACAAGCCTGGTGACAGTGCTTTTCAATCAAAAGTGATGTTAAGCTCGCAGAGAAAATTCAGAAGAGACAATTCAATAAATTTGAGAGAGAATGGGAATGACAAGGTCAAAGAAATGAATGGTAGTTAAGTTGTCGTGACTTGTGAGGCCAAGAAGACTTGATAACATGAAGAAATTTCTTGGGTACGCGTTTTGTGCTTATTTTTCAATTGGCAGGCAATTTTTGTTTTTTATTTATTTTTTAGATGTAATTTATGAAAATTGAGCCAACAGTGTATATCAAATTTAGAAAAATATGAAGACTAAAAAAGTAAGTCTGAAACATACCGGGAATTGAAATTAATGGTAATTTCGGGCGGTAAATGGAAATGGTGGGGTACAAGTACAACAAGTCTTCTTCGCCTTCTTATTCTTGGTTATTCCTCTTCCTCTCTTTTCTCTCTTTCTCTTATTTATGTCTCTCTTTCCTGGTTTCTTCTGATTAACTTTCAAGATAATTTTTTATTTTAACAAAAGATAAAAAAATAAAAAATAAAAAATGCTTTCAAACCAAATACTCCTTGTAATGAAAAGTCAAAAGAAACTTTCAATCACCTTTTTATTTTTTCAGTCCTGAACCCCACGTGAAGTATGTTTTCCTTTTTAGTTTTTAATTTTTAATCCTTTTTTTGCTAAATTTAATTTTTAATCCTTAGTCATTGATATATCATTTTTATTGTGTTTGGGGCCTTTGGGCTACTACCTTGGCTTAGAAACACATTGATTGGGATATAAATTGCATCTCATCGTTACTTTACCTCGTTCATCTGCCCAATTTCCTATTTAAATCCTTCAATACCCGTTGCCCCAACAACCACCCAATGTGAGTCTTCCTTATTCTAATTTTACGATTTCCTTTATATTTCTCGGTGGATTTGTGTTGGTTTATGTCTGAAACCTCTTTCAATGGTTGTCGTTTTGGGTGTTGACCAGCTGAGAAGTCTAATTAACCATTGTTCTTCCTCTAAGTCTCTCCTTGGAATATGAATTTGTTGTAGTTTATACATTAAGACCAAATGGTGATATGCTGACCACATGTTTGATGTTTTGTTTATGGGGTACAACATAGCAAACCAATGACTTTATAATATTTATTTGACAGTGAATACATTTATTTTGTATAGTGTACAATTCCATGTAGACTTGGTTATTGCATCTCCATACATTTTTCAGGTACCTCTTGTGTCAGATGCGAAGTTTGTGCTATTAGCATCTGATGGCTTATGGATTAGATAAACAGGTCTAATTTGTTAGCTTGTTTGGTTACATTAGCTTGTCAAAGATTTAAGAGGAACTATGAGTTCGTCTTTACCAGGTGCCATTATGTTACTAAAATTGATAACATTTAAGTTCATAAAAATTGGTAATGCCTTTGGATACAAAAAATTTAGTTTTACAATGAAAATACCCTACTAGTAAAATCAACAATAACTGTCAGTTAATAATAAGCAGTAAAATTATTAAGAAAAAAATTCACTCTACAATAGGACAATGTGATGATCACTAACAATTAAACAAGCTATCTACGGAATGGAGCAAACAGTGAAGAAGCTGCTGCATATCCTTGGTTGTTTTTTAATTTTTTTCGATGAACAAGCTTTTATTAACAAAATTAAATTGTTGAGCTTGATCGAGTAAGCAGACAAATCTTGTGGCAATTCTGCCTAAAGCTTTCATGAAACTATTAATATGAAAGCTTGCACTATTCTTTTCCTCTGTTTTTACTCTGTCCACAAGGAGTTATTGCATTTCTTTGATGACAGACATGGTATATAGTTGCTCCCTATGTATACATTGACTTCTCTACATGCATGTAGCAATCAATAATACAAAATCAAAAGTTAAAAAAGAAATTACATAATTCCTTGCAACTCCCTTTACAGATATCAAATTGAAAATAATTCAAACCCTAATCAAATTCCCAATATTTTCGGTGAAATAATTGATTATCCACAAAACTACATAAGTGTAACAAAAATATAACAAGACAAAAATCAGATTCTTTTTCGGGTAAGTATTATTAATAAGAAACAGGCAATACAAAATTGCCTCGACTTGATTAGAGAACTACTCACAACAAGCAATTGGTCACACATAGACTGTATAAAATATCTTTAGAGCCAACCAAACACCGAAAAGCAAATCTATAGTTAATACTATCAAAGAAGTAAAATAGTACTTCACCAAGTGCTTTTTGTTTTTGGTACATCCGACATTCCCAAAGTTGTCTGTCAAAGTCAAGTTATAGGTAATGAAAGTAAGTAGTTTACTATATAACAATACTGTCCTTGTACACCTATTACAATATTTGGGATTTAAGTACCATGACATACCGGAAAAGAAATATTAATCAACCCCTATTTATGTATACAAGCCCTCAACAATGTTTTCACATTATAATTATAACAAAACAAGTACCCTTTGCTATTCTGGCCACTGACAAACACCAATGCCTCCACTTCATACACATCAACCTCATATAGCATCTTCAAACAAGTGTTTGCACTGCACAGAAAATTTAATATGTCATGTGATAAATGGGATTTTTATTAACTTGTATGCAGACTCCATTAACATATTATTGCAATATCCTCTGCAGTATTCTCATATAAGATGGTAATGAAACAATTGACCATACTAAAATATGACATTCATTACACATATGACCAAATACATTACAAAACGACTAGCTGCAGATTTAGGTAAGCAGGCATAGTTATAACTTTCAGAATCATTACCTCACCACTCTCCCCATATGTTAGCAAGCTTGTTAGACTATAGGTCCCTTACTATTCTCTCCATCTGTGGGTAGGCTCTTCTTCTTAACCAAAGCTACCTTATCACTTTCCCCATTGCTGAGCAGGTCTGGTTATCCTGTTGGAATTTTGGACTCAAAAAATTTATACATAACCATTCTCAAATTGAAAACTAGCCCCCAAATTGAAAGTCCAAAAAAAAAAAATAAAATAAATAAATAAATAAAGAGTGACCTAGCCAGTTGATCCATATTTATGTTTAGCATGACACTTTTTTTTTTTTTTTTACAATAGAATTTGAACCTATTATTCGAACTCAGGTTTCTTACTCAATGACATAAAACTTTAGCAATTGAGTTAACTGGAACTCACACTTTGATTGCTTGTCGTTTAAGACCCAAAGTTAAAATTTTAAAACTTTGAGATTAGGTATTGTCTAGCTCAATCTTCTTCTTTTTTGGGGGGGTTTTGTTGTCTCTATGTGTGGGTTTTATTATTATTTTCTTTAATTACCTGGAAACACTAACACTCCGTTTGGGAGGAGGGAAAAAATATAAATTAAAAATATATATAATATATTATTATATATATATTATATATATATATATATATTATATATATTATTATTTTTTCCCTGTTTGGAAGTTTAAGTATGAGAGAATGGAAAAGAATAGAAAGATCATTCCCTTGTTTGGAAGTTTAAGTGAAGGGAATGGAATGGAACACTCATTCCTCTTTATTCCCTCCAAACCCCAATTTTCAATCCCCCCAAAATTGGGAGGAATAGGAGGGAATGAAATTTTGTTTAATGAAATTTTCACCAAAACTCCTAAAATGCCCTTAATATATTTTTTTAAATACTAGATTATCCCTGATTCCTTACCTTCATCTTCTCACATCTTCTTATGCTACCGCTATCATCCCAAACCTGAGAGTTTTTTCTCTCCTTTTTATTTTGGATACCATAAACTCAATAGCAAAATTAACAAAAATATATAGGCAGAGAGTTTAATTGCTGTGCATTGTTGTGTTTAGAAAAGGTTAAGGCTATATATGATGTTGAAGCAATAGTTGCTAGTTGATATGGAGATTCAATAGTCCTTTTTTTTTTTCTTTTTCTTTTTTGAATATCTTTGAATTATATTAGAACATTGTATCCTCTCCCCTAAGAATAAAAGTATAGGAATAGTAGCTATTATAGAACTGTGGCATAAAAAAGAATTATAGTTTGATAAATCCACATTTTATGCTAATTTAAATTCAATGGACTAAAATAGTTGTCAGAAATATACTACCATATGATAAATCTACAGCATTATTCTTACTATGTCTAAACCAGATTAAAATAAAGGGTATAGTAGTAATGTTGTTATAGAATGATTCATTTTTATTCATTTATAATATTACTCCTAAATAAGGTTACTTACATTTCATTCCATTCTATTCCTTTATTTTAAAACATCCAAACAAGATTATTTAGTTCCATTCCGTTCTATTCCATTCCATTCCATTCCTTTAAAATTTAATCATTCCATATCATTCCCTTCTAAACTCCCAAACGAAGCCTAATGGGCTCTTTTTAGTTAGAAATATCAAAGGCTCTTTTTAGTTAGAAATATATTTGATATATAATGAGATATTAAATATGAATATGACTTTCAACCTTGGTGGTTTGTATTAAGATCCTCTCAATTTGAAATGATTTTTTTTCATGATTAGGATTAAATATTTCAAATCTAAAGGTATGTCTAGTACCACGTGATTTAAATTTTAAATGACGTAATAATCTGTATTAGACCCATGAAATAAAAATCTTAACCATGAAATAGACCATTTCCGTTTCAAAATGGAGAGAAAATTGTTCCATGTGATCCACGCTATTTCCTTAATGATTTGAATATTTTTCTGATAAAGATATGTTTTTTTGTTTACCATACTTTCTTTTTAATAAGCCATTTGAGATTCATAGGCATAATGCATTCGTGTTGATGGATTTAAAATTGGAAGGAAATTAGAGACAAAATAAATTGTACTTTATGAATCATATGGAGAATTCTTTTAACTCTCTTTCTAAAATTAGAGAGAATCATGTGAGGACTTGGTGACATGAAACTTGTTTCACTCATCCACTAAAACGCTTATCCAAAGATTCATAGAAGATAGATGGGATGCTTTACTACCACTTCGAAATCATTTTGTGAGGTATGCAACATAGATTTCCTAGATATATGTTAAGAGATGAGATTGAGCTGGTCATAATAAAATGACTTTATAATTGAACATTGTGATTGAGTATGTTTTTTTTTATGTTGTAATAGATTCTTAATTACAGACTTTATCTATTGGTTTAGTGAGAGTGTAGGGAAGTTGTTTATTTTAAGTTGGCTCTTGATCCTTGAGAGGCGTATATATAAATCTTTTAGAATTGATGATATTTTTTTTGTTGGTAAAAAAAATTGCATGCAAGACTTCACTTTATCATGAAAAACTATTATTGAAAATGGAACTTCAACCTTATAAGCATAATGTAGTGGCATTAGGAATTCAAAAAATTATCAAATGTTTTGAATTGTGTCTATAGTTAGTAAGGACGGGAAAATCAATAGCCTACCAACTTATTTATAAATGGTTGCACTTTTACTTACCATTCTTATTTCTACTACAACTACGGATGTGTATTTTCAGTCATACATATCAATACTAATTTTCACAATAAAATGGAAGATGATTTTCTAACGGATCCTTTGATTTTGTACACTGAAAGAGAAATTGTTGTGAAATTGAGTACAAAATCAATCATATATGAGTTTTGGAATTTAAAAGAATGTCAAGTTCGAGTTTGATAGATCATACTTAATTGTAGTTGAAATGTAAAAGGAAATGTATTAAGAAACAATTTTTGTATCATTTTTTTTTGTTTATATTTTGTTAATATTGGCTAGATAGTAGTTCTATTTTTCATATTTGCATTCGAGTATTTTCAATATTCTTAAATGGTCAATTTTTTTTAGTTCATGCCAAGAGCCTTGTAGTTGAATTATCATCTCTTGGTGTTTTCAATGGAGACATTCAAGGATGTTCAAATCACTCATGCCCCCCTCCCCCAACCCCAAGTATCAAATTATCAAAAAAATAAAAATAAAAATCGGTTCATACTTTGAGCCCCCAAAAATAAAATCCTAGCTCCCTGTAGAGAACTTGTTTTTTGTCCATCTATACCTTTCTTTCTTTGGTGATTGTAACTATGTCATTTTTTTTTTTGCAATTTACATTTTAAACCCTATAGTTTAGGATGTGTGGCAAATTAAACCATATAGTTTCAAATTAAAGTAACAAATTAAATTTTGAAATTTCAAAAAGTAACAAATTAACCCTCTATATTTTCAAAAGTAACAAATTATCATGGTTTTAAAAATCAGACCGGAGAGAGAACCGGATTGGGGAGTGGTTCCTGTATCACTGGTCGGACCGGGGTCGGACCAGATGGTCGAACCGGTGACGTCATAAATAATTTATTTAATTATTTTAAAATTATATAAATAATTAAATAAATACGTAAACCATTTGTATGCTAAAAATTAAGGATTAAAATACAAAATTACAATATACACACGAGAAAGAAAGCAAGAAATTGAATCTGTAGCTAAATAAGGAAATTGAAATGGTGGGAGCTCTCAATCAGACCAACCCCTGTTACAAAACGAAACCCACAAAACCCAAATCAAAACCCAAATCCAGCATTTCAACAAATACGGATATACAAATACCCAAATCGGACCTTGAAAGTGAGAAAAAGGTGGAGTCGTGGAGGTGGAGCCGTGGAGGTGAGACCGTGACTCCGTGAGACCAGAAGAGTGAGAGATCGTGGAGGTGAGACCGTGAAATCGTGGGAGTGAAAGAAGGTGGAGCCGTGGAGGTGGAGCCGTGGAGGTGGAGCCGTAGAGGTGAGACTGTGGGAGTGCTTGACCGTGAGATCGTGGGAGTGTTTGACCGTGAGACGCCGGAGTACGAGACTGTGAGACGCCAGAGAGCAAGACCGTGAACGCCGGAGATCAAGATCGAGATCGTGACCGATGAGAGTGAGAGTTAGAGTGAGAGGGAGAGTGAGAAACGGCGTGAGAATGAGAGGGAGAGGGAGAAAAGGCTGAAATGAGTGAAAGGTTAGGTTTAGGTGTTTGGGTTGGAAAAAAAAAAAAGGAGTAAAAAACTTAAAAACGGTGTAGTTTTGGGTTAAAATACTGTGAGTTTTGGAAATCCAAGAACCGGGTCATAACCGGTTGAACCGTGCCGGTTCGCGGTTTTCACGGTTGAACCGCCGGTTTCCGGTTTTTAATCATTTTTTTTTTTTCAGATTTCTGGTTTTTTAAGAAAACTGGATCGGATTAGGTACCGGTCCCCAGTTGAACCGGTCGAACTGGTTGGTCCGGTCCGGTTTTTAAAACCATGCAAATTATACCTTAAAGTTTCAAAAAGTAACAATTTAAACCTTAACTCATTCAAGTAGAATTAGAACCATGGTTTTAATTTGTTCCTTTTGAAAGTATAATGTTTAATTTTTTACTTTTAAAATTTTGGGGTTTAATTTGTTACTTTTGAAACTATAGGATTTAATTTGTTACACTTCCTAAACTATAGGGTTTAAAATGTAATTTTCACCCATACACAAGCGGATCAAATTTGCATATAAGAGCCACCAACTAGGGTGGAATCTGGAATGCCATCAAGCTATTTAGCCAGTTGACAATCGTTGGATGAGCTACCTACGATGGGAGGGGAAAAGCATAAATAGCATAGATTATGTTTTCCATTCTTTGTGATATAGCCTTCCAGAAATGATTTTCTGGAGGATTAATTCTAAATGAATAAAAAGTGAGGAATACAATTTTGATTAGCACCCAGATATTTATATCTAATCGTATGCTTCATGAGAAATAAAGAAATGCACAAGGATTAGTTAGGTAACCAAAGAGCTTAGAACACCTGGTCATTGGAATTTGGAAAGAAAATTCCAATTTGATTATTCAACTTAATACAATTAAATTAAGGTTCTATTTAAAGGAGCTATGAATTTTGGTGTTGAAATTTTTAGAACTGAACTATTAATATATATATATATTGAAAGTATATGCACTGAAAATTTAGATCACTGAAAAATTAGTACAAAAATTGATAATTAGTACCATTTGAAAATAATAAATGTCGAAAAATATGAAACTCCATATATAAATTTCTTCCCCAAAATGGTCGTTTCTTAAAACAAATAATTAGCATTATAGAGTTGTATTGCTTGAAGGTTACTAGTATTGGTGGTGGTGACAATCATGATAACAACAACAATGCTGAGTGGGATTGAGGTGTACAGTGATGGTAATACATATATTAATTCGTGGTATAACTGTATAAGATTGTAACAATTGTGATGGTGTTGTCGACAAGTTGGTGGTGCTTTGCAAGTAACAATTGTCACGACCACAATAACAATACTATGATATATACACATGATGATCATGATAGTGGTAGCTAGTGAGATATTGAGTCATTGATCATTATGGTGGTGGCAATAGTAATCACGGTGGCAATTGATGGTAATGATATCAATATTATATTATCATTTTGTATGTGATTAAAAAAGAAAATATTAAAACATACATAGGATGAGATTGATCACTGGGGGAAGAAAAACACATCCACTTTGCATTTCCACAGCATTAGGTTGCAAGTGGTTGGTGATTGAATAAATTAAATGGTTTTTAGTTTTTACTAGTTAAGTTCTTGACTATTAAGCGTTGTCTAACACATTAAATAAATTATTGAAATTGAAAGCATTATTAAGGGGTTAAATTTTAAATTTCAAGACTAAAGTAGCCATTCGTTTTCATACTCACAAATATGCTTCCAATATATATTGAATTATTGACACCTCGTCGATCTAATTATCCTCATATTGGCATATTGCATCAAATGAAAGACTCTAGACATACAACATTAAACGGTTTTAAGAGCAAAATAAAAATAAAAATTGGGGGTTCTAATTAGCTCAACGGGTTTGTAAAGTCTTTTGTCGTTAAATAAGGGACTTGAGTTCAAATTTTTCCTATAAAAAAAATCTTATGGTAAATAACAATCATCATTGAGCGGGCATCATAAATTTCAAATCTCATTATATATATATATATATATATATATATATATATATATATATATATATATATATATATATATATATTAATTATGGAATCAAGAAAGTATGAAAGAATTAATAGATTTCAAAGGGCATGACCCCTAATTTAATTTCCATTGTTTCACAACATGTAATCAATTTATGATCATGATATCCCTCAATCATATTCATGGTCTTAGTAGTAATTTTATGAAGAGAGTTATTGTGGTTATACTTTGCATGATGAGACTGGAACTATCAAATTAAGATCATGTAGCAACTACCCCAGAAGAAAAGAAGCCTATATATTGTTATGTCCATAATTAAGAAATCAAAACCGCCTAAAAATAAATTAACCCTAAAACTTTGAAAGATTGTCACATTAATGACCAACCAATCATTATGCTTCAAAGAAGAAAAAAGTCGGCATTGACTAAATCAATCTCTTGAAAGTAAACTTTCAAAGCCTCCTAAATGTTTTCCCTTTGAAATAGTTCTCCCAAAATGATAAAATTCTTATGACTTTGCCTTCTTGCTTCCAAACTCTGTGCTAGAGTACAAGTGTCACCACTTGGGACACATTAATTTAGGTTAGCCACCGCCTAAGACTAATAATAGTGTAATGCCAACCCAATACATTGGTTTATAGGATTTGCTTCACTTCAATGGAAAACTCCCATTAATGGTATTTAACAAACTCCAGCAAGCAACCCACCAAGCATTGTTTCCTTTGGAAGATTAAGACAAATGAAGAGTAGTCTTGAAAGAGATATTGTGAGAAATGGTGACGTTTGGGCTACATGGCTTACAGTGAGAATCTATAAAAGATCTTATGGAGTTTAGCTAAATGGAGCTTCCAAACAAAAGCTGGTTTCACAATCTCCAACAACCATACAAATTAGAAATATCAAACGTTTTGTTGCTCTTCTTCAATGCATTCCAACACACAATCCTTATCTAATAATAATTGAAAATTGAAAAGTCACTAAAAATTCGTAACACCTTTGCATACAATATTTACACATTCAATTGAAACTCAACTATTAAATAACAAATATTGGCTTATAATAAGCGGTAAATAATTATGAAGAAAAAAATTCTCTCTACAATGAATTTTGATTCGCTTTCACACTTTTGTGAAAATTCTGATCCACTTTCACACTTCTGCAGCCAATAAAGTCAGAAGAAATGTCTTAGGTTAGGTACAAGCTTATTTTTGGAGTATAGGTCATACATAATTCTTATTCATTTTAAACGACAAAGAAATCTCTTAGCTTAGGTACACAATTTCCTTTCTCTCTTTTGACCACCCCACTCAAAATTTTTAATTTTTTTTCTTTTCTCTTCTCTTGTTTATTTATACTTTCTTTTCTCCTTTTCTTCCTTTTTTTTGACGGCCCCACTCTTCTTCTTTTCACAAAATTTTCTTCTTTATGTGCATTTCAATGTGTTTGTCTAATTGTATTGTATATCATGACACTGGCTAATTGGTGTGTATGAAATGTGTACATGTCTATTTCTTAATCTCAACTTTCTCTTGTTTGGCTCCTAACAAAAGGAATATCGGTTTGGTCATGGTTGTAATTTTAGCCCAGTTGTGTTTCCAGGTGGCAAATAATAAATTAGGCTTTCATTTGGTTTGGCTACTAAACCAAGTTAGTCTGAACTCTATCTTGATCAGGGTTTTATTTTTTATTTTATTTTTTATATCCAAATCTATCAATCTGTTCAAATTAAGGACCTTTAGAAGTTAAACTATGAAGATTAACACCATGCATGTGGCATGGTTTAGGTCCAAAAAAACCAAAATCCTCTCTGTTATAAAATGTGCACAATGTTTCACACAAAAATAAATTTACAAATAATAGCCATAGTCCCAAAGGGATCCTTTTCTGAAAGAAAATAAATCATAATAACTAATTCATTTATTCACAAATACAAAAATAACAAAACTTCCTACCAATATGAATTTGAAAAAGAAGACTGCCTTGCTAGAAACTCCAACTTACTAATTTTCGATGTTTACCCTATCACCAAAGTAAAACTAAGCTGTCCACAATATTATTTGTGTAAATCACAGCTCTAGCACGTGGAATTCTAAGAATTTTCTTGTTTAAACTCTCATGCTCAAATGAGTGGATCTGGCTAAGCTTCTCAATTAGAAATTCACCATGCCAAGGAAGTTTGGAACTTGTTCCATTGGTACAATTTTTTTAGTCCAAGATGTAGCAATCAACCGTGTCATTATATGATGTTTATCAATGCAATTTTGGTTGCACATGCATGTATACTTTTTGACCATGGAAGAACCTCAGGTTGTGTCCATCTTACAAATTTCTAATTTTACAATATTTCCTCTATTTATTTATTTTATAAATTCATTTATTAATTATAAGAAAGGAAGATGGGGAAATTAATTAAGTTTTATGAATACGCTTTTAAGTTTTTTAATTTTAAATGACAGCTAGGTTGGAGAGCGCGTGAGATTTCATTTTGTTGCTTGCTAAAAACCTGGCCGACCGTGTTGAATGCACTGAACTAAGGACTGACTGGTGGTTTGAAATATATTATCTCACTTTCTATCCAATTATTATTCTGGGAGAATGAAGTGACAATTAAACGAGCACAACATATGCCATAATAATCAGTATTGTTTAATTGATTTTGTTAATTAATCATTAGGCCTTCAAAATTGGACTTATTAATTAATTATTGCTGCAGGTTAATTTTCTGTGGTGAAGGCAAGTCATTTCCTGAGTTATTCTCGAAATGTTGCTTATCATAATAGCCTTCTGGTCAAATATACATGCAGAACAAATATAAATGTTACTTAGGGTGTGTGTATATATAAACTACACCATGAAAGTAGAAATGCAATTGTATTTGTTCTGGAGGATGCATTATTTCCTCCTTTATGGAATTGGAAAAAAAGTAAAGAAAAAGACAAAGCTTGTAACATTTTTTTGATCGTGAGACAAAGGTCGTAACTTTAACGCATTACTATATTGCTAATTAATGCACGGAACACAATAGGGCCGTGATGTTATGTATAGTCAATGTCACTACAATTAATCATGAAACAACTCTACAATTAATTATGAACCAACTCTCACAGTAAGGGAATTAATAGTATGATAGACTTTACTTGTTCTGTGGTTGCCAATAGGCCTTCAACATCAAAATTATTCGGTAGTCATGGAACACAATAAATGTACACTCTCTCACTTTAATGATGGGTCTCACCTTAAATTTAGTTAGTGAGACCCATCATTTATGTAAATGAAGGATTATTCAGTAGTCCAAGACTACAAATGCGTAGTTCCCATATGACGGGTTCCACAAATTAAATTCATGGTAAGATGTACATTTTGTGAGAGAGGGGGATTACGTATTTATTTGTAGCCTGGTACTATTAAATAATTTTCCTGAGTGAGGAGAAAGAGTACGTATTTATTGTTGGGGTAAAATTTAGGTACAATTCCTTAGGTCAAGTACATCAAATTCCTAGTTGAATTTAAATTTATTGAGTTTAAATTTTCTTGGAAAAGTCATATTGTTTGTGTTTCATTGGTTAATGCAACCATGTGTTTGAATCTAAGGAACTGTACCTAAATTTTACCCTTATTGTAGTATAAGAGTATTGAATAAATAATTCATGCAACAAGGTACCAATGTAAGCTATTTCTCGGCCATTCCAAGAGGTTCTTTTCTTCCCTTGACTTTCTTGTTTCCCCTGCCAAACGCATGCAAGTATTCATATTGGGGTGACACCTTTGTTCAACACTGAAGTTAATGCATTTTCAGCTACTACGATGATAACAGATGCTTTAGTTATTTGTTAAAGAAGTATTTAATGCACTTTTTATTCTACTTTTATATATTATATATGAGTAAAATTTAGGTACAGTTCCTTAAGTCAAGTATATTAGGTTCCTAGTTCAATTCAAATACATTGAATTTAAATATTCTTGGAAATAATAACATTGTTTGTGTTTCATTGGTTAATGCAACCATGTGTTTGAATTCAATTAGGGAACCTAATATATCTAACCTAAGAAACTCTATCTAAATTTTACCCTATATATATAGGATTTTGTTAATGGATGTCTTAAGGAAATTTGTTCAAGAGATTAAATGCTTCCATTTTATAGAAAATAGTAAACTTTTAATATTAAAATAATAAAATTTGTTCAAGAGATTAAATGCTTCCATTTTATAGAAAATAGTAAACTTTTAATATTAAAATAATAAAACGAGACTAAAATGCCTTACAAGCTCTTTTTTTTTTTTTTTGTTAAAATTTTACGAATGCTCATAAAGTGGAAGTATTAAATGCTTTCTTAACAAATGTTTTATGGACACCGTTAAACTATATTATATGATTATTTTTTCTGAGACACTATACATTTACCGTATAAAAATATGGGTATTTGAGTCAATTAACCAAATCTTAACGAATGCATGAGAAATTTTTACAGAAATAATTTCAAGGTGACAGTAAGATAATAAGCATTCAACTTTAATCTCTCCGAAGAGAATTGGAGAATGCCAAAATGAAGGAAACATGAGGTATGGAAGATTATTTTTTAAGAATTATGGAACTTGTTAATCAAATGCGTTGATCAAAGGGTTGTTGAGAAAAATAAAATCTTATCAATCCAAAAAAATATAATTATATAGTTACTGCTATTAAAGAAGCAAAAGATCTCTCAACCTTGACAATTCAAGAATTAATGAGCTCATTGCTTGCCTGTGAACAAAGAAAGCCGAGGCATGTTGACAAGTCTGGTGACAGTGCTTTTCAATCAAAAGTGATGTTAAGCTCGAAGAGAAAATTCAGAAGAGACAATTCAATAAATTTGAGAGAGAATGGGAATGACAAAGTCAAAGAAATAAATGGTAGTTAAGTTGTTGTGACTTGTGAGACCAAGAAGACTTGATAACATGAAGAAATTTCTTGGGTACGCGTTTTGTGCTTATTTTTCAATCGGCAGGCAATTTTTTTATTTTTTATTTGTACTTGTAATTTATGAAAATTGAGCCAACAGTGTATATCAAATTTAGAAAAATATGAAGACTAAAAAAGTAAGTCTGAAACGTACCGGGAATTGAAATTAGTGGTAATTTTGAGCGGTAAATGGAAATGGGGCGGTACAAGTACAACAAGTCTCTTCTTCGCCTTCTTATTCTTGGTTATTCCTCTTCCTCCCTTTTCTCTCTTTCTCTTATCTCTGTCTCTTATCTCTGTCTCTCTTTCCTGGTTTCTTCTGATTAACTTTCAAGGTAATTTTTTATTTTAACAAAAGATAAAAAAATAAAAAATGCTTTCAAACCAAATACTCCTTGTAATGAAAAGTCAAAGAAACTTTCAATCACCTTTCTATTTTTTCAGTCCTGAACCCCACGTGAAGTATGTTTTCTTTTTTAATTTTTAATTTTTAATCCTTGTTTTGCTAAATTTAATTTTTAATCCTTAGTCATTGATATATCATTTTTATTGGGTTTGGGGCCTTTGGGCTACTACCTTGGCTTAGAAACACATTGATTGGGATATAAATCAAAGTTGTAAATACCATTTCGGTACTCGTTTCGGTTTGGTTATTGAAATGGAATATTTCGGTACCGGTCAATATCGGCGTTCCGTTTCGGGTTTACCGCAAATATATATATATATATATATAACACATTTTTAATACCATATAAAATTATCAACTCTAAACAAGTAAAATCAAATAATACAAAAATTCTTAAGTCTTAATATCACATAACAACTCAAAAAAAAAAAAAGGTTTTTGATTTAGGTTAGACATATATATATATATATATATATATATATATATATATATATATATATATAAAACACATTTTTAATACCATATAAAATTATCAACTCTAAACAAGTAAAATCAAATAATACAAATTCTTAAGTCTTAATATCACATAAAAAAAAAAAAAAAAGAGCTTAAAAGTTTACCGGCCGGAATTGATATTCCGCCTGAAATGGCCAGAATGACCCGGAACACCCCGAAATTTGATCCGAGGTGGAATGGGGGGTTATCTCGTACCGGTTTGCATACCGGTACGAGATTTTCCGTCCGTTCCGACCGGAACGGAATGGAATATACAACTATGATATAAATTGCATCTCACCGTTACTTTACCTCGTTCATCTGCCAATTTCCTATTTAAACCCTTCAATACCCATTGCCCCAACAACAACCCAATGTGAGTCTTCCTTATTCTAATTTTATGATTTCCTTTATGTTTCTTGGTGGATTTGTGTTGGTTTATGTCTGAAACCTCTTTCAGTGGTTGTCGTTTTGGGTGTTGACCAGCTGAGAAGTCTAATTAACCATTGTTCTTCCTCTAAGTCTCTCCTTGGAATATGAATTTGTTGTAGTTTATACATTAAGACCAAATGGTGATATGTTGACCACATGTTTGATGTTTTGTTTATGGGGTACAAGTACAACATAGCAAACCAATGACTTTATAATATTTATTTGACAGTGAATAGATTTATTTTGTATAGTGTACAATTCCATGTAGACTTGGTTATTGCATCTCCATACATTTCTCAGGTACCTCTTGTGTCAGATGGGAAGTTTGTGCTATTAGCATCTGATGGCTTATGGGATTAGATAAACAGGTCTAATTTGTTAGCTTGTTTGGTTACATTAGCTTGTCAAAGATTTAAGAGGAACTATGAGTTCGTCTTTACCAAGTGCCATTATGTTACTAAAATTGATAACATTTAAGTTCATAAAAATTGGTAATGACTTTGGATACAAAAATTTTAGTTTTACAATAAGAATACCCTACTAGTAAAATCAACAATAAGTATCAGTTAATAATAGGACAATGTGATGATCACTAACAATTAAACAAGCCATCTACAGAATGGAGCAAACAGTGAAGAAGCTACTGTTGTTTTTTAATTTTTTCAATGAACAAGCTTTTATTAACAAAATTAAATTGTTGAGCTTGATTGACTAAGCAGACAAATCTTGTGGCAATTCTGCCTAAAGCTTTCATTAAACTATTAATCGTGAAAGCTTGCACTATTCTTTCCTCTGTTTTTACTCTGTCCACAATGAGTTATTGCATTTCTTTGATGACAGACATGGTATATAGTTGCTCCCTATGTATACATTGACTTCTCTACATGCATGTAGCAATCAATAATACAAAATCAAAAGTTAAAAAAGAAATTACATAATTCCTTGCAACTCCCTTTACATGTATCAAATTGAAAATAATTCAAACCCTAATCAAATTCCCAATATTTTCGGTGAAATAATTGATTATCCACAAAACTACATAAGTGTAACAAAAATATAAATAGACAAAAATCAGATTCTTTTTCGGGTAAGTATTATTAATAAGAAACAGGCAATACAAAATTGCCTCGACTTGCTTAGAGAACTACTCACAACAAGCAATTGGTCACACATAGACTGTATAAAATATCTTTAGAGCCAACCAAACAACGAAAAGCAAATCTATAGTTAATACTATCAAAGAAGTAAAATAGTACTTCACCAAAAGGACCCCTCCCCTGTGGAGTTTCTCCCTCTCTGAGTTTTTCTTCTCCATGTGAGTTAACCCCTTTGCTTCCCCATCTTTCTATCACCCTACACCTATCCTCCCCCATCCAACTATACCACAATCCCTTCATCCCTCCCATCTAACCCCTTTCTACTCTCCACTGATTCAAACTTCTATATCTCCCCTACCTATACCACAACATGGAAAACCACCAAATATCCACAACACTTCAAATGCAGCCAACCACTAGCAATGCTATCATACAAACCAACCAAACCAACACCCACACACATAAACCAATCTCCCTCAAATCCGATCCCTCAACCACAGAAAACCTCACCAAGCATACACTTATTGGCAAATTAATCTCAGCCAAAGATATTAACTACAATAGAATTATTGCTATCATACAAAAAGCCTAGAAACATGCCCATGGTCTATCAATCGCATCCCTTGGCCAAAACACCTTCCTGTTCAAATTTACCACAGAAAATGACCTCCTGCAAACCATTTCTTCAAGCCCCTGGAACATTGAAGGAAAACACCTCATTCTCAAACACTGGATCCCAGGAATCCCTCCACTTGATCTGGATTTCTCTACCACAACTTTTTGGATCCAAGTCCATAACCTCCCCATAGACTACATGACCACAGAAAATGCAAAACTCATCAGTGCACATTTGGGAACCTTACACAAAATTGATCTCAATGAAAAAGGTTCTATTTCAGTGGGAAAATACCTGAGAATAAGAGTTGAAATAGAGGCATATGCTCCCCTCAAATGTGGCTTTCTCATGGACCAAAGCCCCCTCTCTGACACTTGGTTCGATTTTAAATATGAAAGGCTCTCAGATTTTTGCTTCCACTATGGTCGACTAGGCCATCTCAAAACTGAATGCCATTTTGAACCCCCCTCTGAACAAGCTTTGAAATGGGATATTGGACCCAAAGGCTATGGTCCATGGCTCCAAGCAGACCCCTCCGAGCAAAAAGCCTCAAGGCTCAAAGAAATCATCTCCGGCTCCCGGAGCACCTCACACGACTACGATGCTCGCGCCAGCCAAGCCGCAGCTCAGTCATCACAGAACCACCTCCTCCGTGGCACCAACCTCCACCAACTCCATTAAGCTTCTCCATCATCCCTCCAAAATATTCCATCAAACCCCAGATCGGAGCTCCTCCACCCACATCAAACTCCACCACCTTCCCCACAATATACACTACCAATCACCGAATCACAGATCTTTGTGCCTACAAGCCAAACTTCAACCCAAATTGCAAACAAAAACCACCAAAACCCCAATCAAGCTGCCATATCTCCACCACAGACCATAAAGGCCACCGATCTGCACATCACCGCAACTCATACCCATCCTCAAAACCCAACTATAAAGACCACCGATCTGCTCCTCACCGCAACCCAACCCATCCTCAAAACCCCAACATGATTCCTTTTATCACCCCTCAAAACCCCAACCATGATTCCTTTTACTCACCCCTCGCCGCCACAACCACTACTAAAACCGGCGAGCCATCAGATCAACAATCCAAAGCTGCTTCACATGCAATCCCCGACCTCGAAACTCCCACCAACTACTCTGACACAAAACACCTATCAAATCTGCCGACCTACTCTCCACTAATGACCACCGACTCTGCCAAAACCCACCTAATGCTGGAAATCCCCCACAAATCTAACCTCTACCCTCACCTCGCCCATACAACCCATCCCATCCTTTCTAAAGACCCCAACCATACCCTCACTGAAGCTTTTGTCCTTTTTAAAATGAGTCAGGAACATTTTAAAAGCTTAGCTGAAACATCTCTTGGGTCAAACCGGGTTCATGACTCTCCTTGGGCCAAACCCAATCTAAATGGGCCCAAATCTTGCCGGCTCAATCTGTTGGACAATAACCCAACAAGCCCAACCCCTCACGATAAGCCCAATATCAGCATCCCAGGCCGAAAAAGAAAGAGTGAACCCACCCAATCGGAGATAACCAAAAAAATAAAATTGTACCCATCAGACAGTAACACCATTACCCCACCATTCACACATCTTCGGCCCACAATTGCAAAAAAGGAAAAAAAACTCAAAGCCTTGGCCAGATCCCGACCCACCACAACTCTGACCGAACCTCACCCCTCCACCATGCACATTGACATTCCAATAAATCCAAATCTCCAGACTGAGGAAGAGGATCATAATCCTCATTCCTCCACCATGCTCATTGATACCCCTACAAATCCAAACTCATTGACTGAGGAGGCGGGTCTTTCCATGCCCCCAACCCCCCAATGTTAATCCTCTCATGGAACTGTCGAGGCTTAGCTCGGCCTGCGGCATTTCGTTCCCTTAGAGCTCTGGTTAGAATAAATAATCCTGATTGCATTTTCCTTATGGAAACAAAATCTCCTTTAGAATCTATGCAAGAAGTTACCAACTTACTTGGATTTTCTCAGGCTGTTTTTGTCCCGCCAGTGGGTACTGCTGGTGGTATTTGCTTTGGCTGGAAACCTGGAGTCGACATCGAGCCTACTTTTCAAAGCCAGAATCTCATCAATCTTTTAGTCTTTTCTGATCCTCCCAACAAGCCATGGATGCTCTCTGCAATCTATGGTCCTCCGTATAAAAAAAAGAAAAGGAAATTTTGGGAGGACATGCACCAAATTGCCTCATCTTTTTCTGGGCCTTGGTTATGTTTTGGTGACTTCAATGAAGTCCTCAATCAGGTTGATAAAAGAGGCGGCAGACCTCTCACTTCCTCATCAACAAATGGCTTCAACTCTCTGATCAACCAACAAGGCCTTGTTGACTTGGGCTTCTCGGGTAACCCATACACATGGACCAACAAGCGTCACAATTTTGCCAATATCAAAGAAAGGCTAGATAGAGCCTTCTCCAACACAGAATGGAGAACCACTTTCCCCAGAGCATCAGTTCACCACTTCCCTGCCACGTCTTCAGACCACAATCCTATCATCCTCAATTCTACTGGTTTTGAGTCTACCAATCCTAAACCTTTTCGTTTTGAAGCCATTTGGACTAGAGATGGTAGCAGCACTCAAGTTATCAAGCATGCATGGGATCACCTGGTCTTTGGGTCCCCTCTATTCAAGTTCATCAAAAAGCTCAAAGCCACCAAAAAAGACTTGATATGGTGGAACAAGAACTGCTTTGGCCACCTCCAAACTCGCAACAAATCCCTCTCCGAAGCCATCAATTCCATCCAACAACTTGACCCTACAGAGTCCAACCTACAAAAAGAAAAAATTCTCACATGGGAATTCAATGAAAATCTCAGACGGGAAGATCTCCTCTGGAAACAAAAATCTAGAGTCCAATGGCTAACAAGTCCTACTCTCAATACAAAATTTTTTCATGTATCAACCATTATTCGAAGAAGGAAAAATGCAATTGATTTTCTAAAAAATGAAAACAATGAGTGGTTATCTAACAGAAATGACATTGGCTCTTCTTTTGTACAATTTTACCAGAATCTCTTTACCTCATCTAACCCCCAATTTCCTGTTGTCCTTGACAATTTAATTTCTCCAGTAATCTCTGATGAGGACAACACTCTTCTGTGTGCTATCCCAACTGCAGCTGAAATCAAGCAAACTCTATTCAGCATTGGCTCAAACAAATCCCCAGGTCCAGATGGTATGTCAGCCATATTCTACAAGCACTATTGGGAGGTCATCAACCACGATCTTATTGAAGCTGTCACAAGCTTTTTCACAAGAGGCCATATTCTCACTGAAATCAACCACACTTTCATCACCCTCATTCCAAAATCAGACAAAGCTGCAAAGGTAAACCAGTTTCGTCCAATTAGTCTCTGCAACACAATATATAAAATCATTTCAAAGATTCTGGCTTCTCGGCTCAAGCCCCTCCTCCATAAAATCATCTCTCCGTGGCAATCTGCCTTTGTGCCTGGTAGAATCATCCAAGACAACTCCATTATTGCTCACGAAGTCTTCAATACAATGAAAAAAAAAAGGGGAATCGGTGGTCTGATGGCACTAAAAATTGATACAGAAAAGGCTTTTGATACAATTGAATAGTCCTTCTTGCTAAATATCCTCCGGCTGCATGGATTCAACACCAAATGGATCAACTGGGTAAACCAATGTATCTCAACCCCATCTTTCTCCATCCTCTTAAACGGCAGTCCCTTCGGCCATTTCAAATCTACCAGAGGCTTGAGACAAGGTGACCCTCTCTCCCCATTTTTATTCATAATTGGAGCTGATATTCTTTCCAGACTTCTCCAAAAAGCTGAATCTCTTGGAAATCTGCATGGTATAAAAATTTCACCCAACTGCACACCAATTTCCCATCTTCAATTTGCTGATGACCTCCTCATTTTCTCAAAGGCAAATTCCTCATATGCTTCTATCATCCTCGATTGCCTTTCCTCCTATCAAGCTTGGTCTGGACAAAAGATAAACTACAGCAAATCTAGTGTTATCTTCAGCAAGAATACCACTGGGCAAACAGCAGCAAATCTCTGTCAACTCTTGAATCTTAAGAAATCAAGCCCCACAACAAAACATCTTGGTCTTCCCCTCGAACTTAACAGAGCAAAATCGTCATCTTTCCAAGATCTGATTGAAAAAATTCAGAACCGTGTTGCTGGTTGGAAAACCAAACTCCTTTCACAAGCTGCAAGAACGACCCTCATAGCAAACGTGGCTGCATCTATACCATCCTACACCATGTCATCACTCCTCCTCCCCAAGACCATATGCAACAAAATTGATTCTACTCTCCGTGGATTCTGGTGGGGTTCAAGTCCGGGAAAGAACCATATGTGCTTAAAATCATGGAAATCAATCTGTCAACCAAAAAGCTATGGAGGTTTGGGGCTTCGCAGATCTTTAGATACCAACCAGGCACTGATCTCCAAAATGGGTTGGTCTCTTGCTACTGATGAAAATAAAACCTGGGTCTCCCTATTGAAAGCAAAATACCTCAAAGGAGTCCCCTTCATGCAGATATCTCCATCACTGAATAGTTCATGGTTATGGAAAGGGATCTTAAAATCCAAAACCATCCTCAGCAAAGGTTTATGCATGAAAATAGGTGATGGCCAACATACGCCAATCTGGGACACTCCGTGGATCCCTACCCTTGAAAATTTCATCCCATCACCCTCATCTACAGCCCATCCGATCATACATAGGGTTGCAGAACTCATCAATCCTGACACTTTCCAATGGGATAGAGGTAAAATCTCCACTTTCTTTGACTGTATAACTGCCTCTAAAATTCTCAACATCCACCTCTCCCCCACCAGTCAGCTTGATAAATTATGCTGGGTTCCCAACAGCAATGGTATACTCTCAGTAAAATCAGCTTATCTCACTGACCAAAATGAGAGATTTATTTCCTCTGGTCCCCTTGCCAAATCAGATTGGAAAATCCTTTGGAAAGCAAAAATCAGCCCCCGCCATAAACAGCTCCTATGGAAAATTGCTTGGGATATTCTTCCCACAAAAGCTGTTCTAGCAGCCCGTATCCCAGCAACTAATACTACATGCCATCTATGCAATGACCAAGAAGAATCTGCACTCCACATCTTCACCCAATGCCCCATAACACTATCAATTTGGCTCACCTCTCCATGGCCTATACACCCAAACCGTCTTCCTCTCTCATCCATTTCTGACTGGGTCAGCTTTGTCCTCAACCCAGGGAAATTCTTAAACCTCCAATTGCAGGAGGCCCAATCTTTCACTCTACTTGCTTCTGTCATATGTGACCAGATATGGTTCCATAGAAACAAAATGCTAAAGAGTGGCCAATCATCTTCTCCCCCCACTCCTCCCCCACTTCTTGCCCAAGAAATCCATAAATCCTTCCTCTTCCATAAACAAGCCTGGGAGTTCTCCTCCCAACATCCTACCCTCCCTACCCATAATCCTTGGTCCCCTCCTCCCCCTGGATGGCTTAAAATAAACTTTGATGCTGCTGTGAGACCTAACAATGTTTTCTTGGCTGCTGTCTGTCGTAATCATTTGGGGAAGATCACCCACGCATGGAACCATGTTGAAGTTCACGGTGAAGCTCTTTGGGCTGAAGCTAAAGCTGGTCTTTTTGCTGTTTCAAGCGCACTGGATGCAGGACTGGATTACATTATTTTTGAGGGTGATGCTCTTCAGACAATCAATTCCATTCAGAATTCTGGCTCTACCCCTCATTGGTCTATTTCCAATATTATAAATGATATCAATGTATCTTCTTTAGCTTTTTCATGTTGCTCTTTTTCTCATGTTCATAGATCTGCAAATGCAGTTGCCCACTCTTTAGCTGCTTGGGCCCCCTTTTGTAATTGTCCTGGTGCCATTCCCATCTCCTCTCTCCCCGCCTATGTCATTCAAGCGGATTTGGTAGATGGTTCTGGCCCCTCGACTCCTCCTCTTTCTTAATGCAATATATTTTATTCATAAAAAAAAAATAGTACTTCACCAAGTGCTTTTTGTTTTTGGTACATCCGACATTCCCAAAGTTGTCTGACAAAGTCAAGTTATAGGAAATGAAAGTAAGTAATTTACTATATAACAATACTGTCCTTGTACACCTATTACAATATTTGGGATTTAAGTACCACGACATACCGGAAAAGAAATATTAATCAACCCCTATTTATGTATACAAGCCCTCAATATGGTAAACAATGTTTTCACATTATAATTATAACAAAACAAGTACCCTTTGCTATTCTGGCCACTGACAAACACCAATGCCTCCACTTCATACACATCAACCTCATATAGCATCTTCAAACAAGTGTTTGCACTGCACAGAAAATTTAATATGTCATGTGATAAATGGGATTTTTATTAACTTGTATGCAGACTCCATTAACATATTATTGCAATATCCTCTGCAGTATTCTCATATAAGATGGTAATGAAACAATTGACCATACTAAAATATGACATTCATTACACATATGACCAAATACATTACAAAACGACTAGCTGCAGATTTAGGTAAGCAGGCATAGTTATAACTTTCAGAATCATTACCTCACCACTCTCCCCATATGTTAGCAAGCTTGTTAGACTATAGGTCCCTTACTATTCTCTCCATCAGTGGGTAGGCTCTTCTTCTTAACCAAAGCTACCTTATCACTTTCCCCATTGCTGAGCAGGTCTGGTTATCCTGTTGGAATTTTGGCCTTTTATGTAGGTATGTTGACTAGACAAATGGAGATGGCATATGATGAGCGTTCTTACAGTCCCTGGCTCCAGCTGTAATCAAGTATACATGATGGATCCCTCAGCAGCTGTTGGGAAATGCTGATTGGTTAAATGCACTACAGCAGGGGCTGAAGAAAGATTGCTAAGTTTGGACTCCGAAGTCTCACATGAGGAGTCAATGGCTAAAACTCTTCCATTCTCTCATCTTCTATAATGAACTGCATAAAAATAAGTTGCAAGATCAACTTTTCGATTAAAAACTTTTGCAATTCATTATATTTTTATTTTTATTAACCCTAACAACAGTGGCATAAAGCAAACAAAAAATTCATGCATTGAAACTCATTCAATGCTTGCATATGGTTATAACCAATCAAAATTATCACATGGTAAATCATCTACCTAAATCATTCTTCAATCTTCATCAAAAAGCTCATACAAAGAACCCATTTTATTGGGTTGAAAATCTATAAACAAAACCCGAACAATCAAAATATTCAAATTGTATACTAGTTTCCCACTTCCCATAACTTCTTAGTAGCAAGATAAAGGACTAAACGAGAAAGGAAAAGTACTAAATTACAAAACCTTAATTTCACTAAATAATCAAATGAAAAGTTGGTAAGATAAAATCAAAACTCTTTACCTTTTGCTTATTAAAGTTAGATATATCACTTTAGTATGCTTTTTTCTCATAATTATTGGTGTTTCACAATATCAGTCGTCCACTTTGTAGGTCATTTCAAAATTATTGATTGAAATTGTCAAGAACTAGATGAGTCAAGGAAAGATGGAATATGAATCATTGTGGAGGAATAGAAAGCTGCAGATCGTGTCCATATTTAATTTCTTAATTTTCTTTCTAGGGATATGAAACAATGGGTAGAGACAGAGACAAGAAGAAGGATATGTGCTTTGACTAATTTACAGTTATACTTATGGAATAAAAACAGAGATTATGGATGCTTATGAATTGTGATATTGCCAAAATGGTTCATTACAGTAACAAATCATGTTTTTAACAGTTTCAATAATGAAAACGGATTCAGAGGCAACATAAAAGTGCCAACAGTAAATCCAATCCACCAACTAACATTTGACAATAAGACTACAAGGAAAATTTCATAGCGCAGAAAGCATTTAGTGGAGATGAGGTATGCTTGTACGTTGATTGATTCAATGTAACCTAAATTGGGGATTTTCAGTCTCAATGGTCCTAATACTAACCTCAATTACATATCTCTGCTTGGTATACTTAGTCTGCTGAAATTGTTGCTATATGTGGGTGCATATATTTTGTTATTGAACAATTTACCTCCATCATTGTTTACCAGTTAATGATTCAATAAGGTTTGAGATGCCTTTTTAGTTACTACACGGTTTCTACTTGTATGATTGTTTACCAGTTAATGCTAGAGTTGAAAATTGGTTTGCTATGATGTTAGACAAGTTATTGATACCCTTGCATTCTACAATCTGAAATTATGTCTTGATATGGTAAACGAGGATTTCTTCAACACTAGATGACATTAATTCCTTCCACTAAACAAAAACAAACAAACAAACAAAAAAAACAGATGACATTAATTTCGAACTCCCTGCCAATTGAGATTCCACTTATGGAGGCAGCATAGCAAGGACGTCCATAAACCATGAGGCCTTGTATAAAGGGGAGGAAAGAGACAAAGGATATATTCGAGGAGAAGATCACAGTGTTACAGAAACAGATTAATGAGTTAGAGAGCACCACTGCACCACACGAATGTCTAATCTATTCAACCCCCCACCCCCCTTTTTCTTTTTTCGAATAGACGATGGTGTTTTCAACAAGTTGGTAGTGCTTTGCAGTAAAACTCGTCACGACCATAATAATAACTATGTGTTACATACTTACATTTAGCATAAATGCACCCAAAAAAAAAAAAAAAAAAAAAAACATTTATCAGTTGTACATACCAAATATGCTTATGTAGTTAGACAAGTATGAAATTACACATGTTACATATGAACTTGTATCGTGAGTGTTTCTAGTGGTATACAATGCCTTTAGAAACTGATATGAGATCTAAACTACTTTATGTTAGGCTTGCTAATAAATAAGAAACAACCACAATCGACAAGTTACATAGAAAATTTGCAGAACAGACCTTAAATTCCTAGTTTCTTAAGCAGGGTCACTAACAAAACATTGTAAAAAGAGATTGGAAAGAGCAACAAACCTGAAGTTTGATACTGCTTTGAAAGGAACTTTTCCTCAAAAGTTGACTTTGAGTTTGTGGAAGTACTGGTTTTGAAGGAAAGCCACCAATACTAATTTTCAAAACAAGTAAAGCAATAATAATATTAAAAAATAAATAAATAAATAAACCTTAAAAATACAAGAATAACATGATAAAGGAGAAGGTAGAACACACCAGAACTAGCATTTGAGATAATGCAGAAAAAATAAGGGAACTCTGAGATGTCATATCAGCATGTGAGTACCGATTAATGATGTAAAAAGCTTTCCAAACTGCACATAAGCAAAAAAGTTATGATAAGGTTACACATCAGAAAATATGCCATCACACAATGCAGTAGGGGAAGAGGTTGAAGAAGCCTATTGAAATGTCTTCAGAAAGCTTTTTTGATTGAAGCAGTCTAATGAATCATGAAGCACCAGATGAAAGTTCTTGAAAAGAAATTTTTTTGGAGAAACAATATTATACCAAAATGAAAGGATTTGCATATATAAAGGAGCATAATGGTCTTCATATCCAAAGTCTTTTCTGATTATTAAATGAAAAAAGAACTGTAAGTCTGATTATCCACTGTTGTCTGCTTTTTCATTGCTGATATATATGCCCCTATGTTTGACACACCCTAGACTTCCCTGACGATGGATGGAATGTTTTAGGACATATAAGAATAGGCTTATAACACTAGCATTTTGCTTGCTTACACTGTTAGACATCTACAAGAAAATTCCTTGCTCATGATAATAAAAGAGATGAAGTGGCAACATGTGTTGCTTTGATGCTCTAAATATAATTATTCATGCTCATATTTTAAACTCAAAGTTTAGAGGAAGAAGTGCATGATAACTGATCATGCCTTATTGCTGTAGCAGACTAGCAGTCACAATCATGATGGTCGCAATTCTGGAAGGTCTGCCTATAACTATTACTCTTACAATAAATGAGATGAAGCTAACAGAATATTGGCTTGGTAAAGAAGAAATGACAGAAGGTACAATTCCTAAGAAAAGCACCAAATTTTCTTGATAAAAGACAACAAGCGTTTGGTTTAAACATAATTGGTACTATTTAAAAAAAAAAAAAAGATTTTGTATCACTTATGGAGATTTTTGTGAGTCCTACCGCAAAAGTAGTACTTGCTTGGGCTGTCATCGATTTAGATATGAATATCAATGAAATCAAGCAGAATTTTGAGATAATCGATGTCGACATCTTCAATTTAAATAAAAAGAGAAGTGGAGCTTTGGCAAAGCGGAAGAGTGAGAAGACTATATGCACCCTCTGGAAGGGATCAACATCTGAGATGATACTTGTCATGTGCTCAAATTATTAAGACAATATAGATACTGAAATCCATGCTTAAGGAAGGAGTGGGGCTTGGGACCATTATTAAGAATATGGTAGCAAAAAGCCTACAATGCATTGCCTTAGCCATAAAGAAGTCAAAGAAGAAAGTGGAGAGGATCTAGAGAAGCTCAAAGAAACTAGCCTAACACTATTAGGGTTGGTTTTCAGGACCCAAGTCATCCAGTAGTCAGAACAGCTGTAGCATCTAGCAGAGCTGCTAGACTAAACATCAAAAAAATGACAAGTGAAAATTTGCATGCAAAAGCTATAGCTTTTAAATGTGGCATTCTCAATCATGATGAGGATTTGAACAATGAAGCTGTAGTAGAAGGGGAAATTTTCAGAATCTACTAACCTGGAGAGAGGATTAAAGTCTATGTAATGGCTAGATCAACCCCATTTGACAAGCTTCTGATGGTACAGTCCTCAAAGGAGAAAGGCCACATTGTAGCAAAGCTTGGCTAGATCAACCCCAAAATTCGCTAACTGAAATATTAGTCCAAGTTCAATCTTATTTATTTTGTCATATTTAACATATCAGCAATACAGAAAGACTTAAATCATATTAAGTAAAATTACAATGAAGTATATGTAACCAAAGCTCGGCTTAAAGTAACCTCATGACTGCACCCATATTGAAAACAATTAATAATGCCAACAATTGCCATTAGTTAGGGAAAGAGGAAAACACACATACACATGCACAAGTTGCACAAGTTACAGGTAATTACAGATTCGCTACTGCAAATGAAATCATTTTGCAATCTTTTAGTCAGTTAGATAATTAGTATAAAAAAAATTACCAAATGTCAAAAGACCAGACTATAAATTTAATTTGCTTCAATAAGGAGAAACTACTAGAATACCAAGCTCCCAAAGTTTTGCAACAATGCTCAAATCATGGTACATCTAAGTAGAATAGTAATATGGAAAGAGAACAACAATATTAGCCAAAGGAAGATGAAAATTTATGCTTTCTAAAGTAGGAAAAAATTAAAGGAAAAATGCAATTCCACATGTTCCCACCTAAAGATCATCTCAACTTATGTGGCAGGGGCAGTAGAAATTTAAGCAGAGCGTGATTCATTTCATAATAAAATGAAAAATTGTAGGATAAAATCAAAACTCATTACCATTTTCTTTATAATAGTTAGATAAATCACACTAGTCTGCTTTTTTCTCTGTCGTCCACTTTGTACGCCATTTCAAAATGATAGATTGAAATCGTCAAGAACTACATGAGTTGGGGAAGAGATGGAATATGAATCATTTTGAGGAACAGAAAGCTACAGATGGTGTCCATTTTTATTTCCTCATTTATTTTTTCAATGAGGTAGAGACAAGAGCAAGGATATGATATGCTTTGACTGATTTAATGCATTTCCTAGAAAGAAAAAACAGAGGTTACGTAACACATTTTGGAGATTTTCAGTTACGATGGTCTTAATACTATCCTCAATTACATATCTCCACCGAGTACACATAATCTGTTGAAATTGTTGCCATATGTCGGACCATCTATTTTGATATTACAAGGTTTGTAGTTTTATATACAAAATATGTAATATTAGAGTTGACAATACAGTTGATATGACATTACACAAGTTATTGATACCCTTGCTGCCAACAATATGGAATTATGTCTTGATGTGGTAAACGAGGATATCTCGACACTAGAAGACTTTAATTCCTAAACCCCTGCCAATGGAGATTCCACTTAAGGGGAAGCATAGCAAGGATGTCCATAAACTATGAGATCTAGTGTAAAGAGGAGAAATAGGAGAAGGAAATATTGCAGAGAAGCTCAAGATACTATAGAATCAGATTCATGAGTTAGAGAACAGCATGCAAATGTCTAATCTATTCTGACCCTCTTTTTTCTGAATAAAAGATATGTTGTGAAACTAAAAGACCTACCAATTATGTCGAACACATTCAATGATCAAAGAAAAGAAAAAATATTTGTTTAGTTTATTAGCTTCAGCTGCCCATACTTGACTTGTCCATTAACCTTTACAACTTCAAATTTTTTTCTATAACAATTTTAACGACTTTACTTTCGGATTGGTACTCAATCATACGAATGAGCCACTTAATTTAGAGAGAGAAAGATAAGTGACAAAAGCACTCAAACATGCAAATAAAACAATAGAACTAAAGAAGGAGACATACCTTGACATTATAAAACATAATAGAAAACAGTCACAATGTAATAATAGTACCTTGACAGATTTCTTTGAAGTTCAAACAAGAGGTTCTCATTTTTCGTCAATAGTAGACATGGATAGAACTCAACGTCCTACATTCAGCATCAGAGGCAAAATCAGACCACAAAGATTCAACCGCAGCGCCCATTTTTGCAAGGCTTTCTTTCTTTTTTTTGTCCTATATTGTTAGGCTATGTTAAGATAGTGTTAAGCTTGCTAATAAATAAGAAATAAAGTATAACCAGAGGACTATGGATGATCAAAATAAATCCAGTAGTCAAATGATTTATTTAGCTTCCAAGATCCGAACCTTCTAGTGTTAAGCTTGCTAATAAATAGGAAACAACCACAATTAACAATTTACATACAAAAATTCCATAACAGACCTTATAATTCCTAGTCTCCTGAGCAGGGTCACTAACAAAACATTGTAAAAAGCGATTGCAAAGAGCAACAAGCCTGAACTTTGATGCTGCTGTGAAAGGAACTTTTCTGGAAATGTTGACTTTGAGTTTGTGAAAGTACTGGTTTTCAAGGAAAGCGACCAATACCGATTTTCAAAACAAATGAAAAAATAAAATCTTAAAAATAAGAGAATCACATGATTAAGGAAAAGGTAGAAAACACCAGAACTAGCATATGAGATAATGCAGAAAAAATAAGGGAAGTCTGAGATGCAAATATATTCAAATTGTACAAAATGATGAAGAATCAAATAAATAATTATTTAAGGGTTGATGAAATCCAAAATAGAGAACTCAAACATTGTCATCCGGGATGGTAACTTCACTTCTGGATGGGAACTTTTTTGCAGCTGTTTCTTCTGATAAAGTCACTAACTACAGTCCAACTATTACAGGTGAACCTAATAATGGATACATTGGAGGAGCTTCAGCCTTGGCCACTGAGCTACCCAACAATGAAATAATGGTAAAGCCATCTGTGGGTCGATCAAAGGAATTTATAACCAGATTGATAACAATCTTAATGATGCTACAATTTAGGGAAAAATCCATCTTTGGTGTGGACGAGAAAGTGAAGAAAACACTCATTTTCAATACTTTTGTCCTCTGTCAAGTCTTCAATGAGTTTAATGCTAGGAAACTGGAGAAGAAGAACATATTTAAGGAGTTATTCAAGAACAAGCTGCTTTTATTAATTATTGGGTTTACCATTAGTTCTTCAACTGGTGATGGAGTTTCTGACAGTACTGAGAGGCTGAATTTGGGCTAATGGGGTGCTTCCATTCGACTCACAGCTTTGTCTTAGCCAATTGGTTGGCTCTTCAAGTGTATTCCAGTTTCTAGCAAGCAGTTGGCTAAGCAAACAGGCTCTGCTTCCTGAAAGACTAGCCAATATCAGTTTTCATCAGATATGTATGTCTAAGCAATGCAATAAACACATGACTTTGTAATACATGACTTTTTGTTTTAGGTGAAGTGAAGATGAAATATAGTGCCAAGGGATATCATGAGATAAGTTAGGGTAAAAAGAACAGTATAAAACACAAACTTCATTGGATAAGACAACTTATTCCAAACTTGTCCAACTGGAATATCAATCCAAGTTTGATCTTATTTATATTTTGTCATATTTAACAAAACAGCAATACAGAAGACATACCAACTTCTTCAAACCGAAATCCAATTTGCTTTTGATTCGTAATTTACACACGCATCTAGAAGGCCTTGAACCTACCACCATTGTCAAAGGCAAAACCATTTCAAACTCATCCTATATAAAAGTAAGGATGACATAAGCACAAACCTAGACCTCCTGAAGTTTGAATTTTCCTTTCACTAAAATGTGTGTGTATATGTGAGAGAGAGATGCAAATTCTTGCCAATTAGCAAGAAATTTGTTTGTATTGTTAAGGCTTGTTCAACAAAAAAAATATCCTAAAGTGTGGACATAATAATTCCTATAGCTAACTGTGGTGATGATCATGATATTTCTGCAGCCTTCTCAGTAGAGTAGAATACATCAAGAACTGAAACATGTAATCCTAATTGGTATACTAACATCAAACTGTGTTTAAAAATGAGTACCTTCAAAAGGAGCAACGACGCTAAGAGAGGCATGGACAAGTGAAACGACATTTCTGGACTTAGCATGTGATCAATTTTCAGAACTGCTGCTAAGTGCTAACAAATTGATAGACCAAAGTCCTAATACACATGTTATGCCAAAAGTAAATGACACATTCGTCAATGGGGTAATGGATAATGAAAAACATGATACAATGAACTTCTATCTACTTGTTTTCATTATTTTTTCTCTGAAAATTGAGTTTTTTTTTTTCATTATTCTAATAATGTAACTTTTCTTTTCGGAAATTATAATTTTTTCAAAGATACCACATCCAAACGAAATGAGATGATGACCTCATTTTCCAACTTAGAATTATGAGGAAGGGGACACCATTTGGTCAAAACGCCATTACATTCTCTTTTAACCATACAACTTAGGCTCAAATTATCCAATAATAAAAATTCAGTTACAAGCTACAATTAATTCTTGAGTATAACCCATTAGACATTGATCTTCTGCAATGTAAAAATAGGATTGGTATCCAATCATTTAAATGAGCTAGTTAATTTAGAGAGAGAAGTAGTTGACAAAAGCACTCAAAGCTGCAAACAAAACAATAAAACTAAAGGAGACATACCTTAACATTAAAAAAACATAATAGAAAACAGTTTCTATGTAATAATAGTACCTTGGCATATTTCTTTGAAGTTCAATCAAGAGGGAAAGTTTAGAGGCAAAATCAGATTAGAGTGATTCGACCCCAGCGGTTCAATTATTCTTAAACATTTTAGACGTAGCTTCATCAGGTTCATATTCAGATTCCTGATGTGATGATCCACTTGCACATACTAAATTTCGTGGAAGCCCTATTTTTTCTCCAAACTGATTACAATTAGCAAATTTAAGATGCAAACGAAACAATAAAACTAAAGGAGACATACTTTGAAATTAAAAAACATAATAGCAAACAGTTTCAATGTAATAAACTAATAATAGAACCTTGGCATGTTTCTTTGAAGTTGAATCAAGAGTTTCTCATTTCTTCGATAGTAGAGATGGATTGAAGTCAGAGTCCTACATGCAGCATCAGAAGTCAAGGCCCTCTTTGCCTCCAGTGCTCAGATTATTATCCAACATGATGCCTAAATGAGGAAGAAGCCAAAGCCAAAATATCCTTCATTATGCTCTTCCATTCCTATCCAAACTTGTAAGCTGGATTTACAATGAAGATGATGACGTTTGCTGTGTCACCCTATACCACAAATTGCTCAAATCTCTCCTCTTTTGCCAATGGCGTTGCCCATCTTACTGCAGAGGCTTATGCCACGTCTGATTGATCTGCCATTCCCCTCTTGATCACTAAGAACAATAGCCAAGCCTGCATTATTTTGATCACATGATGCATCAAAATTAAGCTTTACCCATTGATCAGGTGGCCTTGTCCAACCACTTCCACTGTTTTGCTCTTCAGTTCCCCTTGTAATCTCAAGTGATCTCGAGTAATAGACGTACTCTTTGTTAAGACGATGGGCTAGCTGGTATATGCTGGCCTTAGTGCTCGAAACCAGAGCTTCCTCCCGTGCATCCCAAAGAATTTTCATCGCCAGTGTTGCATATAGCGTGAATTCATCTTTGGTGACGCGTTCTGCTAGTAACTCACCTGGGGGGTCAATTATATGTTTCAACAAATTCCTTTACAGATTGAGCTTGAATCATTTCGACTCGAAAACCCCATCTACCACCATACCACACTCCTTTGGCGTAAGGACAACATTGAAATAGATGAAAAACAGAATCTTCTGCTATTTCACAAAGCGGGCAATGGGCATCTTGGCGTTTAGAGCATCTGACCAGCTTCTGTTCAAAGGGAAGGACCTCTGCAGCCACTTTGCATAAAAACATCTTTAATCTTTCGTCCAATGACACTTGTAATCTTTCAATGCAGGCCACCTTATTTGCAGCAAAATTTTGAGGAGAACATATGCATGCTACATGGACCCCACACCTTTCTATTGTAACTTCTTGTCTTTTAAGATTGTAATTTGAAATTACAAACAAAACTTTAACGTCATTCCGTTCATCTAGAATCATGTTACCATTAACTCTTCCATAGTGAAACCACATAGAAGATGATGATTGACGTGGGAAAGTATCTATACTCGTGAGCCTCTTCTTACAACCATTGATGAAAGTGAAAGTAGAACATTCAAACCCTGAATTTGTAGTTTTCTCAGAAACCTTGAATCTCACTTTTAAAGCAACACAGAAAGCCAATGGTGGGAATTCCCGACCAACCGAGAATGATATGGAACTTCCCACACTTTGATGGTTGAACCAATTTGGAATCCTAGTTCCTGGAAGTAGAAGGTGATATCCAACCGTAGATTCCGTTTTAGATGCAGAGGCCTGATACGATGATCTTCTTGCACATACTACATTTTGTGGAAGCCCTAGAAATTCCCCAAACTGCTTGCAAATAGCAAATGTAAGAAACAATAGTTTAGCAAAAGTAGTAATATATTTGGGATAGTTAAACAAAATTGATTCTTTCTATAACTTTAAGAGAGAGAGAGACCTGACTCAATAATCCTCTTCTTGATTGTGAATCCAATGAATAGCAGTTTTCTGCAAATATAGATCGTATACATGGTGGAAGCGTTGGAATTTTCCGAAGGTTCCAACACCCGTCAATATCAAGGGACTTTAATTGAGGAAATATACTAGCAATTTCAGGGAGGGTAGTAGTGTTGCTGTCACAGAAACTTAATCTTTCTAATTTGGGGAAGCAACCAGGAGTATCCATGCCCTTCAGAAAATGTTCACAATCAAACAAATGGAGCTCCCTCAGATTTTGTAAAATAGAGATGCTGCGTGGAAACTCTTTGAGGTTTTTACAACATATGCTTAAATTGAGAGATCCTTGTAGTTCTGACGAAGGCAGTGCTGATCTTTCCGTTCCTTGCTGGATATCGGGCAACTTCTCAAGACTTTCACAGCCATAGAGAAAAAACTCTTTAAGATATTTCAACTGGAGGCTTCTTGGAAGAATTTTAAGATTTTTGCAATTTTCGAGAACCCAAAATTCAAGCTTATTAAGAAGTCCAACGGAATCATGAACCTCAACTAAATTTTCACAATTATAAAGATCCAACTTCTTTATGTTTGGGGCAATCATTAGTAAGTCAGGTACTTTCGTAATGTTTTTACAATTTCGGAAACCCATATATTTCAATGTTTCAAATCGACACCTCTGTAAAAAAAAAAAATGAAAAAAAAAAAAAAAATTACAAAAAATTACGAAATTTATTAGCTTCAACAAAATAATAATAATTTATAAATGCTAATGATTATACCTCAAAATGACCGTCCAATTGAATTTGGCTTCCTTGGCATGTTGAGTGCAACGAGATTTTGAAGAACAAAATTAGACGGCAAAGAAGATAAAGGAAATTCTCTCCAATCAAGTAACCTTAATTCATTGGGAAGATATTTAAGATCCTCACAGATTACATTATGAACTTTAAGATATTTGAGATTTTTCAACTTTTCAAGATCCAATTGCATGTTTCTTGGCTGTGGAAAGCACAATGTTATGCCTCGAATTTCATTTGACCCCTAATTGGAAAAAGAATTACGTGAATCGCATTACACAACAAAATTCACGATTACTAGATTTTAAAAATAAAAATGAAAACTATATTGATAAACTCATATTTTCTTCAACAATAATTAAAAAAAAAAAAAAAAAGTAAATCAAAACGATTTATACCTTATCTCCAGTTAGTACTTCAGAAGCATCCTCATAACATAATAGCCTTCTACATTTCTTGGGCACTTCTGATTCTTGTCGATTAATCTCCAAACCCATTTGTTGTATCAAGTCATGCATCGATAATATGTCATTTTTAGCAACAAATAGGAGACACTTATCAATAAGTTTTTCAATATCATAAAATGGGTCATTGGAATTGCAACTATGTAGTATATCTATAACTTCATGCTTGCAGTATCCTTTGAAGAAACATGCAATATCAAGGAAAATATTTTGTTGACCTTGGTCCAATCCATCGTAGCTTATTTTGAGTATTTCTTGAATATCTGGACAAGGATTTCTTTTATACTTTTGTAATGCACTTTCCCAACAACGTATCTCTCTGTCACACAAATCAGAACCTATTATTTCTAGAGCTAATGGCAGGCCTTTGGCATAATGTATAAATTGGTCTACGAGTTCGGAATAATATTCCTTAGGTTTGTCTCGTTTGAAGGCATGTTGACAAAAGAGTTCACGAGCTTCATTATCATCTAATTCCTTAACCTTGTGATTGTAATAGCTAATGCGACCACCTTCTTGAAGAGTAGCTAACAAGTGTTTGTCCCTTGTTGTTATAATGATTCTACTTCCAGAAGCAAACCAATCACATTTTCCGAGCAAATTTTGTACCTGGACCAATTTTTGAACATCATCAAGAATTAAAAGAATCTTTTTGTGTTGAAGTCTTTCCATTATCAAATTGGTTCTTTTAGATACACTACCCACCTTCAAATTTTTATCCCCTAAGATCTCAGAATAAAGCGTCTCTTGTAGTTGGAGTACGCCATCATTTGTTCTTGAGTTTTCTCTAACATTTTCTATAAAGCTGCTTCCTTCAAAACGATAAGCAATCATGTTAAAGACAAGCTTTTGCGATTGTTGTCTTTCCTACTCCAGGAAGGCCATAGATCCCTATCATGCGAACATCATTTGACTCAATATCTAAAAACCAATTTATTTCCTTTCACACGAGAATCTATTCCAACTGGGTATTTAACGACAAATACTTTCGTACGATTTGATTTCAACATTAGAGATCTCTTCAAAAATATTTTGGATAAATCCATATTGAGGGCAGCTGCCAATTACAAAGTATCAAAAACATGTAAAAAGTTAGTTTAGAAAATAGGTATATGAACATAAGCTAGATTCACAATGTTTAGTTTATGCACTACAACCAATATGTTTAACACTTTATTTTTTTGTGCTCTGAAATTATTTTTAGGATTTTAGCATGAATTCACATGGTCTGCATAGGTAACGAAACAACTTATTGAATATCTCATTTGAATGAAAATTTTAAAATAATTTAAATAAATTTTTTAAACTTTATGTGGGAGAATCTTCTAATTAATCGATAACATTATCAATTATATATTCTTCTTTTTCAATCATTGACCTTTGCAAGGCCGGCTCTAGGCCTAGGCATAAGGCCCACCGTGGCACCACATTTCAAAATGGTCCCAAAATTATACTATAACTATTTTTTTATTTTTTATTTTATTAAAAAAGAGTTGGTTGTGCATTGTTTTCCCTACTTCCTAAAAAGCCCCCAAAATATTGGATCAATAAGGGGTGTAACAAATGAAATTATTAAAAAATAACAAATTAATCCATATAATTTCAAAAGTACCAAATTAAACTCTCAAATTTAATTAAAAAAAAAAAAAAAAAAAAAAAAACCTCAGTCTATTTAAGTGAAATTACATTGTGTTTGGGTTTAATATGGGTTAAGAGTTTAATTTATTACTTTTTGAAGCATAAGGATTTAGTTTGTAATAGTTATTTATATATAAAGAAGTTTTTCAAAATTAAAACTAATAAAATCATAGTTAAGATCGATTATGTCACAAGAAGATTACGTAAATTAGCTATTATCAAATGAAAAAGAGTTGTTAATAAAAAATTAATTAGTAATTTTACATCTCAAAAGGGAAGAATAATAGTTTTTAGGGTAAATTATACTGACACCCCCTTCTTTTGGGGAAACTAGACTCGCTACACTTTAGTTTGGAGAAATGACACTCTGTTCTCAAATTTGCAAAATAATTATCACTCCGCCCCCTTTAGGAAGAAAACAATATTTTACCCAAAAAAAAAAGTTAGCCATTTTTTCTTGTTCTCTATAAATAAAAAACATAAAAAATAAAAATAAAACAAATCTGAACTAATCTATTAAATTTAAGAAGAAAAAAAAAGTACTAAATAGTTATGGTTACCAGACAGTTGAGTATAAAGATAGGGTTTCAGTTGTTGATATTTTTTTAATACTAAATGGATATCGATTTGAATTTTCATGAAAAAAAAAAAAAAATTGTTCACACCCTGGCCCCCACTCATGTAAAATCCAAACTTACTTATAGAAGATGTGAATAAAATAGAATATTTTCTTAAAGGTGAAAAAATGTAGTCATTAAATACATACTCATTATTGTAATGCCAGCCAGATATTTTGCCTGCTTCATTTAGAGCTTCCCTCCATCCCGACACCTTCTCCATGTTATCCTTGAATCTTTTTTCATGTTTTGCCAAAGCTTCTCCAAACTTGCCTTTTTGATTCCGTACATCTGATGGATCTACCTTGTAAAAAACCGGTAGCACAATTTGGCCCTTCTTCTTACAATCAAGAATTTTAACAAGTTCATCCAAGCACCAAGTAGAAAATGCATAATTTTGAGAGAATATAATTATGGAAATCCTTGAACTTTCAATGGCTTCAAGAAGTTCGGCAGAAATCTCTTCTCCCCTTCGGAGCTCATCATCAATGAAGGTGGTAATACCCCTATCGCGCAAAATGCCATTCAAATGGCTTGTAAAACCATTGCGGGTATCTTCACCTCTGAAACTCAAGAACACATCATATTTGTATTGGCGGTTGAAAGAGGAAGAGGAGGCTCCTTTGTTGGTCAAGAAAGCCATTGTGATTTGGATATATAGTCAGAGAGGAGAAAGAAAGAAAGATGTGATGAAATTGGAAATGTAAGAGTTTAAGAAATTAGAGTAAAAGAAAAATGAGTAAGAAGAGATATTTCTCAATAAGTTTGAGAGAGAATGGAAATGGTAGAGTGAAGGAAATGAAACTTAGTTAAGTACTTGTGAGGCCAAAAAGACTTGATAGTCAATTGTGAAAATGTTGTTGCACCCAGGAGGAAAGTATGAAGAAATTTCTTTGGTACGCGTTTTGTGATTTTTTTGGAGTGTAACTTATGCATTATGAATTGCTTTTCAAACTTTAAGGAAAGGAAGACACAATTTCTTTCTTCTTTTTATAAGCTACTTTTATGAGATACACTCTTTTTTCTTTTTTCTCTCTCATGAATCGTTTTCTTCCTTTTTATTTTTTATTTTTTACCGCCCCCACTCCTTTTCTGTTTTTTAGAGAATTGTGTTTTGGTCCATTGTTGCATATCAATCAATTTCTCTGATCTAAGAGAAACCATGGGTTAATATCTTACTAAAATAAATAACATTTAAGTCACTAAATATTTGTAACACCTTTGCATACAATATTTACACATTCAATTGAAACTCAACTATTAAATAACAAATATTGGCTTATAATAAGCGGTAAATAATTATGAAAAAATAAATTCTCTCTACAATGAATTTTGATTCGCTTTCACACTTTTGTGAAAATTCTGATCCACTTTCACACTTCTGCACCCAGTAAAGTCGGAAGAAATGTCTTAGGTTAGGTACACAATTTCCTTTCTCTCTTTTGACCACCCCACTCAAATTTTTTAATTTTTTTTCTTTTCTCTTCTCTTGTTTATTTATACTTTCTTTTCTCCTTTTCTTCCTTTTTTTTGACGGCCCCACTCTTCTTCTTTTCACAAAATTTTCTTCTTTATGTGCATTATCAATGTGTTTGTCTAATTGTATTGTATATCTTGAAACTGTCTAATTGGTGTGTATGAAATGCGTACATGTCTATTTCTTAATCTCAACTTTCTCTCGTTTGGCTCCTAACAAAAGGAACATCGGTTTGGTCATGGTTGTAATTTCAGCCTAGTTGTGTTTCCAAGTGGCAAATAATAAATTAGGCTTTCATTTGGTTTGGCTACTAAACCAGGTTAGTCTGAACTCTATCTTGACCATGTTTTTTTTTTTATATCCAAATCTCTCAATCTGTTCAAATTAAGGACCTTTAGAAGTTAAACTATGAAGATTAACACCATGCATGTGGCATGGTTGGGGCCAAAAAAACCAAATCCTCTCTGTTATAAAATGTGCACAATGTTTCACACAAAAATCAGTTGTACAAATAATAGCCATAGTCCCAATTGGATCCTTTTCTGAAAGAAAGTAAATCATAATAACTAATTCATTTATTCACGAATACAAAAATAACAAAACTTCCTACCAATATGAATTTGAAAAAGAAGACTGCCTTGCTAGAAACTCCAATTTACTAATTTTCAATGTTTACCCTATCACCAAAGTAAAACTAAGCTCTCCGCAATACTATTTGTGTAAATCATAGCTCTAGTACGTGGAATTCTAAGAATTTTCTTGTTTACACTCTCATGCTCAAATGAGTGGATTTGGCTAAGTTTCTCAATTAGAAACTCACCATTGACGGTGCCAAGGAAGTTTGGAACTCGTTCCATTGGTACACTATTTTTAGTCCAAAACTCAGCCACACCATACTCCTTCATCACCCATATTTGGCATATACCTCTGTTGTCAACTAGAGCATAACCAAAAACAATCAAAGCCAAGGATCCCTTGAACACTGCAAGACATTCAAAACGTCCAGAAACTCTGTCTAAATACTTTTGAGGCAGCATTATCCCACGGAATCTCTCATCATCAACATCAAAGCACAAATGAATTCATGATTGTAAGAATATGCTATAGAGTGCAGCCCTCCATTAAAAAATACATAGGGTGAATCAGACATAAAATAAATAAATAACCCACTTAAATTATATGACTCCACCAATATTTCAAATCAACTACACTAATCCATACTCAATGTGTAAGCCACAGCCTCGGTCGGTTGCTGTTTTTCATCTGGAAAGGTGTGAAAACACACGAGTCTCAAAATCTTGCATTCACTGACATTGTTTTGAGATTCAGAGTGATAGGCCGTAAATCCAAAAGTGACACTAATAACAAACGAGTCAATGAATTTAGCCAAAACAAAAAACAAAGGAGTCAATGAAATGAGTAGGAACCATCATAATCATTGTAATGCTTGGGTTCCACAAATGTATTTTGTGAATAGGATAGCTCTTATAACTAATGAGACAAAACATTTCACATTGACAATCTCTCATCATTGATGTCAAAGCACAAAATGAATTTGTGGCCATGAGAATTTAGAGATTTGGAACGTATTTGGTAAAATGAAGCTGTCTTGACATGTTGAATCTGTTGAAGACATGAATAACTTTCCCAAATATATTAATATCTCTAATACTCAGTTGTATTCTTTAGTCAGACTGTTACCAATTGGTTCATAGTTTGTTAGTGCTAAAACTGATTACTGTTAGCTATTAGAGATAGTTACAAGATAGACTCAAAATGTAATAAATTAGGCTTTTGTTTGGTATTATATACAAATCTATCAATGTCTTTATATTAAGGATCTTATAGACAATTTGACTCTGATGTCATATTACAAGACATTAATTCTGAAGTTAAACTATGAAGAATTGAGAGTGGTTAACAATGAAGAGTGAAGACTATCACAACAGGCATGGTTTGGGTCCAAATCATCTTTGGTGTTGCGTATCAATCAATTTCTCTGATTTGTTAGCTTGTTTCTCTTACATCATCTTGTCAAAAGATCTAAGAGAAATCGTGGGTTCATATCTTACTATAATAAATAACATTTTAGTTACTTAAAATCCGTAACAGCTTTGCATAGAATATTTACACTTTTAATAGAAACTCAACTAGAACATATGAATAACAAATATTGGCTTATAATAAACAGTAAATAATTATGAAGAAATTTTTTTGTCTACAATGAATTTTTACTTTCACACTTTTGTGAAAATTCTGGTCATCCATTGTGAAAATTCTGATTCACTTTCACACTTTTGCACCTAGTAAAGTAGGAAGAAATCATACATAATTCTGATTCATTTTCAAACTTTAAAGAAAGGAGGACACAATTTCCTTTCTCTTTATTGACCGCCCCACTCATTTTATTTATTTATTTTTTTTTCTCCTTCTTAGTCTTTTTTCTTTATATTTTATTTTCTCCCTTTTTCTACTTTTTTTGACTGCCCCACTCATTTTATTTTTATTTTTTTTTCTCCTTCTTAGTCTTTTTTCTTTATATTTTATTTTCTCCCTTTTTCTACTTTTTTTGACCGCCCCACTCATTTTTTTTTTTTTTTCTCCTTCTTAGTCTTTTTTCTTTATATTTTATTTTCTCCCTTTTTCTACTTTTTTTCGCCCCACTCATTTTATTTTTTATTTTTTTTCTCCTTCTTAGTCTTTTTTCTTTATATTTTATTTTCTCCCTTTTTCTACTTTTTTTTACTGCCCCACTCATTTTTTTTTTTTTTTTTTTCTCCTTCTTAGTCTTTTTTCTTTATATTTTATTTTCTCCCTTTTTCTACTTTTTTTGACCGCCCCACTCATTTTATTTTTTTTTTTTTTTCTCCTTCTTAGTCTTTTTTCTTTATATTTTATTTTCTCCCTTTTTCTACTTTTTTTTACCGCCCCACTCATTTTATTTTTTATTTTTTTTCTCCTTCTTAGTCTTTTTTCTTTATATTTTATTTTCTCCCTTTTTCTACTTTTTTTGACTGCCCCACTCATTTTATTTTTTTTTTTTTCTCCTTCTTAGTCTTTTTTCTTTATATTTTATTTTCTCCCTTTTTCTACTTTTTTTACGCCCCACTATTTTTTTTTTTTTTCTCCTTCTTAGTCTTTTTTCTTTATATTTTATTTTCTCCCTTTTTCTACTTTTTTTGACCGCCCCACTCATTTTATTTTTTTTCTCCTTCTTAGTCTTTTTTCTTTTATTTTATTTTTTTTCTCCTTCTTAGTCTTTTTTCTTTATATTTTATTTTTTTTCTCCTTCTTAGTCTTTTTTCTTTATATTTTATTTTCTCCCTTGTTCTACTTTTTTTTACTGCCCCACTCTTATTCTTTTCACAAAAACTTTCTTCTTTTTGTGCATATCAATATGATTGTATTGTTTAACAGACAAGTGGTGGCAGTAGTGATACCGTGACAGGGCAGGTTGTAAATAACAGTATTTTGTTCTGTATGAACTATGAACATGTCTATTTCTTAATCACAACTTTCTTTCGTTTGGTTCCTAACAAAAGGAACATTGGTTTGGTCATGATAGTAAATGAGGCTTTCATTTGGTTTGGCTACTAAACCAAGTTAGTCTGAACCTTATCTTGACCTGGGTTTTTATATCCAAATCTATAAATGTGTTAAACTATGAAGACTAACACAATGTGGCATGGTGTTGCATATCAATCAATTTGCCTAATTTGTAAACATCTGATTCTGTCTCATCCATGGCTTTTAAACAGCTATGTTCATGAGCTCCACATTAACATTTTGAAGCCAGGTCCACATAGTGCCAACAAACTAGAACAGTAAGGTAGAATTCGACAAGCAAATTCTTATTGATTCATTCGTACCATAAATTGTCAAGGCCAATTTTTGTCCAAATGATCAATTTCTATTCACAAAAAGGTGATCAATCGCCATGTTGTGTGTGTGCAGTTTGCAGTGTGCATGAGTAGGTCAAATTAAATATTATCTGATGTAAGCAAAAGTCATCTATAAATAAATATAATGGGTAATGAGGGCTTATTAAGCGACCACCACTTTGAAAGATGAGGATTGCTCATGGCTTATTAATTGCACAACCCAAGAATATTTAGTCAATATGGATTGCCCAACACCCAAGGGGTGGCTCTGATACCATGTTAAAGTCCAATAGGCCTAACTCAATCTCAAAAGACGCCTTAAAAAATGAGGATTGCCATGGCTTATTAATTGTACAACCCAAGAATACTTGGTCCATATGGGATAATACTCTCTCTTTAATAATTTTGGAAATAAGATCAAAGAAAGAATCAAATAGTGAAGTTACTGATGAGTTCTAAAATTTCATTCTCAAGACCAAACACGGTGGTGAACTTGTGCACAGCCATGTTTGATTCATCATTGACAGCATCTAGGAGATCATTGCATAGTCTTCAATTATTAGTTCATTGCAAAAAAGTAAAATAGTACTTTTCAAGTGCCTTTTTGTTTTTGGTACATCATACAAAAATTACATCATAGAAAATCCGAGTTAGTATCTACACATAACACATCAATACAACTAAAACAAGGAAACAAAACACAAGCAGTTACCAATTTATTATTAACTTCAATGTTATTAATTTTTTTCAACTCCTCAGTCTTTTTTGGACCGCCTCCCTCTTCTTATTTTCACACAAATTTTCTTCTTTATGTGTTTGTAAATCGTGACAGAGCAGGTTGTAAAGAACAGTATTTTGGTCTGTATGAACATGCCTATGTCTTTCTCTCTTTCCCTTTTTCAAGAAAAAAAAAAAAATGGTGCTTTCAAACCAAGTACTCTCTGGTAAGTCTGTTTCCAGCTTGCAATGAAAAGTCAAAAAAAGCTTTCAATAACCTTTTTATATTTTGAGCTATGAACCCAACGTGAAGTATGTGTTTTTTTTTTTTTTTTTTTAATCCTTAGTCATAGATAGATGTATCATTTTTATTGGGTTTGGGCTACTAGCTGGGCTTAGAAACACATTGATTGGGGTATGGATTTATAATTTCATTCCCTTCCTCAAACAACCTTGCATATCAATCAATTTTTCTAATTTGTTAGCTTGTTTGGTTACATCAGCTTGTCAAAGATTTAAGAGGAACTATGAGTTCGTCTTTACCATGTGCCATTATGTTACTAAAATTGATAACATTTAAGTTAATAAAAATTGGCACCCAGATGGCATCCTTTTTCTTAAGTAGATTTGAGGCTAAAATTGCTTCAATTCTTAAGGACTACAAGTCAAATTGCATAGCGCAGAAAGCATTTAGTAGAGATGAGGTATGCTTGCATATTGATTGATTCGATGTAATACTAACTTCAATTGCATATATCTGCATGGTATACTTAGTCTGTTGAAATTGTTGCCATATGTGGGTGCATTTGTTTTGTGATTGAACAAGCCTTTTGAAATGTCTTCAGAAAACTTTTTTGATTGAAGCAGTCTAATGAGTCATGAAGCACCGGATGAAAGTTCTTAAAAAGAAAATTTTTTTCAAGAGACAATAATAGTATACTAAAATGAAAGGCTTTGCATATATAAAGGAGCAAAAAGAAGAAAGACAAATGGGCCTAACTGGGCCTAACTCCACTCAAAAGAGCTCTTGTAAGTGGAGGATTGCCTATGACTTATAAAGTGCACAACCCATGGGCACCCCGGCGATGTGGGACTCGACAACACAAAATGGTGTTCATCTCCAAAGACTTTGCTGAATATTAAAATGAAAAAAGAACTGCAAGTCTGATTATCCACTGTTGTGTGCTTTTTCAGTTTTTCCCCTGATTTGGCATTTATTATTGCTGATATATTTGCCTCTATATTTGTCACACCTTAGACTTCCCAGATGATGGATGCATTGTTTTAGGAAAGATAAGAATAGGCTTATAACACAAGTATTTTGCTTGTTTACACTGTTAGACATCTAAAAGAAAATTCTTTGTTCATGATAGTAAAAGACTTATGAATGCACCTTGTCTTAATTTTTCCAAATTGCCTTGTTGGACATTATGTCTGTGTTGATACTCAACGCTCATGTCATTGCCTAAAAATTATAGCTTAGAAGACTTTATGACTTTTCATAAGTTGTTTCTACATTTATACAAACAAAATTAAGATATCTCAACTTTATATGGCTGCTATTAAATTTGCTGGATCTTATTTCTAAAACATTACAGTTCAAGCACCAAGGTATCATCATGTACGCAACTACTAGATACATAAATTATTAATCAGCTAAGTAGATGACAGCAATTGCCTGCGTATCAGAGACACCCCTGATAGCCTCATTGTAACAACTGCAATATCCTCCTGAATGAATATACCATACATAATCTAAATCAGATTCTGCAAAAACATATAAACAAAAGGAATACAAGACACACAAACAGGGAAAGGGTAAACAAAAAGAAGTCAACCAATTGGACAACATAAAAGACATTGAAGTGGAAAATGCATCTACCTTGACAAGGTTGAGTCCAAATAATTATCCTCCCATGAAAATTAGCTATTAGTAAGGGACGAGGGCAAGAAGTAAGAGACCATTCAATAAACTGAATGGAATCCTGAGTTGAATGTACGAAAGTATTCAATGCAACCAATCACAATTGACAAAATTAGATCAATTTACCCCCTTCCGGCAAAAAAATAAAAAAAGAGTGAAAACCATGTGAAGCATATTGAATAAAAATGAGCAAAGACCTTGAATAAAGTAATCTCTTTCTTCATCTTGTGTTTTTTCTTTTTTGGTTATCTGGAACTAGTCAGAGTTCATTCACAAGAGTACACAATAATATGTCAATGGTCTTCCTTCGCAAATCAATTTAAGCCTAATATCTCCCACTTTTTCATCTTCTATTCATACGACTTTAATGTAAAGAGTATTAGCTTTCCCCAATTTTCTGACTATTCAAAGTATTAGCCAAATAATAAGAAGATTTTATTAAGTAAAAATAAAACCAATTGGCACGGCACAACTATAAGGAACAATATTAACTGAAGGATAAGAACATTGAGCACCTAGTTTGATGAAGAAAAAGACATTATCAGAACAACATCAACTATTCTTAAACACAATAAGTAAACACAATCAGATAATAAATTAGGCTTTCATTTGATTTGGCTACTAAACCATCTTAGTATCAACTTTATCTTGACCTGAGTTTTTTTATCCAATCCATCAATGTGTTAAATTAAGGACCTTATAGAAGTTAATCTATGAAGACTAACCCCATGTGGCATGGTTTGGGTCTAAAAATCCTAATGAAAACTAACCCCATGTCCACAAAGTTCCAACAAACTAGAACAGTATGGTAGAATTTGACAAGAAAATTCTTTTTGGTTCATTCGTAAAGAATATAACAAGAGAGCAGTGCGGAAGAGGATGCAATTTTGGAAATAAGAACAAAGGAAGAATCAAATAGTGAAGTTATTAATGAGTTCCAATTTTTTCTCAAGACAAAACACACTAGTGCACTTGTGCCCAGACATGTTTGATTCATTATTGACAGCATCTAGGAGATCATTGCATACTCTTCAATTATTAGTTCATTGCAAAAAAGTAAAATAGTGCTTTTCAAGTGCTTTTTGTTTTTGGTACATCAGACAAATTACATCATAGAAAATCTGAGTTAGTATCTACACATCAATACAACAAAAACAAGGAAACAAAACACAAGCAGTAAATCTTTCATTTTGTGTCCAGGAGATAGTTTTCTCTGTTCCATCAAGTTCTAGGTGCCAAGCATTTTTGCAATGGCACACCAGGAATAAAATCTGAGTAATTTCCATAAATTTTGCCAAACTTCATTTTTACGTTTTTTATTTGTTGTTTATTTGCGCTAGAAACTTGTCCTTTATTAGTGATGATAAATAAGGATGCGTATACTACCATAGATATTAAACAAACTATTCACTCCAAGTCATCGCAAAATTTCAAAAAGAAAATAGAAATTAATGACCGAAAGAGAAAAAAGAAGCAAAACCTGATGATAATCTTCAGAATGAGAAGCCATTAGAGACCCCTAATCGCCCATGGGAGTGAGGGCTGTCGAAAGGGGGAAAAGAAATAAATAAAATAAAAAAATATAGAAAAAGGGGTAAAAAAAAATATTTTTTTCTGGGCTACCTGGTTTTCGTTGCACGAAGACCTTAACCCAAACGATATGGTCTTGAGAATCTTGTTGATGCCGCCGGGACTGCCACCACCAAGCGTTAACCACACAACCACCTTGAACTTGGCCCTTCTGTCAACGCACTCATTCGATTTGCAAACGTTATCATCTCTTTAAATTTTGTAGAATTTGCAACTGAATATGAATGCCGCGAGAAGCCTTTCTGAAATAATTAATGCAATAAATCAGAGAAGGAGAAAGCAATTTCACAAAGAAAAAAATATAAACTTTGTTCACAAATTGACCAAGAATTTTCAATCCCATACCAAGGAGAGAGAGTGGACTCACCTAACAATTGGTTCAAAGGAAAAGGCCATCCCAAATCTACAAAAACAAAAAGGTTGTATAAATTCCACATATTCAAAAACTCAAAGAAAAAGACAGAGGCAGTAAATAATACATGCCAATCTACCATTGATGTTGTAATCCCTAAAATACACAATGACTTTCCAGAAAATAAAAATCTAAGACATCCGAAAATTCCACAAATTCATAAAATTCTGTAATAGGCGTAGATGTTACCCTTGATGGCCATATAGGCTTCAACAAAGAGAAGATCAAAAGAGTCAAACCTTGATGTCCTTTGCCCTTGTGGTTCTCTGGATTTAATTGTGTGTTAGGCTTTGATGGGAGTTGAGAGAGTAACAGTTGAGAAGAAGATAAAAGAATTTATGGAAAAACTGTAAAGAATAGAAATCGACGGGGAGAGAGGGGCACTGAACAGGGGAGATAAGAAGTTTTATTTTTTATTTTTTTATTCCAACCCCAAAACGACGTCGTTTTGGAGTAATTTAAGAGACACCTACTTAACCCATATATTATCCTGCCAACGAAATAAAATACATTTATAAGTTATTTTATATTATTTTTGCTATCGGTGAAACCACGTAATTTTTTAAATATGAATATAAGAAATTAATGGAATTAATAGTTCACATTTAATAATGCACATTTAAGGGCATTACTTTTTGGCCAAAATGCAAAAACACCCCTGGGATATAGGTTCGTTGCAAAATGACCCCCTAGGGTTTTGATTTTGTGTTAATGACCCCTGGGGTTTGTAAATCCGTGAAATTGACCCGTACACCAGCTCCCGTTAACTCCCTCTAACAGAAACTGATCACGTGCTGTACACGTGACTATTTTATAAAAAAAATATCACATTTCCTTTTTCTTCCCTACTATCTCCTGCACATTCTCTCTCTCTCTCGTTCATCTCTTTCTCTCTCATTTTCTTCTCATTCCAAAGGCTCCCTCACACAAGGCAGAAAAATCAAAAGTCATAGTTGTCACCAAAGCCAGATTTGGCACTTCCATTGAAGCCGCACATGCCAGATGTTGTTGTCGGCACCTCCATGAATGGCCAACCAGCAAGCGAATGATTTTTTGCTTTCATCCCCCACCTCACTGCTCTGCAAGCCGCCACCAGCCATCGCGTTAACCACAGCTGAACACGAGCGAGCCTGCCTCGCACTGGAGGGTGAGTGCTTGATTTGGGGTTTTTGGTTCATTTGGGCTTTGTTGCCGCAATGTGGGGTTTTTTTGTGAATCGGGATGTCCGATTAGCGGTGGTCGGCGGCTGTTCTTGGCAGCATAAGTTTTTGTTTGTGGTGTTTGAAATTCTTTTGGTTGAGTGGGTCGAGTTAGTGACGATGTGGTTTGTGATTTTGGTTAAAATGGGTTTGGCCCTTTGTTTGGTGGCTGGGAAAATGGAGGAAAATCTGGGTTTGATGTATAGTTTGTTTGGCATGGGCTTAAGCCTTTGAGGAAACTATGGGTATTGCCAATAGGATTTTCTGGGTTTTTTCGCCCAGTGTAAATTTATTTTTTTGTGATTTTTTCTTTGTTCCAAGACTTTTGTAAAGCTTGTATCAAGATTCAATTCTTGTATCTTAGCTAGCAATAACAAAATTTTGATTGTAGTATTCCCTTTGAATTTTCCTTTGTTTTCTTATTTACCAAACAGGTTTTTATATTTTTAGTTAGATTTTGGGAAAAATATTTTAGTTTAATTTTAATCTAAAATCATTATAAAATAAAATAGAACTGATTTAATTTTAATTGCTTTTAATTAAATAAAGATTTAAAATAGTATTTTATTGAAATTTTATTAAAATATGATTTTTTTTTTTTATAAAATAGTCACGTGCTGTGCACATGATCAGTTTCTGTTAAAGGGAGTTAACGGGAGCTGATGATAGGGTCAATTTCACGAATTTACAAACCACAAGGGTTATTAACACAAAATCAAAACCCCAGGGGGTCATTTTGCAACGAACCTAAACCCCAGGGGGTGTTTTTGCATTTTGGCCTTACTTTTTCTTTTTCTTTTTTTCATTTATTATAGACAAATGACAAATACGTGAAAGCATTTGTCCAACTAAGCTACCACGTGTTATGTAGAAGACGTTGTCATACATGCCAAATGGCAGATAAATGACAACATCATCGGGTTTCATATAGATATATAGATTTTTAGATTAAAATCCACTTTTGATCCTCTAAATTTGAGGGTGTTTTCATTTTAACCCCCTAACTTTAAAAATTTTCATTTCAATCCTTTACATTTGGTTTCGTTTCAAAATGCCCTCTCATCTATCTCTGTCAGGAGTTTGCTGTTAAATGCCCAGGTAAGTGTCTCCACATCACCCATTAAATGTCAGATAAATGCTTAATCACTTAGACACATCACCCACTTTGCCCAACTGTTTTGCCACGTCATCCAAACAAATAAATAAAATATAAAAATTCAATATTTATTAAAAAACAAAAGAAATTAAATTAATTTTTTTTAAAACCACAGGACCAAATCTCGCCTCTTTATTTCGTTGGATCTGGGTTTGAGGGTTTCTTTGAGCTCATCTCTCTCTCTACCGTATGACCAAGATCTGGGTAGAGAGAGAGACACCGACAAAGACATCGTTGGCTATTGGGAATGAAGATATCTTTTGAGAATTTACACCAATGACTGCTTCATAATTTTTCGAGAATTTATCAATTGCTTTGGTCTGGTTACGAGGTGGAACTTTGATTGGGGGCTTTTGGTTTTCTTGAGTGGCTATTTGGGCTTCTGTGCTTTTCATAGTGCAATATAAAAAATCATTCTTTCTTCTAAACAATGTAGTTGGGCACAACAACAAAGGGCGGTTTTGAATGCTTCTAAAAATAGTCGAAGCCATCATTGCTCTCATTCAATCAATTTATCAAACACTACAAAGTTAGTGTCTGCAAAGCATTAAAAATGGCATTTGTAAGCTATAAAGATATTGAAAAGAAAAGAAGAACCACACAAAATTAAAAATTAGAACCAAATCCACTACGATCGCTATGAGCCAAATCAATTTCGCTTGTAAGCATTACAACCACAAACCCAAGCCCCGTTTGCCCCTGAACCAGACCTACGCCAGCCATAAAGGTGAGAGGGAGGCTTGACCATGGTTGAGCTTCCAATAGTACATATATCAAATCTGCTGCATTTGAGGAGATTGAGATTGAATGTGGGAGAGAGATGAAATTTCAGATTTGGTTCTTTTTTTTAATGGGATTGAATTTTAATATTGTTTTTTATTTTATTTATTTGGGTGATGTGGCAACACATTAGGATAAAATGGATGACGTGGAAGTGTTTACTTGTCACTTAACAGCAAACTCCTAACAAAAATAGACGGAAGGGGCATTTTGAAACGAAACCAGACGTAAGGGATCAAAATGAAAACTTTTAAAATTAAGGAGCCAAAATAAAAACACTCCCAAACTTAAAGGGACAAAAATAGACTTTAGTCTAATTTTTAGAATAATTCTGAGATGAATATATAAAATGATTTGATTATTGTTAATTGTTTTTTTCATGTTATATACATGACAAAAACTTTGTAACTACATTGAACAATGAGTAGTAACTCTAGACTGGTTATCATACAACCAAAAACATTCACATACAACAATAACTTACATCACATTAAACACTAACTCTGGTAGGTATCATACCCCAAAAAACATTGTTAAAATGGTTTATAGAAGTTGCTGATGTAAGTCTAGTGTTTTACACAAATGTAGAGATGGAAGCAGCTGCTGCATAAATGAGGAATACTACCTGTAGTTTACTGTCTGTTTTATTATGTAATATACTAAGCTACTTGTAGTCTAGTTAATGCTTAGTTAGTTACAAATACATGTACACGTGTTACTTTCCAATAGGTTGTACAGTTAGTGGAGTTAGTTAGTTGAGGTGGTTATTGTATTCTGATTTAGGCTTGTAAGAGAAGCCTAATCTGTCTTTGTATATAACCCGATTCTATCAATTAATTAAATCAAGCAAGCATTACAAAATCACTTTCTTCAATCTCTCTCCTAGTGTTTCTGTAACTTTCTCTTTTCTCTATTTCTCAATTCCTAGCTTGCTATTTTGATAAACATTGAAGGTATCATAAGGACCTATGTTTGTATATTTAGATACTGTTAACAAATAGTGATGTCAAGGTTGTTAGAACAAAGGGATGAACATGTTTATTTCTTAATTGGCACTTAGGCTCCGTTTGTTTCGGCTGAAAACGTTTTCCGTAAAACGTTTTCAGCATTTGCAGGCGTTTGGTGCAATGTAAAACAAAAGTCAAACTGAAAATGTTTGTATTTGACCGTAAAATGCTGAAGAAAAAAACGGAAAACGGTTTACGGAAAATATTTCCGTAAACCATTTTCCAAAACCAAAACACGCGAGCCTCGACCCATTTACGTCTCTCTCTGCTCTCACTCTCTTCTCTCTGCTCTCACTTCCTCACTCTCTGCTCTCTGCTCTCTGCACTTTCTCACCGTCACCAGCCACCCCGCCAGCCACCCCGAGCCACCCCCGTGCCACCCTCGTGCCTTCGACTGATCGTTGCTCAGTTCTCTCTCTCTGCTCGGTTTCTCTCTCTCCCAACCCGTGCCCAGCCAGCCGAGCCAGCCGAGCTAGCCCGAGCGACCCCATCGCACCGATCACCGCCACACCGTCGCACGGCAAAGGCCCATCCTCCCCTCCCTGCACCGAGCCTCTCCCACGGTAAACCCCCTCCGGTCTCTATCCTCACAGATCGGATCAGATCTGATCTGATCAGATCAAGATCAGATCGGACCAGATCTGATCTGATCAGATCAAGATCAGATCGGATCAGATCTGATCTGAACTGATCTGTGAGAGATCAGATTGGATCTGATCCGATCTGATCAGATCAAGATCAGATCGGATCAGATCTGATTTTTTTTTTTTAATATATATTTGGGAATTATTGATTTTTTTTTTTTCTGAGTATGAGTTGATGCGATCTGATCTTGTGTTGATTTAATTTTTGCTGAGTATGAGTTGATCCTATCTGATCTTGTGTTGATTTTTTTTTTTTGCTGAGTATGAGTTGATCCGATCTGATCTTGTGTTGAATTTTTTTTCTTGCTGAGTATGATAATGTGACTGAAATTTGTGCATTTATTTTGACTGAAGTATGCTGCTGTGATATTGACTGTGCATGTATTTCTCAACTGTTTTGTGCTTGAAATCTGAGTTGAGTTGCAAGTGGTTAATGTGACTGAAATCTGTGTGTTTATTTTGGTTAATATTGATTGTGCATTTAACATAATATTGACTGAAATCTGAGTTGAGTTGAGTTGCAATTGGTTAATATTGACTGTGCATTTATTTTGGTTTTATTCTGTAGATGGATAACAGAAAAATTCGTGCAAGTTTTCTTGCCGTAATTGCATCCGTTCTTGCTGTGGGGACTTTAATTTTAGAAGATATTAGGTCTAGGCGTAGAACTAGGCAACCTCATGTAAATCGAGATTTTGAAAGAGAGAGTTATATAAATAGTATTCTTTGTAGTGGGGACGAACATTGTATAAATCAAATAAGAATGAGACCTATCTCTTTTTTTGAATTATGTAAAATACTTTCTGAGAACAACTTGGTACGTGAGAGTATCAACATGTCCATCAAGGAACAAGTGGTGATATTTTTACATACTATTGGGCATAATGTTCGGTTTCGAGTAGCTGCTAGTAGGTTCCATAGATCGGTTGAGACGATTCATCGATATTTTAGAGTTGTCCTTAAAGAAGTTTTCCTTTTATATAAGCATGTTGTTAGATTACCTGACAACGAGACACACCCGGATATACGTAATAATAGAAGGTTTTACCCATATTTTAAGGTAAGTTTTTGTTAATTTTGATTTCTTTGATTTTTTATTCTTTAGGTAATTTAAGAAATGATAACAACTTCATATTGGTCATCATTAGGATTGTATTGGAGTTATTGATGGAACTCATATTCGTGCATCTGTTCCAATCGAAATCCAAGGAAGGTTTCGTGGTCGAAAGGATGGAACAACACAAAATGTGTTAGCGGCCATTACATTTGACCTGAAATTTTGTTATGTTTTAGCTGGTTGGGAAGGTAGTGCACATGATTCTCGTGTTTTGGATGATGCACTTCATAGGTCAAATGGACTTAAAATACCTGAAGGTATTATTAGGATACTAAGCTTAGCCTTTCTTTTTAGTTCTCAATAATAAGTTTATGCTAGCAATAATATCATTATTATTATTATTTTTTTTTAATTTGTAGGTAAATATTATCTTGGTGATGCTGGTTATGGAAATAGAATTGGAATTTTGTCCCCTTATCGAAAAGTTCGATATCATTTGCAAGAATTTAGTGATCATCCACCTGAAAATGCACGAGAATTATTCAACCTTCGTCATTCATCTTTGCGAACTACCATTGAGCGAGGGTTTGGAGTTTTAAAGAAACGTTTTCGTGTCTTAGGGGCAGAACCATTTTGGTCTTTTGAGACACAAGTGGAGGTAGTCTTAGCATGTTGTGTTCTTCACAATCATATTAAGGGGGTTGATCCTGATGATCCAATTATGGGAGATACAGCTAGTGAGGTAGGCTCTCAACGTATAGTCCACCAAACCCGACGAGAAGCTCAAGAAGAAAGTAGAGAATGGAATGATAAACGAGATGAGATAAGTGAGGCAATGTGGAATGATTACGTTACAAATAGAAGTTAGTAGGATTGTGTATTTATATGTTGTTTTTTCATTTTTTGATGGTTTAAAACCTAAAAACATTGTGTATGTTGAATTTTATTTGGTTGTGTAGTGTGTAAAGACAACTCCTTTTGATTGTGTAATTTTGAACTTGATCAGCATTATGTTATGATTGTCATAATTGTAATGATTTATGAGATTGTCATAATGTTTATATTTATGGGTTTGTTTGATGGAATTGTATTTGTTTGGACTATTTTATTGTAGCAATGGCAAAAAATAAGGAGAAGGAAGGGAAAGGATGTCAATTTAGGTGGTCAACACCTATGCATGTTATGTTACTAGACATTTTGGAAGAAGAAGCTTTAAAAGGAAATAAGCCATCCAATACTTTTAAACCTCAATCTTTTGCAAGAGTAGCAAAAGAGATAAGCGAAAGGTTTGGAGTAACATGCATACCTGATCATGTTTCAAATCGTCTGCGAACCATTCGAACCACCTGGAAAACAATTCAAACTGTACGCAATAATAGTGGGTTTGGGTGGGACGATAATTTAAAGATGATTACGTGTGATCCAAAAACACAAGACGAGTATTTGATGGTATGAAATTTATACTTTCATGGGTTATAGATGAATTATATTATCTTGTCTTGTTTATTGACATTTTGTTTTTTCTTGTAACAGGCTAATCCTACTCATGTACAATATTTGAACAAAAAAATTGAGTTTTATGATAAAATGGCTATTGTTGTTGGTAAAGATGTGGCAACGGGAAGTTATGCTTATTCTTGGGGTGATGAAACGTCACATAACCCTCCTGTTGAATTAGATGGTGAGTCTGATTCAACTGTAAAGGAAAAAAATACTGATTCCTCTAGTTCACAATCAAAAGGAAGGAGTCATAGAAAAAGAAGTCGTGAGGCCAAAGGAGAAAGCAATTATAGCGAGGTAGCTGCCCAACTTAAGGAGATTGCTATTGCTTTCAAAAATAGCACTGAAGCAGTAAGGAGTCAAGGGCCTGTTGATACCAATGAACTTTATGAAGCAGTAATGAGCACTGAAGGTTTTCCTGAAGAAATGCTTGCTTCAGCTTTTGATTATATGGTTCAAGAAGAGAAGGTTGGTAAAGCTTTTATGGCTAAGGCTCCTAGACTGAGAAAGCTTTGGTTGGACAACTATTTCACCAAAAATATGTAATATTATGAAACAATGGTTATGTATTTATGAACTATGTTTAGTATTTTGATTATGTATTAAACATTGGATAAGTAGTGTTATGGTTATATATGTTATGGGAATGGTTATGAACTATAACGCATTGGATGGTGTCCATTGTTTGTTGTTTTCATTTATTATGTTTATTTATCATATGAAAAAACTTGTATTAGTTTCACAATATTGTGATGGATGAGTGTTTACATTTCTAAAATAAATACTTTCTTATTTTAGGTTTTAAAAAAAAAAAAAAAAATTTCATTTTACGTCGCACCAAACACTGTAAAATATTTTCCGGAGCATTTTCCAGAATGCAAACAAACACCGGAAAAACAAATATTTTCCAAGAAATCATTTGCATTTACAAACATTTTACGGTGGAGAATATTTTACGTCGAAACAAACGGAGCCTTAAAGAAAAGGAACAATGGTTTGGTCATGGTTATTGTTTCATACTATTAGTCGGATCGTGTCCATGTGGTAGATAATAAACTAAGCTTTCATTTGGTGTGGCTATTAAATCAGGTTAGCCTACACTTTATATTGACTTGCTTTTTAAAATCTAAACCTATATATCAATGTCTTAAAATGGAGGATCTTATAGACAGTTTGAACTTTGACTTTGATACAGTTTCCAACTTGGATCTTATAGACAGTTTGAACACGTGATCTCTTTTCAATTCCCAACTTGGATTTTTTTTTTAATAAAAAAAAGCTTCTACTTGATTAGAGGACTACTAAGAACAAGCAGCTGATTTCACATACAACTTGAGGGTTCTCACCAATTAAAGAATATCATGTTCGCATGGGTTGAGTCATCCAAATTGTTCGATGCAAATAGTTCTGAACCTGCTACTGATGCTTCTAAATTCTAACGTATGATATAATAGTTCTTTGAGTCAAACCACTAGCCCTCCTTCCTGAGCATAAATTTGATAAAGCTGCACTACTTGTCAACACCAAAATTGCCAGAACTCCTATTTGCACCAGATTAAAAATGGCCTCCTTAATAGCAAGACCAATAGCAGTAGTAAGCCAACTATAGCCTTGCACCAATCTCTAGTTTTATAAATAAAAACAAGTGCCCTGCCACCTAGATTTTCATATGCCACATCCTTCAACCAGGATAGGAACCTGCCAATCTTAACATTGCCAAAGCCAGACTGCTCCTGCCCTGTAGATTTAAACCATAAAGAATTTAGAATGAAGAAGTTGATTATCTGATATAAATCCAATTGTCTCCACCCGACATAGTAAGGAAACTCCTATATCCAACTACATCCCCACCATTTTTTATTTATTTCAATAATCACATCTGATCAATGAAAAGAAGAGAAGAAGCGAAGAAGAGAAGATAAAACCCAGATTACAAGATCAATGGGGCATACCCCTACATTACAAGAAATCCTCTCCTTGATTACAGGACTCCTCACAACAAGCTGATCACAAAAGAATTGCATGATGAGCATGATGTGGGCATTTAGTCCATTTCAACTTCAAATTTTGTTCTGCTTCCAGTAAGCAAGATAAGCTACATCACATGATCATGCATTAAAGCAGCTCCCACTATCATTGAATAGTTTAGAAAGAAGGGGTACCTCAAATTTTGTTCTGGTTACAGGACTCCTCCCATTGAGAAGACCAACAACTTTCCTCTTGAAGGCAAGTTTAGAAAGAAGGGGTACCTCAAGTTTCCAACATGACACTTCCAGGTGCAATAGGGTTAAAGGTGGATGAGGATTAAGTTGACCTACAAGTCTTTCCCCACTTTACCCAACTGCTTATATTCAACTACTGCATCATTGTCTCCAAGGTCAATGAACTCTCTGCAAAACATCCTGCCATTCTGGCCATATCAGACACCATATACTTCTATTATTGAATCAAAGCTGGAATGTTTTTAGTAAAGCAGTTGAATTCCCATACTAGATGCTAAAGTGGAAAGGCCAGAGGTTGATAATAAAAGTCAAACAAGTAAACCATCTTGGCCAACAGAATATTACATGACCAGGAAAAAGAAAAAATCATATAAGAAATGTTATTGACTCATGATAAGAGGGGGAGAGAAAGATTGAAAGAGAGATCAAATTACCTATGGTCATACCCCGAAAACACTTTCTTTAAATATGTTAAAAGAAGGTAGGTTTCTCAATGCAATCAAGCTTCTAACAACCTAAAAAATGACCACCTAAGTTAGTAGTAAAATGACTTGTTCAGATAACATGTTTTCCCCACCCATACTGGGGTAGAGATGAGCACTTGAAAAGAGAGATGTCTTCAATCTATATTCATTTTCAAAATTTACAACCTTTGTCTCATTTTTAAACTCCAGAATTTTTTTTCATATTTCAGAAAATTTTGTACTCACATATTCAACTTGGGTCTTTCTCAAATCATTCCCAATATTCCTTAAACTAATTCAACATGTCAAATTTTGTCCTTTAACATAGATATGCTGACTACACAAATGGGGACTATAACCGAGCATATGGCCCTGTTGCAGTTCGTGGCTCCTACTATAACCGAGCATACGTAGGGGACACATAAAGGCCTCAAGACCTGTTGTATAATGATTGGTTAAATGCAATATAGCAAGTGCTAGAGAATGGTTGCCAAGTTCAGCCTTGGAAGCTCACAGTAGGATTCAATGGCTACAACTCTTCCTTTCTCTTATATTCTAAATAAATCACATTTGACTTGCAAGATTAACTTTTTCAATAAAAACCTCTGCAATTTATTATATTTTTATTTTTATTTTTATTTTTATAGGGTTATAACCTATCAAAACTAACAAATGGTAAAACATCTCCAAAAATCATTCTTCGTCTAAACCTTCATACTAAAAATGCATATTTTTCAGGCTGAAAATCTATAAGGAAAACCCAAACAATCATAATATTTATATTTTAGACTAATATCCCACTTCCCACAACTTCTCACTAGCCAAATAGAGGACACTACAAAAGAAAGGAAAAGTACTGAACTACAAAACCTGAATTTCATAATAAAATGAAAAATTTCAGGATAAATCACATTATTCAGATTTTCTCTTTGTCGTCTACTCTGTACGCCATTTCAAAATGATAGATTGAAATTGTCAAGAACTACATGAGTTAGGGAAGAGATGGAATATGAATCATTTTGAGGAACAGAAAGCTACAGATAGTGTCCATTTTTATTTCCTCATTTTTTTTTCAATGAGGTAGAGACAAGAGCATGTATAAGACATGCTTTGACTGATTTAACGCATTTCCTAGAAAGAAAAAACAGAGGTTATGTACCTAAATGCATTGTTACAGATACAAATCATGTTCTAACAGTTGCAATAGTCACAACAGATTCAGAGACAACGGAACAGGTGCCAACACCAAATCCATTTTCACCAGGATTAGACAACAAGATTACAAGTCAAATTTTTGCAGCTCAAAAGCATTTAGTTGTGATGAGGTATATATGTTTGTTTGTACATTGGTTGATCCAATGTAACACATTTTGGAGATTTTCAGTTGCAATGGTCCTAATACTATCCTCAATTACATATCTCCACCCAGTACACATAATCTGTTGAAATTGTTTCCATATGTTGGACCATTTATTTTGATATTACAAGGTTTTATATGCAAAATATGTCATATTAGAGTTGACAATAAGGTTGATATGACATTACACAAATTATTGATACCCTTGCTGTAAACACTAGAAGACTTTAATTTTGAAACCCCTGCCAATGGAGATTCCACTTAAGGGGTAACATAGCAAGGATGCATGCCCATAAAAAGGAGAAAAGGGAGAAGATCAAGATGCAATGGAATCAAATTAATGAGTTAGAGAACACCATGCAAATGTCAAATCTATTATGACCCCCTTTTATGTTGGAAAATAAAAAGACCTACATATTATGTCAAACGCATTCAATGATCTAAGAAAAGCAAAAAGAATTGTTTAGTTTATTAGCTGCCCATACTTTACTTGTCCATTGACCTTTACAACTTTACACTTTTTTCAAAAACAATTTTAACAACATTACTTTCGGATTGGTACCCAATCGTATGAATGAGCCAGTAAATTTAGAGAGAGAGAAATGACAAAAGCTCTAAAAAATGCAAACGAAACAATAGAACTAATGAAGGAGACATACCTTGACATTATAAAACAAAATAAAAAACAGTCAATATGTAAAAATAGTACCTTGGCATATTTCTTTAAAGTTCAATCAAGTGGTTCTCATTTTTCTTCAATAGTAGACATGGATAGAACTCAGCATCCTACATTCAGCATCAGAGGCAAAATCAGACCACAGAGATTCTACGCCAGAGCCCTTTCTGCGAGGCTTTCTTTCTTTCTTTTTTTGTCCCATTTTGTGAGGCTATGTTAAGCTAGTTTTAAGCTTGCTAGTAAATAAGAATAACCACAATTGACAAGTTACAACAAATAATTGCGCAATGGACCTTAAAATTCCCAGTCTCCTAAGCAGGATCACTAACAGAACATTGTAAAAAGAGATTACAAAGAGCAACAAACCTCAAGTTGACTTTTGAGTTTGTGGAAGTACTGGTTTTCAAGGAAAGCCTCCAAAATGATCAATCAATAAAATAATTACTTATC